>CADDXX010000016.1:1102982-1179563 GCA_902810485.1 Alauda arvensis | reverse complement strand
CGGGGAGCGCTCGGCCGCCAGAGCTGAGGGGGTGGCGCCGGGAGGTGCCGCGGCTCCGGAGCTGCGGGGAGCGACCCGCGCCCTCCCGCCCAGCGGCGGCACTGGGAAGCAGCAGCGCGGAAAGCAGATCCCTGATGCTGTCTTGTAAGGAAACCGGAGCCAAAGGATCCCCGCCGGCTGACCGCAGGCCTTGCAAACTGCCTCGGGCTAATTCCTCATAATGCTGTAATTGTGCCCGCAGAGGCTCATTCTGGGCGCTCTCTGCAGTGCTGCTTCGGCTCGTCGGTGCCTTCTGAATTCTCATCGTGGCCCGCAAAATGGTTGGCCAAGAGCTCGGTCCCATTTTGGGAATATCCCATTTCCTCCTTTGGATCATTACGTAAAAGAACAAAGAGACCTGTAGCGAGACGGATGCCACCTGTTGGGTGGTTTTTTGCTGATTTTGATTTGGATTTTTTTTTTGTTGGGTTTTTTTAATAACACTAAAGCAGAGAATCACAGAATTAGTCAAGCTGTAAAACCACCACAGCAGATCATCTGGTCCAACCTCCCTGCTCAAACAGAGTCATTGTTGAGCASATGGCACAAGATTGCATCCAGATGGTTCTTAAATATTTCCAGTGAGGGAGACTCCACAGCCTCTCTTAGCAGTCTGTTCCAGTGCTAGGTCACCTGTACAATAAAGTTGTTCTTCCTCAAATTCAGGTGGAATTTCCTGTGCGTCAGTTTCTGCCTCTTGCCTCTTGTCCTATTGCTTGSCACTGATCATTGTTCTGGTGATAGTTTTGATTTTCCATCCAGTTTACCCTCACTCAGTAAAAGTTCATCAAAACCCATTTCTGTTCCTTATGTCACGTGACATTTGTTTAAAAATTTAAGACACATCATCTCCTGTTTCTCTCCCACCTGAAAGTCTGGTAATCACCCTCTGTAAGGAAATAAGATTGGTTTGACATGATTTRCTCTCAAAATTCCATGAATAGTCCTTATTCAGCTAAGTGCTATTATAGAAATAATTCAGATCTTAGCACTTTCAGGTCATTAGTTTGCAAATATAAAATACCRTGTAGACAGTGTCTTTTGTTGGTATCTATTGTAATATGTAATGGATCAGAGGATTTTACATCAATTTTAAGTGTTACTAAGATGAACACTTTCTCTCTTTAACAGTGGAGCAGAATTTTCACCATCTTAAATKCTGCTTTTTAAATTATATTATTAAAAGCTCTAATCAAGCATTTTGCTAAACCCCACCATTGCCACAGGCATATTCCAGTGCCAGCTACAACATGTGGTAAGATAGGTAAATAAAGTGTGGGGAAACAAATAGAGTTGGTGCTAAAGGTAATCTTGTGGCTGATGTACTGCAGCTGTGTTAATTATCCTAGAGTGGGAAGAACAGCAGCCTTGTTCTCCCAGCTATGGGTGTGATAAAGGGTGAGCTGGCTGGGAGGGGGGCTCTGTTGCAGTCAGATGGAGCCTGCTGCTGTGCTGTGAAGACCTAGGGACGGGAGGTCGTGTAAGAGACAGATAAGGTAAGACTTTGTACCAGGGACTGACAGGGACAGGCAGCTGGGCCAGGGCCAGGATGGAGTGAGCTGGTGCTGAGAGAAGAACTGACTTATGAGCTGCTGGCATAARTGGGCAGACCTTGAGAGCTGCTTGGAGCTGCCTTTGGGAAATAAGATAGAGAYTGGTAAATAATGAGCTGCTGGTGTGTGAAGCCTTCTGATAAGTATGAAAGACTGATAGATAGTAGAGTTCTGATACTTGAGTTCTCTGGAAGTTTTAATGAAACCACTTCATGTGTTTTGACTGCCTTGACTACCACAGYAGYCTGTAAATTACAATGCTGAAAATATTTTTTTGTTTTTTCCTATCCTTGAAGTGATTCTTAATCAACCTACATTTTTTTATGTACCCACATGAGCATATTTTGCATATGTACAGACACCTATATCTCACATATCCACAGATACCTGAAGAGGTCAAATCATTTCCCAATAACTTACCTTACTGTCAAGCCAAAGTGAAAAAGAATACTGAAAGCTARCAAGCCACTTCATTTTGAAACTGTGATATAGATGTGCCTCCAGGAGGGCTCTTTTTCACTGCCTCTGGAAGCTATGTTACCTCTTGCACTGCAGGAACTTGGCTTAATTGTTTTTCCTACCTGGAGCAGCTYAGGCAGTGTGAAAGTGCAAGATCCTGTGCACGTCACATCAATGGAATGAGGACTGCAGGATCACTCAGTAGATAGGCACACACTTGAGACAGGCGTCACTTGAAGGGCTATACAGAGAAAAGAACATGGCAAAAATGTACAATGCACTTCTTCATAATAGCTCCAAAACCCATGACAACAGYACTCAAATATTTTTGTGGGTTTTTGTAGAGCTGATCTAGAACAAACTAAAATTAAGCTAACATATTTTTTAGTTTTAATAATTTCTTTTAGCACTGGTTTGTTAACTCCCCTGTTAGAGTGGCTAACGTGGCAGTAGGTTGTATCAAATATGAATATGAAAAATAGTATTTGACTATTAGAAAGGGAATCAATTTGCTCAGRAATACAGCTGGCATTTTCAAAATGCCTAGACTTCAGTGGAATACACTGCAGCTTGATTGAGCAGTGTTTCTATCTCTACTGATTGTGAAGACAATTTTATGAATTGCACAATTCTTACAATTGCTCTTGGCTTGCTATTTAAAATTKAACATCTGGAAATATTGTTATCTGTCGTTTGTCTGATGTGCTATTGCAGTCAACATACAGTGGTAAAATATGAGTCTAGGAAAAAGCAACCAGAAATTAATAAAATTTTTACTGCCAGACTTGAGTCTTGATGGAAATTACAGGTAATCTCAGCATCTTTCAGAAAATTCCACTTTGGACTTTTCAGAAGTATAATGAAATGAAGGACACAATATTTAATTTTAATGCAACTTGTTARCATTTTCTCTAAGTAAATGTAGGAAAATGCTTCATAGATTCTAAATTACTATTCAGCCTGAACAATAATATGATAAAAATAGAGCTGATTTTTGTCTGAAATTAAGTTTTCTTGTGTTTAAATATATTCTTTCTCTACCCAAAATCAAATAAGAGTATCCAGGTATAGCTAGGAAAGATTTCTTGCCAAAATAACTCCAAAATTTAAAAATTAAATACCTTTTGAACAATGACTTGGTAGATAATTAGTTTGGCTTGTTGCAGTAGGATGTAAGTGGCTTTAAAAAAAAGTATCTTTTGTCATTTCTGGGTTTCTGCACAGTACCACATTAATAATATAGTAACTGCAAACTCTTTCTCATATAAGCCATTTATTCCAGTCACAGTTTGAACTAGACATTATATTAAAGAATGGACAAAGAAACATTCTTCAAAACCAAGGGGTCATTTTAGCTTCATGACTAGGCCTGCAATCTCTGGCCACAGAGGTATACCACTGCGTGCTAGGATGACTGTGTGTGGCATGAGAGTCAGATTCTGAGTTTTCTTTGCCCTTGGCTGGTTGGCCAGGCCTGGTACCTTTAAGATAAATAAGGTTAAAATTGTGCTTTTTATCTTTATCGCATGGTGATAATTACTTGGTTCAGGGCTCTGCCCTGGCTAATGGGCCTTGGGCTCTTAGCGTTACCTCTTGGCTCAGCCCTTGCACTGTGTCTCAGGACAGCTGCCACCGCCTCCTGTTGGCAGCTCTGAGACCATGCTCTTGCCAAAACAGCACTCTCCTGTGGGGCTGACAAACTGTATCAGGCTGCAAAATAATCCAAGCCAAAATGCCTATCTGTGCGAGTTCTTTATCTTTGCTGTGCTCCTCATGGAAGTTAAAGCAACTTCCACGTTGCTTTGTTGGGATTTATGTTGTAGGGTTTGTTGGTTTGTCCCATAGCCCCTGCCTTATCCAGTTGGTTCTGTTCTTGGGTGTGCCCTCCCTTGTCAGTCAGGCCCTGTTACTGCTGACCCCTCCTTCCCGCATGTCCATCTCTCCTTGTTCATGCCCCAGCTCTAGAAGGTTCTCTCTGGTTCGGCCCCTGATTGGTCACAATCTCTGAAGACTCTCCCCCCGGTTTTATAGTTGGTTGTTTGATATGTTTGTTAATACCTTTCCCCTCCCTTTTCCTCCCTGATTGGATTCTGTGTCTTCCCCTCCCCTTGTTCCTCCCCCAGTTAAAAGGTTGTGTCACCCGTTGTTCGCTGCTCTGTGCAGCAGCCTCCCATCCGGCACGGATCGGGGGTTTAGCTACGTTGTTACTCTTCTGGGAAACAATAAAGCTGAACGTTGTTGCTGCTCAGAGTCCTCTCTCCTTGCTTCAACGGCATCAAGTGAGCTGCCTCAAACAGTCCCTTTTCACACCGGTGCCTCCGGTGTTGGGACCCACTTGGCTTGTCGGGCTCTCCCAGCTAGCCGGTGCGGCCCTAGAGAGGGCAGAGGCGGAGGGCTCGATAGAGAGGGCAGAGGCGGAGGGCTCGATATTGCTTTGCTTAGTGCTGAAACACTCATGTGGTCCTACACAGACCGGCATCAACTTGGCAGAGCCTGTGCACAGGGACATGGTGGCACACATGGGGGTAGTAGGCTCCAGATATGTAAACGAGGCACATCTCAAAAATGTGTAAATAGGGGATTTCAGGCATTAGAGGAGCAAACAACTGCAGGTGTACATGGAAAGAGTCCTTCTGTGTCACAATATTACTTTTGTCATTAACTGGAATTTTTCTTCTGAAGTCTTTTTCCTGCTAGGCTTAGACACCAAAGTCAACATCACTGATGTCACTGCATGGAGGCAGTTATKCCTGCTTGTTGCAAAGTAAATTTGGCTCAAGGGATTTTAAAGGATTTTGATTTCAAATATCCATTCAAAACAAGGCAAGTTTACCTGGGTTTTCATATAGATTGCCTAGTTTAAGAAGAAATTTGTTTATTATGCGTGGCAGTACTTGAAAATGCAACATGTGGTAGCCCGGGATGCTATCACAGGGCAGCTTGCCCTCCCTTGGAGGRCGAAGGAGGTTTAAGGGTGAAGTTTAGTCGGGGTTTGGAAGTTTGAGTTTGAGAATTCATATGTGTTTGCATGTTTTATTTTACTTTACAATATGGATCCTAGGCAAACAAAATGGTTGCAGGCCTGAGGGGATTCCCGGGCTGGTAGAATTTGATGGACAGTTGCCTAGGTGAATAACAAGGTTATGTAATACCAGTTAATGTATTCATGTTCTCCGGCTATTATTGGTTCTTCTGTTGCTCCCCAGTTCTCAGTTACCCTTGATTGGTCTGTTAGAAGTTTTCGCCGCCCTGTCGGAAAGTTACTTAAGTTAACCCCTACACTGTAAGGGGCTTTTTGCCTCAGGCTCTTTCTTGAATAAAGACCTGATGGTRGGAAGCCTGCCTCCCGCTCTCCTTGAAGCGTCTCYTTTAGATCRCTAGGCCRCTGCCTTTCCCTAGGCAGACGAACACAGCTTGCYGAGCCTGTAACCTCCTTCAGGAGCTGCTCCCTGAAGGGGAAGTATCCCGGCTGCAGCTCTCCCCTAGTCAAGGGGAGCTTAAGGCCGGCGATAAGTGGCGCCCAACGTGGTCGGCTCCAACCGCTCCACGCAAACCGTCTGCGGACGGTGCTTCGGCGCTCTCCAGCTTTTCACGGTTTGGGTGACCACTTCACTCTCATCAGCCGCCTCTGTGCTCTAGCAGAGTGCTCTGACCGAGACCCGACGGACAACTGCCGACTCCGTCTGACAGCAACCCGCCGAGAGCGCTTCACCCCTCGACAGCGTTTCTGTTCAACCATCACCGTTCCAGCGCAGAAAGACTGTAAGTGCATATTTTATTCCTAGACCCTTTCTCTTTTCCTTTTGTATTTTCRCTATCTTGTGGGACATAAGGACAAGTAAGATGGGGAATTCTTTTAGTCGCCCTTCTTTGACCCCATGTGAGCGGGAATTTTATATCCACGTTAAGTCCACCCTTCGTTCCAAAAATTTTAAATTCAGTAGGGGGGATTTAAAGAGATTTACTCATTGGGTTTTTAAGGAGTTTTCTTCTGTTTCTGTTGACAATAACTTTTGGGATTTTGTGGGTATGAGATTGACGATAGCTCAGTTGAAAGGGAATTTGTCAGTTGCAAAATTTTTTCCGTTATTTCAATTAATTGTCAAGGCTTTCGGGGAAGATTCRGGGAAAGTTGGGGACCSCCAGTTAAAAAATCCCTCCCCTCAATCCGCCCCCCTTTTTCCTAATCCTGTTTCCCTACCTGAGAGAGGGTCGGCGGGTGAAATTCGCTATGGTGCGCCGGGTTGCTATCGTCTCCCGGACACCCCCCGACCATCTTTCTCCCCTCACCAGGACAGCACTGGCCATGCTGTTCTGGAACCTTCCACAACCCTTTTACCGTCTCCTAATGATCCCAGTTACCCTAATGTTGTAATCCTACCCCCTGCCAAAGATGGCGCCGGCAACGTGGCCAGCCCCGCCATCTTGTCTCCTTCCGTCCCAGGTTTTCCCGCCCTTTTACCTCAAAATGGCCACCAAGCGCGGGACTCTCTTGCAGCGTAGGCGTCAGGTTTCCCCACCCTTTCCCCTGCGTCGACAGCTTAATGCATGCAAAGGATTTTGAACTTATTGGTTGGTTGCCACTGTCACTTCTCTGTTTGTTCTACCCTGATTGGATGTCTTGAATGTTAACCACTCCCAGTTGGAAAGTTATAAAAAGTTCTGTTCGTTGTTGCTCGGGGCTTTTAGCCCTTGGTTCTCGGTAATAAAGGACCATTGGTTAAGAGCCTGTCTCCCTCCTTCCCTAGAGGGGATTCCCTAATTCTTGCCTACCACCCTACCTCCAGAAGCATACATTGCACACACTGCTCGGCCTGTGCCCTCCCCCAGAGGAGTGAGTGCGGCCGGCGATCTACACCAAGCCGGGCTCCTAGGGAGGCTTAAGGGCGGGTAGCAAGAGACAGTGAGTCCTCTCTTTCCGATCTTAGAAGATCACTGGGCGCGAACCCGGGAGCAGGCCACGAAAGATGGGGACTGGGAAATGGCAAATAAAATCACAGCCTTTCCAGTCACCGTCAAACATAGCCGGGGAAGTAGGCGTCTTGAATGGCAACCAGTGCCCTATACCAAACTCAAAGAGCTGTATAAAGCAGCAAAAGCACATGGTAGGGGTTCTCATTATTTTCGTAACCTACTAGAAGCGACATTCAGCTCCCACACATTAATTCCACATGACCGCCGGAATATCATGGGGTGTCTTTTGCCACCATCAGAGTTAATGTTGTGGGAACGTCACTGGAAGAGACGGTTAGCCGCACTAGTAGAAATCTATCAAAGARACCCAAACAAACCTAATCTAGATCTAGATCAGATCAGTGGGGAGGGCAATTTCAGTAAACCCTCAGACCAAATTAATATYCCAGAGGCAGTCCTTTTAGAGATTACAGAAGCAGCTAAATCAGCATTACTTCTGATTCCTGACAGTGCTGTGCCCACAGAAAATTTTTCCACCATCAAACAAGGCCCAGATGAGACATTTCTCAARTTTGTAGACCGCCTCAAGGCAGCATTAGAGAAACAAATTGAAAGTGCAGAGGCGAGGAAAGAACTTTTAGTGCAAATGGCAAGATTAAATGCAAACGCCAGCACCAAAGCTGTGTTAAGGGCCTTGCCACTTGATCCACCACCAACCATTGATCAAATGGTAGAAGCGTGTGTCAAACASGCTTCCACAGAAAACACCGTAGCGCAAGCGGTGTCAAAGGGCRTAGCAGAAGGGATGGCCAGTGCCTTTGCAGTAGTCAAGAACAGGGATGAAGCTAAGTGCTTCGTTTGTGGCTGCCCAGGGCACTTCATGGTASACTGCCCTCACAGACCAGGAGTCATTGATAGCAGGCAAAGTCATGAGTGGCTCAATTCTAACCCTCACCAGTGGGTGCRGCCGGGAAACTCCCAGCGGAGCRCGGGTCGGCKCCGCGCGCAGACAYAAGTCCCTATGCCGAACGTACCTTCCCGTCGTGCCAACTACCGCTCCCTAACCGCAATTYCCGAAGGGAGGGAACCAAGGGACCCAAACACAAACGGTGGCAGTGTGGCCCCGCCAACTCAATTTACTCCGAAGCTCAAAAATCTACCCGGAGGGAGTTGGTGAGCACATTGTCAGTGCAATTTGAAGATGAAGATATACRTTTTTTAGCCACAGGGRAGAGAAATTGGTTCRAAAAAGCTATTGATGTATTKATTATTCCTCACCCTCTCAAGCCACCTGAAATTCATGTGTTCCCCGAAATTCAGTCAATTCCATCAGGGGGAGAAATTTTTGTTTCTGTGATGTGCTTAGATGATCCGTTTTTCCTGGGCGCAGATTTGCCTATTGCTCAAGCCTTTCTATTACCTCCACRCAGTGCCAGGAATCWCCCTTCAGATCCTGCAGCGTTTTGGACAGAAATATTAAAAGAGGACAAACCTAGTCATGAGTGCAAAGTATCGCTGCAGGGTCGGGATATTTATTTGACGGGGTGCTAGATAGTGGTGCTGACGTCACTATTATTTCTAAGTGCCAGTGGCCCAAAGATTGGACATTGACATCAACAAAAGATACGTTCGCAGGCATTGGGGGAGCCACCAGCACCAAGAGATCCAAAGACTATGTTGTAGTAGAAGGACCTGAGGGTAGAACTGCAACCATTAGACCATACATTATTCAAACTCGAGAACATACTCCAATTACCTTGTGGGGCYGAGACATTCTCTCACAATGGGGAGCCTCCATGAATATTGGGGGCCAGGATTTCTAGAGTGGGCCATTGATGCTGCGCACGATGGCCATCCCACACCTAGGCTGAAGTGGAAAAAACAAGATCCAGTCTGGGTAGATCAGTGGCCCATGGTTGGTGAAAAGTTGCGCGCCCTAGAAATTCTAGTAGAAGAGCAGCTTTCCAAGGGGCACATTGTGCCATCTACAAGTCCTTGGAACACCCCCGTGTTTGTCATCTGAAAGCCTGGAAAAGACAAATGGAGGCTCCTCCAGGACTTGAGGAAGATCAAYGACGCCATTGAAGACTTCRGCCCACTTCAACCAGGTATGCCYTCACCCTCAATGCTCCCTCGGGACTGGCCACTGGCCGTCATTGACATTAAAGACTGCTTTTTCACTATACCTCTGCATCCTGCAGATGCCCCCAAGTTTGCCTTTTCTGTTCCTACCTTGAACCRGAGGGAGCCTTTGCGCCGCTACCACTGGACAGTCTTGCCTCAGGGCATGAAGAATAGTCCCAGTATCTGCCAGTGGTACGTGGYGAAGGTCATCACTCCGGTTCGGAAGAAATTTCCTGATTTTATTTTGCTCCATTATATGGATGATCTCCTTCTTGTACCCCCACTGATAATGATTTGCAGACTTTACTTAAAGAGACTATGGACACTATCACCAAAGCAGGATTTGAAGTAAACCCGCAGAAAATTCAGCTGTCGAGTCCATGGAAGTATCTGGGGCTCCAGCTCAGAGACAGAACCATCCGCCCACAAGACATCGTCATCAAGGATCAGCCACGAAATCTGCATGAACTTCAGCAACTCTGCGGGAGCATCAACTRGGTAAGACCAATCCTAGGCATCTCCACAGAAGACTTAGCTCCACTCTTCAATCTTCTTGTTGGAGATCCAGACYCTTCTTCGCCGAGGACTCTCACCCAAGAGGCAGAGAATTCCATAAGATTGTACAGGAAGCCATCACATTCCGTCAGTGTCACAGGTATGACCCCAGACTGCCCTTCCAATTGGCAGTCTTGGGGAGAATGCCACATTTGTATGGACTAATCTATCAATGGGACTAGGGAGCGAGAGACCCTCTTCTAATTATAGAATGGCTCTTTCTGCACTCCCAGCCATCAAAGACCGTAACCACCCCTCAGGAACAAATCGCCACCATCATTCGGAAAGCCAGAACACGCCTCTGCTCACTTGCAGGGTGTGACTTTACATGCATTCAAGTTCCAATTGGCACAGTTGGTGAGTTGGAGCACTTGCTCCAATTCAATGAAAACCTCCAGTTTGCTTTAGATAGCTACTCTGGGCAAATTTCTATTCACTACCCAGGCCACAAATTGTTTAGGACATCCTTCCAATTGGTTCCTAAATTTTGGCAAAGCAGAGCCCCTCTAAAGGCATTGACAGTGTTTACAGATGGCTCAGGGTTGTCTCACAAGTCAGTCATGACTTGGGAGAACCCCAAGACGCATCAGTGGGAAGATGACRTCCAAGTAGTAGAAGGGTCTCCACAAATTGCAGAATTAGCTCCGTCGTCCGTGCCTTTGAGCAGTTCTCTGACCAACCACTCAACATAGTAACAGATTCCGCCTATGTAGCAGGGGTAGCGATGAGGGCAGAACATGCTGCCCTCAAGGAGGTTCAAAACAAAAATCTGTTTAAGTTGCTTGCGAAATTGATTCATTTRATTTCCCACCGCAAGCAACCATTTCATATAATGCATGTCAGGTCACACACCRACCTCCCAGGAGCCTTAGCTGAAGGGAACAGGAGAGCAGACGCCCTAGCAATGCTTGTGCAGGGTGCAAACATACYGGACACATTCCAACAAGCCAAACTTTCACACAATTTTTTCCATCAAAACACRCATGCTCTCATGCGACAGTTCCATCTCACTAGGGAGCAAGCCAAAGCTATTGTTGGAACGTGTCCGCACTGCCAAGCACACCAGGTTCCGTTCCTAGAGAGGGGGGTCAATCCCAGAGGACTCAATTCCAACGAAGTGTGGCAAACAGATGTTACTCATGTGACAGCTTTTGGGAGGCAGAAGTATGTGCACGTATCAGTTGACACTTTCTCCGGAGCAGTGTTTGCGTCTGCCCACTCTGGAGAAACTGCCAAACATGTGCAGCATCACTTCATGCTTGCATTTGCCACCCTTGGAGTCCCTGAGACGGTCAAAACAGAMAATGGTCCCGCATACACCTCAAAAAAGGTCAAATCCTTCTTCCAGCAATGGGGAATTACACACATCACRGGGATACCCCATTCTCCCACTGGGCAATCCATAGTAGAAAGGACCCATCAGACGCTAAAAAGGGTCCTTGAACAGCAGCGGGGGGGAACAGAGGTCAGTCCTCCAGTTGAGAGGCTCTGTAAGGCCCTATATGTTATAAATTTTCTAAATTGCTCATCACAGGAGTCTGACCCCCCCTGTACTCAGGCACTTTTCAAATTCGACGTGAGCAAAGCTCTCAGAAAAACCGCCAGTGCTGTTTAAGGATCCAGAATYTCAACAACTCAAAGGGCCTTTCCCGATGATTGCCTGTGGGAGGAGGTATGCATGTGTGTCAACCCCATCTGGACCCAGATAGGTTCCAGCCAAGAACATTAAGCCATATACCGCTCCTATTGAAAGTGATAATAATAACAATTCTCAAGTCTCATCCCAGGAGAGTTCTGTGAAACAACAAACTACACCTTGGAAAAAGAGGAGGAATAAGAAGAAAGCCAAGAAAATAAACACGACCCACCGCCCAGTTACGCGATCGCAGATGGCTAAGTCGCCCCAAGCAACTAACTGAGATAGTTTTGTTAAGATTTATCAAATGTCACTGAACCCCCTGAACCTCCTCACCMGAAATTTTCTCTTTTAAAATTCCCTACTCTCCCCCTCTTCCCTTTGAAATGAGATTAAAAAGGAGGGGTGTGCCAGGGACTAGGGGAAAGGAGAATTTGAAAAGGGATCGCTTTCAAGAATAATTAAGTTATGTGTTTGTTTGCATACTTTTATAAGGTAAAAGCGTCCATCCCTGAGAAAGTCGCCAAAAAGATCAGCCAGCCAAGATGGTTTTTCCCCAGTGCCAATCGTCGCTGCTGCATTTTGGAGTCTGGATGGCCCTTATCATCATCGCGGATGCCTGGGTGATAAAGCAGTCACATGAGAACATTTGGGTGACTCTCTCTCGTGCACTCAAACAACCCCACATGTGTCTGTCCATGGGCAATGCAGATGATCCATTAGCGTCCTGCCTAGWGGGAATCCCGCTCGAAAAGAGAGATTACCCCTTTGTGGGTAAGCTCCCAAATCCCGTAGACACTTGGGACGACTGGACACGACTTTATCCTCMTGCACCAGATGAGCCCCAAGAATTAGACCTGTTGGGGTCATCAACAGCTTCRTTTTGTGTAAATTTTTACTATAGAAGAAACAACAACCAAACAGTCCCTTATAGAGGGCATACAAAAGATTGGCTCAGGAAAGATGTTTCCCCTCATAACCGAGTTTTCAAAGAAAAGTGGTGTAATTACACTTCTCACACTGTGTCCGCGTCCAGTCGTCGTCCCTTGGTACTCCCTAGGGGAGTGTTTTTTGTCTGTGGAGATCGAGCATGGGCAGGGATTCCTTCTTGACTGCAAGGAGGCCCATGTACRCTTGCTCAGCTCTCCATCCTCACCCCAGACATTAATGTTCTGAGAGCTTCAAAAGATGGACCATCAAAAAGACAAAAAAGGAGTCTTAAAGAATTTAATCCGGACTGTGACGAAGAGGTAGTTAATTGGTCCCACACAAAAAGAGTAGTCATGTCCATCTTTCTCCCCTGGGTAGCAGCCGCTAAGGCTCTGGGAGAATTGGAGCATTTGGAGTGTTGGATGGGGAAGCAAGCAAATTTGACATCCTCAGTACTTGGAGACCTCCTGCAGGAAGAGGAGACCACTAGGCAGGCAACTCTCCAAAACCGAGCAGCCATCGACCATCTGCTGTTAGCTCATGGACACGGATGTCAAGACTTCGAGGGGTTGTGTTGTTTCAATCTATCATCGAAGAGTAAGAGCATCCATGCTCGAATTGAAGCCATTCAAGACTCGGTGCATCACCTCAACAAAGAACAGCAGCCAGATTGGTTTGAGAATTTTCTTGGACTCCGGGGATGGGCAGCTTCGATTGTTAATGCCTTAGTTTGGATTTTAATTATCGTTGTCACAAGTTTTTTGTATCCTGTCTTGTTTTGTTAAATGTTCAGATAAAGTTCTAGCCAAAGTGTTTTTTATTAATAAAGAAGGGGGAACTGTGGTAGCCCGGGATGCTACCACAGGGCAGCTTGCCCTCCCTTGGAGGRCGAAGGAGGTTTAAGGGTGAAGTTTAGTCGGGGTTTGGAAGTTTGAGTTTGAGAATTCATATGKGTTTGCATGTTTTATTTTACTTTACAATATGGATCCTAGGCAAACAAAATGGTTGCAGGCCTGAGGGGATTCCCGGGCTGGTAGAATTTGATGGACAGTTGCCTAGGTGAATAACAAGGTTATGTAATACCAGTTAATGTATTCATGTTCTCCGGCTGTTATTGGTTCTTCTGTTGCTCCCCAGTTCTCRGTTACCCTTGATTGGTCTGYWAGAAGTTTTCGCCGCCCTGTCGGAAAGTTACTTAAGTTAACCCCTACACTGTAAGGGGCTTTTTGCCTCAGGCTCTTTCTTGAATAAAGACCTGAYGGTGGGAAGCCTGCCTCCCGCTCTCCTTGAAGCGTCTCTTTTAGATCGSTAGGCCGCTGCCTTTCCCTAGGCAGACGAACACAGCTTGCCGAGCCTGTAACCTCCTTCAGGAGCTGCTCCCTGAAGGGGAAGTATYCCGGCTGCRGCTCTCCCCTAGTCAAGGGGAGCTTAAGGCYRGYRATAGCAACACCTTTAACAAGCACAAAGAAAACACACAAGAAACAGTAACAATTTAATATTTTTTCTTTACCATGTGTATCAGCATTGCCAATAAGTGTAAGACCACRTAAGTAGCTTCATCTGATGTGAAAGCTTTGCCAAATCTTAAACAGAAAAAGAAATTGCTTGYTTTCATTCAGTTTCACTAAATGAGGAAGAAGGTCTCAAAGAATTGAGAGCAATTTAGTTTATATTTTGCTTTCCTGTGGAATTTTAAACAGTGCAGTCCTTCACAGTTAAGAAAAGACGAAAATCTTACTTAAATTGTCACTAGACTCTTCTGAAGTCAGTCATCAAGTTGTTCAGGKTAATAATGCTTTCTATAGTAACAGTCACATCACAGTGAAGATGCAGCTTATATTACAGCATTTTTCCAACCTTTAGGAAGTGGTGCARAAAATTAAAGTATTTATTTTGTTGGATATGCCTTTCTGTAACAAAGCCACATAATTTTTCYTAGGTACCTTACATGTATAGATATTCCTTGCATGAATGGAATTAACACAAATTAACAGTATTTCCACACCTGAAGATAAAAACAAAGGTTTTGAAACTATTCCTAGTCTTTGCCATATATTTTACAAACATTGAATGAAGACTGGTGTTTCCTTTCTTCTTTCCAATTTTTTTTTTCAATAACGGAGATAAGTTGCAATTWTAAGAGTCTTGGGGCAGAAAGTGTCCTGTTGCTTTAGACAGTGTACAAATACAGAATAAAAAAGTTAGTGACTTTCCTAGTAAAGCATTTGACACGACAGATCTGAGTCACTATGACATTCATAGTTTCCGTTTCTGAAATTATTTTTCCTCAGTAACAAGCTTGTCTTACAGGAAGCATTTTTGTTAAAACCTGTTTAGGCTCAGTGTTCTGATGTTATGTGGCAAATTAATCTTATTTGAGCAATGATGCTAATTGAAACATTACATCAATTTTTACTGGGTTTTTGTGTGCAGTATTTATTTTTAAAATTYGGTTAATRTTCTAAATGAGTTCAGTTTTGTTCCATAGCCATTCARTACTTATCTCATAAATCCCTGTAGTAGCAGTGCAAGGTATTTCAGAAGACACCAATAAACCTTGGGTGTGTATGGACCACTTACACAATTATGATAACCTTACCCAATTATAGCAACCTGCTCCAGCRGTTTGTGTGCAAGGATCAATCTCACCTGAAAATAACTGTGATMCAGGAGCACTTCTTGCTGTCAGTGCACCCTGTGTGAAGTATTATGTGGAACTGCAGGGCACTGATTCTTGGAATATAATCCTCTGGTTCATCCTCAGCTGTGAATGTTACTCTTCAAGGTTTTACACTGAGCCAGAGGTTCTTATCTGATGAACCAGGAACAGAATWTTTTTTTTACTGAGCAAGCCCTGGCCAAAACTATGTCAGGGAGTAAAGATGAGTTGCAATGGCCAAGAGTATTTCCTGTTGTTGATTCTTAGTACAGATGTATCTTAGAGGTTCTCCTAAAACTGAGCTGAATCATTCTCCAAGCAGCAGAGTGCATTATTTAGATCTGTGTTTTCTGTAACAGGAGATGAAATTTATCATATTTGTACTGGACTTTTTGTGGGCACCAAAATGAAGGGTTTTTTTAATCTGGATGGTCCTCACTGGAACTGTTACAATGAAGACATGATTATTTTTTGTCCTATGGGCAACAGAGTATCCAAGGAAAGATTAAGCATCTGTAATTGAGATTAAAATATCCTGAGTTAGACGAATTGTTTTATTCTGTTAATCATAAAAATGTCAACCTCCAGCAGTTCCAATAATTATCTGTGAAATAAAAAGCTCTGTAAGAAAAAGTTATACCAAATACTACTTTTCTAGTCATTTAGGACATACATCAAATATTGAAGATAGTGTTTCACTTCCACTCTGTAGTAGCAATTTAGCACCTCTGGTAAAAGAAAGAAATTATGACTCTTCGGCAGCTTAAAAAAAACATAAAGCAATCAAAAATGTGTGAAAAATCCTATCATTGCAAAGCTTCTGAGCTATCTAATAATATACTAGTAGTATCATCCTAAATGAATTCAGAAATGTAAATTTTTTTTAAATGGTGCTTTAAGGAAGTGTGAAAATTAAAAATKAAAAAACAATTTTTGACACTGCTCTTTGAAACATGTTAATCTACACTGGAAGTCAYAGCAGGAAGCAACATCATTTTATCATCTTATTTGACTCCATAAATATTCATTAGAATTTACAATCTTTTATTATTTAGATCACTGTATTAAAGATTTGCTTTTTCCTCCCAAGATCACCTTTTATGCATGTGGGCTAAAATAATGCAAGGATTATATAAATAACTAACTATTGTATTACTGAAACAAACCATCAGAACCCAAAGGTTGATGGTAAATCAAAGTCTTACAGTTACCAGTTGTTCTAAGGGAAATGAGTTCCCAAAATATAATTTTAAGAGAAGCCYATTGATCAACATCACTGTATCAGTATATGATGCTGTACTATGGCAAAGTGAGGTACCAATTTGTTTTGCAATGCAATATTCTTTCATTGAAGGGAATAAAATGCCAATATCTGTCAATCCCTGCTTGGCTCAATGTGCTCTGGCAATCTTGCTGAACTATGCTGCAAAAGAGGTTGCTGTGTTCTGGAAACAACAGCTCCAACAACTCATAAATGGCAGACCAAGCATATAATTAGTGCCTCCTCAAACTCACAAATTTCATCATGATGCATGGCAACTAGCACTTGGGCTGACTTCAGAGGTTTGCCATTCAGAGAATTTCCTAATGACCTATCATTTGTGTGCATGCTTCCCTGAGTATCTAAGGATCAGCATGCCTGAGGGGAAAAATGATAGGAGCYGTGACTCAATGAGAAAGCTTTTGGCCTGAAGCTGTGGTGAGTTTTACTTCGAAAGTCATCCATATAAATGCAAAAAAATGATATGCAGCCTTATTATGCCTGCATACTCAAYAGTAACTGGAGGCAAGCAGTCAGGTACAGAGAGAATAATAAATAGCTCTCATACTGTTTGTGAAAGGAACAGAAAAAACCACATCTCATTTCATGTGCATTTTTAATAGTATGAGGCTTTATGTCAATACTCTGATGTTACACGTGGCATCTACTGAAAACATGGAAGCTCACATTTCAGATCCTAGAAGATATTGCTGCATTTTTGTCTATAGCAACATCCTTAAATTATCAAAAATTTCCCACTGAAGAGAAAAAAAAAATGAGATTAAGTAACACAACCCCATTCTGTAGTACTAATTGCTATTGCATCATTAATGYTTATAAGGTGAAGAGAGCAGTGATGCAGCAATACTTGGGTAGAACAGACATGTTCAAAATTCCTTACCATGGCAGGGGTAGAGGAGTATTCACCGTGGATGCAGCAGACCAGCCCTGATCGTAGGAAAATAAAGAATATAGGAGCTGTGCTCTATTGTGCCTGTTTTAAATACCTGCTCCGTCAGGAGGAACCCAGTTTGCAACACCCATCAATATCAGCCAGGTGTGGGTTAGCTCAGGGGCTTGAATCAAACCAGACCCCCCACCTGCCAGAGCAGTGCCAGGCTCTGAACTCATGGGTGGTCAGCAGCTTCATACAGAGCACAAGAAGCTGAAGTCACCACTGTGASTGGTCAAGGGTGGCCTGGTGTGGCAAACAGCCTATGCAGCTGTTGACTATCACTGAACTCTATTGCTGCAGGCCCTCTGGCCATAGGGTTACYCTTTTCCAGCTGGGTGCTGCTTCCCTCACCATTGAGTCAGTCCTGTCCTACASCCGAGTTGTTTTCATGTGCTTCTGCTGCGTAGAACCCTGTCGCTGCCTGCAGCGCGCTGGTGCTGCGACAAGCTGGGGATTCCCCTGGGCTCTGGCACTTTGGACTTCCAACTATGACCAACGTTGGAAAAAGGAACGAGACGGGTTMTCATCCAGAAGATCCGAGAGTCCATTTATCAACAAGAACAAAAATTATACCCTGAAGCCTAGCAGAAACATCAACTTGCAGCAACCCTGAGATACAACCCAGGGACAAGAACCCTAACAAGACTGGGATGGCAGGTTTTATAGGGTACATCCAGGGTGCAGTTTAGGGTCAGAGTACAACTACAAGAGGAGCAGGGACTGCAAAAGGGTGGGCTACCTACGAAAAGGGAACTTAGGGACAGGACTGCACCCTACATCTCTGCCTCTTGGGGCAGAGGCAGTCTGYCACAGAACCCAGRTCCCAAATTCAGGAGACCAGGAAAGTTAGTACATTTGGATATATCTGCAATTTGGATATATCTGCATTTGGATAAATTTTCCTAATGGGAAAGTAAAAAACTGCTGACCTTTGAGGGACTTCTTATGGAGTCAGCTTCATGATTCAGCTTCTGTTCAGCCTCCCTCTGAATTCCAGAATTAAGAGTCAGGTGTTGAAACTCAAGATAGGCTCTGCAAAAGGGCATATGGGATTAGCTCAATTCCATGAAAATGAACAAACATATTGCTTCTAASCAGTCCTCTGTGTTACAGTGAGACCCCATGGTACTGCAGGTAGAACACCACCACTGCTCTGGTGATTGCACTGGAGCACAAAACAGCAGTCCTTTTAACACTAATGCCTGTCAATCATACAAAGATTTGGTTCAGGAGACACCCAARCAGGAAAAGTAGCTAAATGTCACAGGCCCAATGAAAAAGAATTTGACTAATAGKGTTCTTACTTCCTTTAGGCAATCACAATAAGCAAGCAGATTGTGCGTCTTTTATCTGGCTACTTTTTTCCCCGAATAGATGCAAATTTCTGTTTCTCACAATAAAAAMCAGTAATTTTATCTGACACAGCTTTCACATTGAATCTGGGTTTTTTTTCAGAAGTTTAATTAATTTCTGATTGCTATAACACATTTCAGTGTCTGTTTTGTAATTGTATGAAGGACTAAACAAAACACTAATCTATTTTTAATTGTGTATTCAATTTTTGTCGCTTTCTTTAACACAACTAGCAGATTAAATCAACTGCTCAAATAACAGAATTGTACTTCCACAACAGGAATACCAGCCTTCACTGCATACAATTCTGACATTTGTGGGGACACTAAATTGGCTCTGCTGGAAGAGCTAAAGAGGTGGACCAATTCTGATGCTACAGAACTGGAGCTGAAGAAGCCATGACCTTCCTCAGATRTATGGTGCAAAGCACAAAGATAAAAACCATACAGTACCATCTTTCTCTCAATCAACTTCCCCCAGAAGTCTGCAATGGTTCTTTCAAATGCTAAACAGATCTGGGGGGCAGTTTGGAAGGCAAAGTGGATGATAGTCCTCACTCCACGTCTTCYCTGGAAGAGCTGTTTCTGGTAGCACTGCACAGGCATTGTGCAATAATTGTGGTCTTTGATTGACAGGACTGCTCATTTCTGCTGTCTGACTTGTACTAGGGAAATCCTTCATGCCCTCTTTGCTTTTCTTATTTAAATACCTCTAGAGGAAGGAGGATGATGGTTGGGAGGCAGACATACTGCTGACCTCTGGACAGTACTTTGAATAAGTCAGTTCTAAATACAGTCATCATAACATGCCTTAAACAGTAAAATTATGCTAACACCACCAGCTAATCCTCTCTGCACCCACTCTGCTGTTGAGCAGTACCTTGTCTCTTCCAGCTAATCAGCATTTCAGCTAACATTTCTGAGGCTGGGTCTTGAACTAGACTGAGAAATATGCTAAAAAAAAAATCACCAAATATAGGAGCCAGATAACCTATTTGTGCTATTTTTAATAAGGCAAGTAGCTCAAAAAAAGAAACAAAATAAGTAAACTAGGAGAAAAAGAGAAGAAAAAGAGGTCATCCTCTGACAGAAAGCGAAGGACTTGACTCGTGATCCTAAACATCACTTCAGAAACAAAACACACTAACATTCTGAGCTGTCCTGTGGCAGGTTAAACATTTTGAACTWAAGATATGCAGTATCTTCTTTGATTTCTTTGATGACTGACCTGTTGTTTCAACATGACCAAATTAAAATTGTACTTTATGTCAACATTAATCCCAGTTTACAAATTATTTTCTRGAAATGTCTTTACCTTTTGATGGAAATTTGCAATTCATTGTTGCAAATTCCACTTTCCAGGCCATTCTATGATGATGAGTTTTTTAACAGCAATCTTTAACAGCTGGCACAAGGACATTCATCGGCTCTGTCTCACTCTTCACACCAATATTGGCCCCCCACCCATGATTCTCCACTAAATGATTCTAAGTGATTGAAATGTTTTGGCAAGGGAAGAGTTCCAAATTTGGCAAAGGAGAAAATGAAATGTTGAAATCTAGTTCTTCCCTTGAYACTCTGGAGCCTTTCAGCTACATCTGTCCCAAAGGAGGTGTGGGAGACCAGGGTATCCCTCTTAGTCCCCTGGGTGAGCAGGAGCCTGGATGGGGGGGCAGGCCCCCCTCGGCCTGTGTCAGAGGCAGTGGTGGCTTTGATCTGAGCYTGTGGGAAAGGCTGCCAAAACTGTCTGAGGATTTGAGAGTCACGAGAATTTGATTGGCATGATTTTTGTTATGTCACAGGGTGAAAAAGTAGGGTTTTTAAATTTTACTATATAGGTAAAATGGGGCCAAGATGGAGGCAGGTCAGTGTGTTAAAAGCACATTTTCCTGGTTCTTCTTCCCCCATCATCTTTGCAAAGGGTGATGGTTTTTTATGATTGGGTGAAGATGCAATTTCACTGCATGACATGGGTTTTAGTTATTGGTGTTTAGAGAAAAACATTGTTAACGTAGTTTAGATTATGAAAGTCCAGGTGTCATTGTGGGTGGGGGATTTTTCGCTTTTCCAGCTGCCTGTGAACCTCATCCTGGACAGAGCRTAGTTTTGAGATAAGCTTTAAACAAACATCCTCAAACCGCAACCCAGATGTTTTCTGATTCCTTCTTTCAAGCAAAGGCCAGTGAGAAGAAAGATTTTTACACTGCTGGGGTTAATCTCAGACCTGATAACCCCGACAAGGAGGCAGTTCTACCAAGATATAGTCCTTGTCAGCAACCTACTCTGTATCTTTGTTGCAGCTTTGCACRGTTTTTCTTCAAAACAGATCGGGGCAACTCTGTGGTGATAGCTGCATGAAAGACTGATCATGTTTTAGGKAACAGAAAAAGGAAAAACATCCCAGATACATCTTGTCCCTTCAAAGGTCCAGTCAACTCCTGCCCCTGCCAAACTTAATAGTAACAACAACCCCCAAAAAAACATCCCCAGGGARGAATTCAACAACTTGAGATAATTTTGGTACTGAAAGACAAGGAGAAAGGCAAGTCCCTGCACAGGCAGAGCTTCCTTCCAGCATCCACCTATCACCTGACAAAAGGATTTGCTCCAAATATGCACAGAATCTCAGTATATGCTGAGTTGGAAGGGACCCATCAGGRTTTTCAAGTCCAACTCATGGCCCTGCACAGGACACCTCAAGAATCACACCATGTTCCTGAGAGTGTTGTCCAAACACTTCCTGAACTCAGACACTTTTCCATTCCCACAAAGGGTAAGGAAAAACACACCTCTGTTGCAATTTGTGATACTGTCATCTGCCTSTCCGAAAGAGAAATTATCTGAACAGAACCAGAAATGTCTTCTGGGTACCATTCCCAAAACGCCTACTTTCAGATCCAGTGATAACAAGCAGAGAGGATACAGGAAATATTCTGGGACAACTGTCAGATCCAAAACATGCAAAAAAAAAGTCTTTATATAGTACCTGATAAAAATACCAATATATTTTATGCATGAATATATTCTTTAGATGTCAGGAGGTGGGTTTCTTTTATATAAAACCCACAGTCTAATCCAAATCCATGCCTAAAATGTATCCAACAAAGTTACTATCATTCTTTTTCATAAAAAGAGGCTCTTAATCTAACAATAAGCGAGTAAGAGTAAAGAAATTCAAGGTGCAACAGAATTATGTGTCTTCCCAAGGAAAATACAACATAATTCCACCAAGAATCCATCAATAAACAATGATGTCATACTCATTTTTTCTATGCAATGTTTCACAGGCATTTGTGAAACTTGCACATGAATAAATGTTCTTCATCATATCCTGGTGTAAATCATGGCATAGCACCGAATAACAATCAATATCCTGGTATATTAATATCCCTCTATAATCTGTTTATTATAATCTGCTGAGTCTGTAGCAAAATCCATTTTCTTTAACAATCAATTCCTATTGCAAATACATATGAAAAACCCTTTCATTTTAAATTGATTTCTACCTCATTAAACTCTTCTTAATGAGTCTGGGGATACAGCTTTCAAGTAAATGAAYAGAAGGTATTTTAAATAAAATTAGCTGAGTTTAAATAAAAACATATTGTRTTTTACAATACCCTACAGCTAGCAAAAATTAGCTACTTCATACACTAACCACCTMGTGCAATTTCCAATTCTTCCAGGAAGGCTTGCTTTGGGAAGAGCAACCTCRCTGAGCACACATCAAGAATCTTCTTTTAAAGTGACAGACAGAAGCCRAATATATCCTCATGTGTAGCACTGATTAATCAGAAGTGCATATTGGCCCTTCCTGTTCAATAGGGATCTTTGGTAATTTTACTCTGTGATTGAGGTACTAAAATCCAGCTTCTTACTCACATTGCTATATAATTTTTTTTTAAATATAGTATTTTTAAAACACGGTTTAAAAATAAAATCCTTGCTCATAAAATGAACTTGGAGAGAGATACTGAACTTCGTATCATTCTATCCTGACTTGAATGAAGGCAGTATAGCTGCAGAAATACTTGGGTTTAATTCTGTTCCAAAGCTTGTATTCAGCGCCCTCCATGGAGAGGGCAGACCAGAAGCCCGTGTTTAACCATCCGCACACGGTGCCGCCTCCCGCTCCCCGCCGCCTCGACCCGCGGCCTCAGCGCTGCCGGAAAGGCGTGAGGCGGCCCCGCCCTCAGCGCGGCCGGCGCGGGCCCGGGCGCTGCTGCAGCAGAGCGTCTCCGCCCGCCTGCAGGTGCGGCCGCCCGAGCGCGGCGCCGAGGCCCAGTGGGTGGAGGTAACGTGGGCCGCGGGCCGCCCCCCAGCCCCAGTATCGCCCCTTCTCCCGCGGAGCGGGGCCGGCCGTGGCGCCCAGCGGGAAGCGCTCCGTCGCTGCACGCGTGCGCCGGCGGGCAGAGGGTGGGCGGTCTGAGTGCAGGGGGAACACGTCCTTTTCCGGGCTGGGCTGCACTGCAGGGGGCTTCCAAACCGCGTCTCACTTCCACCCCAGCGCTCTCTCCTCGGCCCCTGGCTGTCGGCAAAGGTTGCGGTCAGTCCCTTCGGCAAAGGGACAAGCAGCAGGAGGCCGGCGCACAGCGGTTTCTCTCTGCTGCTCTTTCTCTCTCCCYGTGATCCACAGAGTCCTCCGCGGACAGAATTCTCTTTGGGAGAATGCTCCAYGACCAAACACTTCGTTCTAACTGTGTTGTTCCTTCTTTCCTTAAACGTCCTTAAAGTGCTCCTTCTGTAGCACTTTTACAGAAACACTACAGCGTTGGCTGGTGGGCTCAGCTGTCGGCTTTGTTTGTTGTGTGATAGTGTTAACTTGGAGAGAAAAGGCCACGTAGGGCACTGGGACCATGGCAGCAGTAGTTTTGATCTTYGTTTTTGTTTTTTTTTCCAGAACACTAACTAGAAATGGAATTTAGCGTGTAGACCACCACACAGGTTAAGGAAAGCATTGGTTTTTTTCGCCCTTTCCTCTCACAGTCTTCTGAGRGAGGTAGGCAGATGTGCCTTGGTCGATGTGCTGTGCGCGCCGCCCAGGGCTCTTTAGCAAAGCGTGAAGGCTGCCCTTTGGAATGCACTGCCCTGTTGTTCTTGTCCTTGCTTGTGAGTTACCTACGCCGGAATAACTCATTTCTGCCATTGACAACTGTTTAGCCCATGGGTTTTTGTGGTTTTGTCTTTTGTCCTTTCCAAAGACTACTACAACAGAAGGGGCTTAATACACTCGCATAAATTTTTAAAAGTATAAGTTCTAGCATGGTTCAAGGGTTTATGCATTCATTCAAAGCACCTGAAGMGATTTCACTATTTGCCTTTCACATTAGCCTTAAAACATTTCTCTCCTTGTTCAGAAGGGACAGGTGGATCCAGCAGAACTAGTTTCTGCAGTATGGTCTGGGAAGCCAGAATGTTTCACTGGGAGGAAATAGGTGTCGTCTCACAGATGTAGTGTGTCTGTGTATATTGCATTATTTGCCTCTTAGAATAAGATTAGTTACAATAAACTTCACTTAGCCCAGCATAAATTAACTATAGGAGAAATAAACTATTTCTAGCTTGCTAATCATGGAATTGTAGATCTAGTAAAGAAAAGCAGAATGTTGCTGTCTTTCTTTTAAACTATCTTAAAAGGTACATGTTGTGRTTGAGAGATATGAATGACTGTTGCAAGGAGGTTATGTAGTTTATCTCCCTACTTTGCAAAATCACTAGGAAAGTAACTGATAGCACTAAAGGAATCTGAAAGAGATTTGAGTGGTCTCCAGCAGATATTTTTCAGACATGAACCTTAGTAACACTTGTCATGGGTACTTGGGAATCTTTCCTGGTAACTGGGGCTTTTTAAGAGAAGTCTGTTTTAACAAGAATTAGTCACCATGCAGAAAAAAAAAGCCAAGTAGAAATTCGTATTTTCTCTARTATGACTACTTTAGGGGTCATTGCAAAGAAATTTTGCTGCTGACATTTTCTGGTAGGGTAATTTTGCTCCCTATTTTTGCATGTCAATGGAAAAACACAAAACCAAAAAATACAGACCTCATCARCTATTCTTTATGTCAACCAGTGTGTTCCTGATGTTTTATGACCTTATGGCCCAAGTAGGGCCTCACCTTGAGAGATTTCTAGCATACTATAATGGCATATTATGTAGGTGGCTTTGAATAGCTTCTGAGCTGTAAGAGACCCCTGTAAGTCCTTTAGGAACTTCAGAGCAGATGTTCTTTATCTGTAAAAAGGTTAGGAGTATACTTTATCCATGAATCTCTGCCTTCATTGTGTTTTCATGATTGAGTGTTTTGGGTTGTTGAKGGTTCCTGTGCWTAGGACRTCTTGTTTATGGAGAATTGKRGTTAWATAACCTCCATAAAARGTTTATGTATACWGCAAAATAGGAAGGAAAAAARGAATTCTTGTAAAGGTAGGGGTGGAGTAAGGTAAGGTTTGGTGTATTTCATAACTGTGGGAGAAAAGAAACAAAATKAATATTCAGCTAAAAGTATAAGTGCAAGGAAAACTGTCTCTTCTTGATCTTCGTTCCCTTGACTTGTTTTCTGGTTACTATGCCAAAAAGAGGTACAAAATACCAAGCAGACTTGTGCTGTGACCTATGGCAGATGGTGTAATCTCTCTTTGCTGCACTGAATATAAGAAATATGAAGAAACCTTCCCAGAGGGTAGTAAATCTGAACTTGAAATGGAAATGTTGCAGAATAATTTATGTAAGTTAGTTTCACAAACTGACTTTCTAAGAATTACAAAGTATCTCTGTTTTTATTATCCATTGCATTTTCCTAGAGGAAAAAATAGTAAAAGGAGATAATATTTTCCAGAATATATTTCAGTTTTGCTAATAAAATCCTGAAAAATGCAGATGTATGTATTTAGTAAGGAGGGTGAGGAAGGAGTCAGTTGTTTGTTTTTTCTTGCAAAAGAGAGCATTTGGAGGCAGCATTGCTAAGGCTGTCTMTATGGCATTGGGGCTGGGTATTTCAGCCCTTCATGATGCAGGTTGCCTGATCTGGTGATTACATAAGACRGCTGTATAATAAATGCCAGTGTTGCACAGTATCTTGCTTTGCTGGTTTATTTATGTAGGCATTTTACTGCTCACAGTAGATCCACACAGAGCACAGCTTTCCTGTGCTGTCACTGTGTCGGTTCCTTGCAGTGGCTGTTTGCACACCAGCATGTTGAATTTATGATCTTCTTGTTTGTGGTTTTTTGCTYGAATTTTTGTGCATTAAATGCAGGTCTGAGGAGCAGACAACTAGGCTTTGATAGGTTACAGAAGATATGCAGTWATGCCAATGCTTTGGTTCAAAAAGTTTACACATTACATTGACAACAAGCACAAGTCTTAGGACACATGGAACACTGATATAAGGTCAGATAGACATGTTATTATTAGGTTTGGTCTCGTAATTGCATTCAATTTTACATCTGCTCAATTAAGAAAACTAAAGAACAAAGTGAGACTWAAAAAGGGGTTGAAACATGGCTGCATGTGTTTTCATAGTTGAAACTATAAGTTTCAGCTTACAAATAGTTGCATAGCTTTCAACTATATGATGGTTGTAAAGTGTTCTAGAAAACCATAAACATGCAGTATAAATAGAAGCGTCCTCTATCAGCTTTAACTTGTCTCTCAGTTGATTTTTTCTCATTTAATCTCCTGTCCTTCTAATTTTCTTCAATATGTAGGTCTCATCTTGTGATAAATAGTTTTTTTCAAAAACAACATCAAATAAGGGCAGAGGCTGGAAAAATCATGATTTATTTTACTTTATCTGTCTGGCCTYCAGACTTGCAGGGGTCACTTTACTTACTTTTTTGTGTCTTTAAATGAGCTGCTTGCAGAATATCATTACTGGTTTGAGACTACAGAGAAAAAGACTCAGAAGTTTCAGAATTAAAATTATGTTCTGTGATATGTGCTGTATCACGGTCACTTATTTCTAATGCTGGTGTTAGACGTATTCAATGTAAATACATTTGGCCTATTTTATCAAAAATATTTTTATTATTAGCTATTTGTGCAATATTGTTACCTATTACTATGCTGACACCAGTCTGTTTCTGGAATGAATATTTAKCTAAACATGTAAGAATAGCCAATGTTTGGCAGTCTGCATTTCTCTCCCTTATTTGAACAGATGATTTGAAATGTCATTTGAGGTTCCAGCCATCAAATTTCTTAYAGTGTTTCTGAAATATGGCTGTCATTTGGGAATCTGTATAATATTCTGCAGCAGTCAAATTGAGTTTTGAAAGGAGCCATTTAAAGCTTTTGAAAGTTCCCAGCATTTTGGCTACAAAGAGCATTCTCTTTTTTCAGAAGTTAGTCACTAGAAAAAGAGATGAGAAGGCATAGCTTTCCATGATCATTGCCTTGAGCATTTTGTTTAATCTSTGCAGTGACAAAGGGACAAAATCTCATGTATATAGCTAAGATTTCATCACCAAAAACCTTCCTCATTTAAAGAAAAGGGGAAAAAAACAAATAGAAGAAAATTTTTAAAGTGTTTTTTTAGAAACTATTCACACTTGCTGGTTTGATAGCATTGGTATAAACCTTTTGCTTTGATAGCATTGGTATAAATAACTCTTTCCTGTCCCAATCTATTTAACATCTCTTCAGTGGTATTTCACAAGTTGACATTTATGCTTGCTCCAACAAAATTTAAAAGATACTTTTTTTTGACAAAGCAGCAGGGAGGTTTCTTTATATCCTATCTGTCTGTGGGTCCTGCCTGCCTGTGGATACTTTGGGTTTTTCCCAGAGAAGTTAAGCCATGCAGGTACCCTTGTGTGTGAGACAGAGTTGCTGCTGGCTGGAGAGCCCATCAGTTTGGCTTAMTAAAGCAGAGGTTGTTGCATGTGCATTCCTTCTGGACTAACCAAGTGAGCASAAAAGCTACACAAGAGTTTTCTTGTGCTTTCTCCTCACTAGAGSCCTAATTCTTTCCTCAAATACTTAGTTCTTACAAGTAGTCTCTCTGAAGATATGCTGAAGATGCTAAAGATGTGGCATATCCTTTACCCTATATCAATCAGCTGAAAGGTTCRATTTTGCCAGATAGATTTTACCCAAGCTGATAAATAATATTTTGAACAACTTTATAATATTCTGAATAACTGCACAGCTGTGGGTCGTCATATTTAAATATTTAATTGACTGACTGTGGTTTTTTCAGAATTATATTGTACTAGATTACTTTCAACATCAAAATAAAATTCAGTTCTTTGGCAAGTCCTATGGTGTTTTTCATGTTTCATAATTGGAAATAATATCATAATTCACCCTGAAAATTGTTTTAGCTGCACATTTTATAGGAAAAAAGCTTATATTATTTCTTATGCTGGATTTAAGTATAYTAATTAATCTTGTCACCTCATCTATGTTAATACTGTACTCTCTACATTCCAACTAAATTTGGCTTCACTTGGAGCTAATAAATTGTCTTAATTGTATGTAGAAGCATTGTGTAGATAATCAGTATCTATCTTATCTTCCACAGTGTGCTGTGTAAACTTAATTTCTGAAGCTGTACTGAATAACAAAAGCTACTCTTTAAACCTTTGTCTGTTTCGTGGTTTTGTCATTGTTGATACCAGTTTTAATGTTAAGCATGCATTGTAGATAATGAGAAACATTGACCTAGTTTTCTGTAATCTCTTGCAGATCCAGAGAGGGCTTGTTATCTACATATGCTTCTTCAAAGGTGCTGATGAGGATCTTGTCCCAAAAATTGGTATGGTATAATCCATATACATGATTGTATTGTTTGAAAAGGAAGAAAAGCACTTGAGGCAGAGAAGGTACCATGAGATGGCATAATTCTAAATAATGCCATGAGATAAGCCATGAGATGGCATTATTCTAAATCAATTACCTGGCTGAAAGAAGAGTTTGGTCTGTCTTGATTCTTCTGACAGTTGTCCCTGCCTCCTTGTCTGGCTGTTCATGACCAACCTAGAAAACAAATTCCCYTGATAACATTCTAGCAAACAAAGAAAATGCTGCACCTCCTGTTTAACATGTTACATGTGTTAGGCAATAGGTTCAGTCCAGGACAGAACTGAATTTCAAATAGTTCATGCCTTGATTTGGTGAATATTTTAACACTGATCTCACTGTATGTGCAGGWTATTTAAAATTATGGCCGGTAGAGGGAGTTGTATGGATAATGAAACAGTGTCTTTCCCATCTCACTTCAATGGTGCATTCATACACTGTTAGCATGGACYGTTTTCTGGTTCAGAAGCAATAACAGCAATGGCTGCAATTCTTGTCTTCTTTTCCACATGCACTTTAACATTTRCATTGCAGCAGAGAATATGCTGAGGATAAGGTCAAAGAGTAGCAATTTCTGTCTTTACCCAGTGCTGTTTTGGTTTGATTTTTTTTTTTTGTTGTTGTTCTGTTTAGGGTTTTTTTACTTTTYGTCATTTCTTCTCCTCGCTTTCCTCTATCAGTAGCACTGGTTCCCCTGGGAAATCCTATGATCCTGCATATTCCAGACAAAAGTGCCCCTTTTTTTTTTTTTCTGTGGCTGGCTGATACTAGTGATTTGGCTAAAGGTTGTGTAACAGTATTTCACTTTTCAGTCTATTTCAGGTTACTGGCTGGGACCAGCAGTGCACAAGTACAGGTGCTATTAAAAATGCTGAGAGCAACTCCTTAGGGGGTTCTCTCTTGGTCTTGGAGGGCACAGTCCTTCTGCCATGCTAAATGTTTAAATCTATGATATAAAAATTTGTTTTGTGCTAGTGGGAGTTTCATGAGAATGTTGCTTGAGAATAATTACATTTTCAGCTGTGGGGCTGAAAGAGGGCAGAAAAAGAAAGTTCTGTTTCCTATCAGGAGATTCATCTGGGACCATCCTCCTTCAGTGCCTGTCTTAGAGAATATTGTTTCCTAAATATATTTTTAAWCTGTTTAAGTGTGCGGGTTTGGTTCCTGAATCACAATTTAGTTGTTTTTGCTTCTAAGAACATTAAACATTTATGTTTAGGGTTTGAAGGCATGACTAGTATCCTTCCAGCTTTTACAGAGTTGGGGTAATGATTTGATTCTTTATAGAAACATCAGAAAATCTAAAGTTAGTAAATGCATTGATTTTATTTGCAAGTTTATATGTTCTGGCCTATAAGCCAAATGGCATCTGACCTTCCTGCCCACCTCCTGTCTCAAGTGACAAGCTGGTACCTGCAAGTCTCGAGGTGCAGCACTGAAGGACAYTTGTTCTACTTGACACCAAACTGTGGAGCTGTGCCTTCAGCTCAGACCAGTGCTGGGTCCTGCTGCAAACTGCTGCCACCASAATGAAAAGAGAGTCAGGGCAGATTGCTCTCCAGAGTGCACTGAGGATGGTGTGTCCTACAATGTGGTGTGCAAATGCTGCCTATATGAGTATCAAGCAATTAAGGAAGGCTCACCAATTGCATCTTGGGTTCTTTTGGGTGTGCCCAACTACAATCAACTTTAGGATTTTACACTTCCCCCCAAAATAGAACTTTAGACATATGATATTAATATCCTTCACATTACTCACAATACTCAGACRTATTAGTTGGTTAAGTATTTATTGATTGTCCATATTTCAGTTCATTAATGAACAGTTTCTTTTACTCAGTGGTTTGTCACACATAAAAATATCTGTTGGMTCTTGTTTATGATGTCCTGTTTAATTCACTTCAGTTATACCAACTCTTATTTATTTTTATTTGCAGTCGATACGCTGTTGAATGTGAAATTAAGTGAAAATGAAAACGGCGAGTTGGTCTCTGTTCTTGATTTACCAGGGGATGTACTCATCATACCACAAGCTACCCTAGGTGGTAAACCTAAGGGAAGAAAGATGCAGTACCATGCAAACATTGAAAAGGAAAAAGGGTTGGAACTTTATTCTCAGTTTGTGACTTTGTGTGAAAAAGAACTGGCTGCCAATGCCAAATGTGTGGAAGCTGGTGTTCTTGTCAAGCATGGCACATATGGAAACAGGCAGGTATTAAAACTGGACACAAATGGACCTTACACTCATCTGATTGAATTTTGAAGAAATAAATTGTATCCTGGCTACAGTACTGGTGTCTTTTGTTTGGTTGGGTTTTTTTCTCCTAAGCATTAAAGTGCTTGATTCCATTGGGACATAGTTTAAAAAAGGCTTTGCTCATCTGTACTGGTTTTGCCAATCCCATTGAACAGAAGGATGCCTGAGACTGCCTTGCTATAATGAGTATGTTTTTGTCTCATATGCATCTGMAGCATGCTCAAAATATTTGTTAATATTGATCCAATAAATCAAAATGTTTATTGATAAACAAAAATGGGGTAATGCAAACATTTTTTACTAAAAAATAATGAAAGAAGTATTACATGTATAGCTTGAAGAAGTGGTTTATAGATAAAAAAAGAATACTTTAGATGTACTTAAGTAAATTTTTACCATTATGCTTTCTATTTATAAAATGACAATAGTTTCTAACTAATATATTGAAAACAAATTTGCTGAATTTTAGCCTCTTACAGAGTAAGTATTAAATAAGAAAGTCCATCCCCCTCAAATGGCGGGAGTAAGGGTGGAAGACTTAAGGCAGTACAGGACTGCTCATGGGCTATGCAGGGAAGAATAAGTGAGGCACCTCTAGAAACCAGCAGTATCACTGAATTGCTTGCTTGAAGTTTGCATTCTGAAATCTCTGATGTGTTTTGATAGRCTGCCTGCTATGGCCTTGTTACTGTGGTCTTGCTGTCTACTCAATTCTTTCATAACAGAGCCTCAGGAAAAGAACAGAAACATTCAAATGAAAACAAAAATTAAGATGGTACAATGTGCATTGCCATCTCATTGTTCCCTCTGCCCCTATTGCTTCCTTCCAGCTTTTTGCCCATTGAAGMAGCTAGGCAGAGACTAGCTTTCCTTTTAATGACAGTATGGTGCAATTGGGGCCCCCTTCCCAGCTGACCCCCTGTGCAATTCTGTTACAAACATCATTAACAGATGGTGTTAAGATATCATGGGAAATTATGTCTTGAAAGGCAGTTAGAACAGAACAGCTATATAAAATGTGGCAAATTCAAAAGTATTCATCCTGTGACTCGAGTTTCTCTTTTTAATGCTGCATTATGGTTTAGAAGGATTCAAAGTGCAATCAGACATTTATATGGTTTGCGGCAGTTATCCAGAACTGCTGTTTGAATAAGAATTTATTCTGGAAGATATGTAAAACCTTACGGTTAGTGAGGATGGCAGCTTGCACAATCCTAAATTGTAGTCTAGTAGTTACAAATACTCTGTCCTTATTTTGTACAAAACCTTGAATGTGTAATCCATAGGTTCAAACTATGCCATCACATTTTTTTTTAACAGATAGAAAATTTAGAGTCTTGATAAGAGACTAATGAGATTTTTTTTTCAGGTTAGCATAATATATGGTTTATAATTATGAAATAAATAAGGATATTGAATTCCTGGCAACTGGCATTATCACAGTTGAAAACAACCATTTACACAAATGGCCTGAAAATATTAGCTATTAGGACCCAAATATTTTTTCATTAATAATTAACAGTTATGACAGACACAATATGAGTCATGTTCAAAGTTCCTACTAGGAACATTTAAATAATRCTGTTCTGATGCAAATGACTAATACAATTCATTATGAACTGTTGCTTGAAAAGCATTGCAATTCCTCTTTCTGTTGGAGGTCAAATCCTAGCAAGTGCTGAGTAATACCCCTTTTCACAGACCTTACAGGAAGGGTGGGTATTTAGTATATCTCAAGAATTGATCCTTTGAGGTATAATACTAAATCTGCAGCTTTTAATTTAYTTCCTGTCTCCAGAAAGATCTTTGGCAGCCTGGCAATTCATTTCTAAGAGGGATAAGCTTGAAAATGTTTAGTGAAAAACACACTTCAAACCAAACTCCATCTCATAGTAGTCTGTCATATAAAGCACATAGAAACCAATGTACATTTCAGTGGTTCTTAGGACCAGACAGAACTCTGAAATTTTTGTAAAAAGGGGATATTTGTGTATTATGTGGCCATTTTTGATTCATTTGTGAATCYCTCTTGGAATACTGATTTCTGTCATCTGCTCCAGGGATTGGCATCTTGTTGAATGCTGTGCCCTTTATACTGCTTTATTTATATCTACTATTGATTCACAATCCATTTACTGAAGAAAGCCATTTCTGAATAACATGCTGGACCATACTGATAAAAAAATTGATTAAAATTACTTTTTCAAAGCCAAATTCCCTTCAACCATTAATCTATGCTTTAAACAGATGACCTGACTCTGCTTTAAATAAAGTTTCTGTAATATGACTAGACAAAAACTCAGATAATTATCCTGTTCTATACTTAGAGAATATCTATTAGAAGATGCTTAATATTCCCCACTTCCTTGAAATAACCTATAAAGTGAGGAGTTGTCCTTATGCTATTATGTCTCCAATTCAGCTGCCATGTAGGAATTTGCAATATCARGTTTTTGTGACCTTGTTTGCAGCACACACCCAGTGTGTTGAGCATGTGTGGACTATGAACTAGGCTCATAAACCCTCCCTAATGAGTTCAGGGGCAGTAGCCTGTTTTCTAGTCAGCAGTATTCCTGCTTCCTTCCCATGCCCTCTCTGGAAATTTTTACCTCTGTTGCTACATAGAGTATGCGACCTRTGAATTTACAACATACAAAGATTCCTCCAGAACTAGAAGTTAATAAACAGCATGTAGCCCAGTGATACTTGCAACTGTATTGGTACTGCTAGTGACAGTCCACAGGCCTTGTCCCAAGTGTTCCAAGAGCTCAGTATGGAGGCTTATCACAGGAACTTTCCCCAGGCTTCTTAGAGCCTTGGTTTGATTTGATTTGGCTGTAATATTTTTTATTTTCCTAATGACAGGAGACTATGGCTAATTTGTTTTACTTTTAGGTGTAACCACAGTTGTTATTTAGATAATAATTTGTATTTATTCTGTGTAGAATTATAKATTTATGACTCTAACATGGTGTTACAGGGTACAGAAATACAGGCCTATTAAAACAGCAGGAGCTTTGAGAAGTGAAGACACCARTTGCAGTGTAAAGTAGAGGCATGGGATGGAAAGAGATGGGGCAAGGGTAGGTAGTAAGTAGTGCCTGCCTAACAATTTTTCCTGTACTATTATTATTGAGACCTTTGATACAGTTTATTTCCTTTGTTTATCTGCAATAATTAGATTTGGACTGATACTAATTCTTTGATTAAATTGCTAAGGTTTCAACTGAAATATATCTGGTGTGACTCTAAACATAGGGTGGATTTCTTTTTGCCTGTAACAAGATTTTGCACGTAACAGTTTCTGCAGATTGTTGCTTCCCCATGTTGAAATGGCAGCCACTTGATGGGCTGCTGGATATCAGCCAGCCTTTGTGGTGCTTTTCACCAGGTCTTTTAATGCATCTGTGATGTCTGATCTCATTTACCACAAAAGCTCCACAAAAATTCTTCAYTGGGACTCAATGTAACAACTGCTCTTTAGCTCCTCTTTGAGAACAAAGTTCTACATCTACTTGGATTTAAAAGTGTGATCTGCTGAACCTCAGTCTCACTTCTGGTATAAAAACAGCTTCTTTGGAGAAGGAGGGATTAATCTTTTAAGCTTCTGTTATTTTTGCTTTCAGTTTCTATTACTGTCTTCTGTATGGACTCCTTCAAACACGTCGTTTCTCTTTGGAAGCTGGAGTAGCAGTATGCCACAGAGGCCTCCACAAATGCACAGGCATTCATTACCTGAGGTCTGYCACCAAACTCTGTTGTGACTGACTTCATTTCTTAAATTCTTGCCAYCTCAATTCTCATCTAATAAATGGCTATCTATTTTTGTTTTCATTGTCTTCATCCTGAAGACCATATATTGAACAAAACAATAATCATCACTGTTTAATGTATTGCACTGCACAGTGGGACAGGAATGGATTGTCTGTGAGATCCTCCAGTTGATTTATTCTAGACAGAGCTCTCTCTTTAATGTTTTTCTTGGGGAAACAGTACTCAAATTTGAGACACTCTCTCAAGAAGTTAATGCATTTGGTATTTCCAATTTATTCCTTCTTTGTTTCTTGAAGCTCCTTGGAAGCAACTCACAATTTGGGAATGCCTCTGAGATTCCCAAAAGATTCTGTTACCAGCAATTACAGCTGGAAGGTAAATGGTGCATGTGGACAAGAGAAAGAAACAGCAGTTAGAATAGGCCAAATACTATGAATATATTGCACATTTTCTATTTAAACCAATGCTGTCTTGTAGTTCAATTACTGCCAGCGYGTGGCTTTGGGCAAAGCAATTTTCTGCTCCACTTTTTCCATCTGTGATACAAAAAAAGAGTGAAAACAGGGGRAAAAGATGTTTAAAACCACTGGGTTTTCCCCCTTTCACTAAAAGCAAAAAATCACCTCTGATCCTCTCTTCCATTAGAAGGCAGTATGCTKTCACCTCTCTTCACCTTTGTTGGGGCTACAGGAAGTTGCCTTTCACTACCTCCTACTCTTGCCTCTGCCTCACAAATGTGACTTAAGCTAATGTTCCCAGAGCACTTTGAGTACCTCAATGCACAGTGTGGTATCAGTACTAAGATCACCTCTTAGTATTTTTAAATAGGAGTGATGCAGACAGCATGGGAAAGCAAATAAAGGGGCATTCCTGTCTTATTGTTCCAGTTCATATGTATCTCATTACTCTGAATTTGAAATTGCTTCCCGTTCACTTTAATTATATTTACTTGTGTAAGTGMCACAATATGCTCTATTACATTAGTATGTGTTAAAAATGTGCAAGAAAGGAGCTTAATGCTATTTAGATGTGCTCCATTAGAAAAGAGACTGGCAATGAAAGCTTTGGATTAATATTGAATGTAAAAGGTTTTGGGAGGCCTTAGTATTTAGCTGGCAATCCATCCCTAGATCTAACTTTCTTATTTCACCYTTCCATTTTGGTAGCTGTATCTAACATCCTTTAGGCCTGCATAATACTTTTATTTGCATTTTAGGATTTAAAATAACAGCAGGACTGTGTAATTGCTTGGCAGGAATTCAGGCCTTGTATTTTGTGATAGTACAAAAAGGAACTGTGTTGGGAATAAAAAGAAGCCTAGCAGTATTTYAGCATAAAACTCTACATTATTTTTGATATTCAATGTGTAAAAAAAGCAAGAATGGTACCTAAAGCRTTGCAAAAGCTAGGACAGGCCAAAATGTATTGGGTTCTACATGCCTCCAGAAAGTAAAACTAAGTGGTTAATCTTAAAATTAATTTAAAGACATCCCTTCTTCATGATTTTAAAATATAATGGAATTTAGTTTTGTTTGCTATGTAATTATTTGGTGATGTAACATTTGATTCAAATCAGGCCCCTAGTCTTATGATTCTTACTCATGCACGGACGGTCCCACTGTGAATTCATACATTCTTTTTTCTTCCTCTGGAGTCATTGAGGGTTATAAAGCTGAAAGAATGAAAATATTTAGCTCAGAGGCATATGTGACTGTATAGATATTCTACTATGTCTGGAATTTGTATGGCAGAACTGACTCATGCTCTAAATCAGCCAACCAACTTTACCAAAATAGACTAATGAGAAGACTGATCAGTAGGTTTGAGCATTTCAATTATTTGCCAGTTGCTTATTTTATTAAATAATTTGTTATTGAAGCAYAGTCAGGACTAATGGGGAAAGGGAAAATTGAATTAATATATGGTGAATGCATCTAATTATCCTATTTTTTCTATTTTAGAACAAATTACTATAAATTTGCACCTTTTTTTTCAATTTCAATTTTTAAATTGAAAAGGGGAAAAATAAAAATGGCATGCATAACTGCTAAATTAGATGCTAATTTGAATCAGTGCATGKTTAACAGTCTGTTGACCAATTTAGGGAAAAATAACAGTTAAAATCAAGGTTAGCTATAAACYAAATGAAGACAGACTCTTATGTAAGCACTGCTGGCACAAAGCAGCCCTAAAGCTGATGTACCCAGAGATGGAAGGAGCATCCTGCATCAATATGCCTTGCTATTCCAATTGATTCATATCAATTTAGTATTAACAAAGCATTACTTAGGTCTGATATCATGTGTCCTGGGGGGCTGGGCAAGAYAATTCTTGGGAAAAACTGAGCAAGTCTTTACTTCTTAATGAATGGTATTTTGTCTTGCCCTGTGTTCATGTAATACTCAGCATTATGAGATACTAATTTTGACTGGGTCTCTGCCTGCTACCACAATAGAGTCAATAGGTATAACAATAATAATTACGGTAATAATATTCCAAAAATTATTCTAGGTTTGGGGTTATTTGTTTCAGAGTTAAACATGATCCTTCACAAATATTGACAGGAMTTTCTAGTTCCTCAGGATTGTCAGGGAGCCCTTGTTTTTTTCTGCAGTTCCTTATGAAAAAAGTCATAACAGCCTTTGCATATGAATTGTTCAGCTGACCTTTCTCACAAGTGAATTGCAAATCACTGTATTAGTAACRACAGTTCAGCTCCTGATCAAAATGAGGTTAACTTAGCAAATGATTCTTTTCTGGGAATGTACGTGATTTTTGAAAACAGGTTAACACTTTCACATCAGTATGAGTTGGTGGAGTTGATTTCTGTGAAACACAATATGTAAATAATTTCCTGCTTCAGGTGTGAGATATATTCTTCATTACCACATGCATTGCCAGAATTTTTTTTTGAAAGGTCATTGCATCAGTGCTCATGTTTTTTATCACAGTCCGTTTAGGAAAAATGAATCCAGTGTCCATATATGGTAACGCAGCCTGGTGCTCGTGACATCTCCAGCACAATGTAATCTGGCAGCCCTGCATGTCCTCTTTGAAATATTTCTCAGCAGTATCGTCTGCATAACTAAGTACAGATGTTCACAGAGGATCTCCTGCATGTAAAATTYACATATTGAACCTATGTGAAGTCAAATGTACAAGCTTATGCAAGGTTTAGACACAATTTCTGCTCCTGTGGTTTTGTGTCCCAGGCGTTATTCCCTCACCRCAACAGTTCCCTTCTCCAACTGCCTGGAGGGAGGTTGGAACCAGGTAGGRGTTGGCCTCTTCTCCCAGGCAATCAGTGATAGCAMAAGAGGACATAGCTTCAAGCTGTGCCAGGGGAGGTTCAGGCTGGACACYAGGAAGAATTTCTTTATGGAAAGGGTCATTAAACATTGAACTGCTCAGGGAGGAGTTTGGGCCACCATCACTGGAGGTGTTCAAGAAATGTCTGGACATAGTACTTAGTGCTATGGTTGACATTGTGGTGATCAAAGGTTGRACTGAATCTTACAGGTCTTTTCCAGTCTTAATGATTCYGWGATTCTGTTTGCACAAGTTAAAAGAAGATAGTCCCAGAAAACACAGGCTTGAAGAGAATTACTGGTGCTGGATTCCAAACATAGCTGGGCATCAGCTGGAAAACTATAATAAGATTATTGTTTGTTTATTTTAAAATTWAAAAAATTATTGAGAGACATATACTTTCCTCTTATTAAGAAMTTAAACTGATCACAGAATACATTAAAGAAAATCCCTCCAATATATATTTTCTCATGACCAGTGARTTTGCTAATGAAAATCTGGAAGAGTGGAAATAATTCCCAGTGACAAAGCAATGTCCTCCAGCTGGACCACCTATGCAGTAGGAGAAACGCGGTGAAATTCCTGGAGGAGTTTCAGCTGACCTTGTCTGTAAGACACAGAATTACTCCTTGACTTGGGATTCCATATCGATTTGGGATCACAGCTTATACTGATGAAACCCAGGAGCAACAACTTCTGCAAACGCTGAGTTTGACGAACGCTTACTATAAAGGGCGTGTTCCTGTCACTGTCCTGTGCAGAGCCCAGGGGCCCTCCCAGGGAAATACGGACGTGGATGCCTGAGGAGAGGAGTGGAAATCTGAAGCCATGGCAGAGGCTGATCACAGCCAGGTACAAGTGTCAGCAGTGCCAGCTGAGCGACCTTCACAAACCATCACCATGAGGGATSTTTTGTGGCTGTTTTTGGTGGGGCAGCGCTGAGCGCGAGCCCCCGGCTGTGCCCCCCTAGCGCAGAGCGGCTCATGGCCCGGAGGCTGCGGAGCCTGGGAGCGCCCCCGGGCCGGTGACCCTGTCCCTCCGGGCCGGTGACCCTGTCCCTCCGGGCCGGTGACCCTGTCCCCTCCGCCGCCGCGACACCTCGCCCCGGGCTGCGCGCTCCCCGGGCCGCTCCCGGCCGCCGCGGGCGCTCGATGGCTCCGGGCCCGATTGCACAGCCCTGAGCACCGGAGTCRCCCTCACACTCCTCCTCCTCCCCTTCCTCCCCCCTCCCCGCCGGCGGGCGGCGGCAGCGGCGGCGGCTCGGGCGCAGGACCCGCCGCCCCCCCGCGCTGGAGGAGGGCGGGCGGGCGGACGGGGCCGAGCCCGCAGAGCGCTGCAGGTACCGCGGGCTGAGGGAGGCCAGGGGCAGCAGGGGCTGGGTGACGGGGCAGCGGGGCCGAGCGGAGCTGGGGGGCCGAGCGGAGCTGGGGGTCCTGCGGCGCTCTGCTTGCCCGAGGCCTGCGCCCGAAAAGTGCTGGATCACCCCCGGAGCCGCCAGGTGGGTCGGTGGGTGACACAGACACAGCCAGCTCTAAAGCTGGCGGCCGGGCGGCTCCCGGGCTCCCGCAGCCCAGCCCAGCCCGTGCCCTGGCGTCGCGTTCCCCGGGGCTGCGGGCAGCTCCCAGCCCGTGAGGGAGGGCAGGGGCGGCAGCCCGGCCCCGCCCGGGAGTGCGGGGCGGCGGCGGAGCGGCTGTACCGACAGGCTCGGGCTGTGTGCCTGCGGCGGGGCCACACGGCTCCTCAGGCTGCCGGCTGGGGCTTGGCACTCACTTGCACCGAGGTACCATGGTTTTCCGGTCTGGATTTATATTTTCTTATAAACCTTGGCAATTAATATTTGGGGAGGGGTAGCAGTATTGGACATTCTGATATCGGGAAATGTTATCGTGAGCTTTTGCAGTTTGAATTCCTGGTTGTCTGGAGAGGACAATGACTAAGTTTACACCGTCTAACTGGTAAAAACCTGGCACAGGGACGTAAAACCTGTAAAGCTGCATTAGTGTTGACATTTTTGAATGTGGAAAGAGTAATAGGTGTTGTAAGTTTAGTTAAGAGTAAAGTTTATTGAGATATGGATGGAAGGCTGATTGGAGATGAAGAAGGCATGTAAAAGTCCAGCTCTGCTTCTAGAAGTGAAATTTGATAGCTTTTGAATTTTGGATTCATTAACTGTAGTGATTATTTGAGTTTTGGGATTGATTTAGTAGGATTAGGTGTTTGCAGCTGTGACCATGAACTGTACATTTATTTTAGTCTCACATGCCAGAAATACTTTCCCTGTCTTCAGAAATAGTCAAGCTATGTTGGATGCTTTAGTGTTTTGCTACAGAATATGTAATAGTCTCAATTCGTGTATGAAATAGTAACTGAGACATAGATTCCTTCTGGTTGTGTGGTGAATGGAGCTTGGGTTTCTTTTCCTGATAGTTTGACACAATGAAAAGGAGGTGGGGGGAGGAAGCCAGTTTACTGTTACGCTGAGTCTAGCCACACAYTGAAAACTTCTGCTTGATTATTTAGCATAGGATTGTTCTTGTAGTCAGTAAAATGACTTACTGAGTGGCTTATGTTGCATGTGAACACATCAAAAACTTTATTAATCAATGCAAGATGATCTTCTGTTTTAAGATTCAGAACACCCTAATGAGGCAGGAGATAAGAAATATCTCCTCACATTTTCAGATTGTGGGATGTTTGTTCTATTCAGCTTCTACATGTATGGTTTCCAGTAGATTCAGGTAGCAGAACTTTTAAAAGACACAGAGTACATCTATATCTACATGGCAGACCAAAAAGGCTTGAAACCTCTAGGCAGTTACAATTTTTGAGCTGTTTTGGAATTTTCTTTGGGGAGCAGCCACAAAAAATACCTAGAGAATGAAGCATTGCAGTGAGATATGTCAGTGATTTGTGCCCGGATAGTGATCTCTGATCTGCAAAACAAGTCTCCTGCAGAGTTTGCATCTGTGAGGGCTTCTGCTGCTAAATTTCTGTGTYGGTGTTTCAGTGCAGTTGAAGTCTAATCATAGTAAAAGCTATGGTGATTTTCAGAAAAATATGTATCCTTTTCTGGGATTTCAGTATATATTCAACAGAAATTCCCYGTGGCTTAATTTAATGCTAAGCTAGACTGGATTCAGCATTTACCTTAACAGAAAATCGGTAGCTAAAAAATCAACCAGTGCTTTTTTAATAATTCATATACATTATATCACCTACTGTAAGTTAATTTAACATTTTAACAAATAAATTAATTTCCTAAAACTTCTGCCATTGTGTCCAAAAAACCCAAAACAAACAAGATACCCCACCCTATCAGCATACTTAGTTTGGTATATTTTGTCTATATTGGATAAACAATACTCTCTACAACTTTCTCAGGACTAAAGCTATGTTCAGACATACATTGAAATTGTTATGTATTATTAGTAGTATGTGGATATTTATACTTCTGTGGTTTTCATGCACTTGCCTTGCTATCACACCAGGTTGCAAATCTGCAAAGAAATAAACACAAAGCATTCTATGCATTTTTATTCAGACTGAAGTTAGTTACTGCTTTTTGAAGTTTACTTGGTCCAGTTTTGGGAAAAAAGAAAATGTTTTAAATGCACTTTGTCAGTATCAGATATGATACTGTTTTTCTGACTAATAGACGCATTGGTTAATTATTTATATGCAATTTGCCCAGTTGACTGTAAACAAAATAATGTTCTGAGTCCCTATAATGGAATCAAGTTTATCTTTTGACTGAAACTTTCAGAAATTAACCTAAATAATACTGAAAAGTTGTGAGAGCCAGAGACGTCAGAGTGTGCCAGTAGTGCCCACTGTGGAGCTCAGGAAATGCCTGTTTATATTTCTCAGTTAACTGAATGTTGTTGTTTCTTGGTTTCCTGGAATAATTCTTCTCATGTGGAGATAAAAAGTAAAGTGATCATAAGACACATGAAAGCAGAGTGTATGTACTTTTTCACACGATGAATGAATGTCTTCAAATTTAAAAAAAAAAGTCTTTAATATTTTGCATTGCTAAAACASCTCTTGCATTTTCAGGCACTTTGTTCAGGATATTTTTCTCTAATTATGTCAAGCTTTGTCCTCAAGACTTAACAGAAATCACTCAGCATTCCTAGAAGACATTGTCTTGTTGTTTCTTTCACACTTCAGCAAATGTATATTGTGTTGTAGTTCTTATCAATGTCGCTGTTGTGTGTGAGGACTGTGGGTGGTCACATTCTTTGAGTGAATATTTTTAAAACCAGGAAGCCCAGAGCAAGAATTCTGATAKATTTCACATAGGTCTTTGTTGCCTTTAAGCTTTATTGCTCCTTCAGATACAGGGTAATTCCTCCAAAACTTGGAAATCAATAACATTTGATAAGCATTTTTGTAGGAAAACCAGTCATTTGGAACTGTTCCTGTGGGAGTAAACAAGTACTTAGTGTGAGCATCATTGTTCACAAARCATCAAAATTCAACCCCTTTGTTTCACAACACAAATAGAAGTRGCTGAGAAGTTAACAAGAATTCTGTTTGAGCTGCATTATATTTGTTCTTTAGTACAGCCTGACACACTGTAGGAATACTGCAAAACTTACATATGTGGAGCATGCAATATATGGAGATGCACTTGGATTGCATCTTTATCAAGTCCCTATAAAAMTTCTACCAATTYTTMAGTGAGAGAATAGACACATGGCATTCCTGTGGCCAGCTTCTTTATCCAGAGCACTATTAAGAGGAACAACTGAAATAAAAGTGTSTTGTTTCAACATCTATGATTTCAGAGTCATGTTTCTAAGYGGAGTAATTGCATACAAAAATGTGATGTAAGTGGAAGTTGTCCTAATCTGAAATCTTCAGCAGTAACTAGAGGAAGTGGTTCTGCAATCATCTGCTATTTTTTSTGGCTCGTAGTCAGACAGATTCTCCATTGCTTTTTGCTGTTTGCCATAAGCATGTGATGTAAATGCGTACATATTTTTATTTTGAAATAAGATTTGTGAGGGAAACTCAATCCCACTRTAGCATAGAATATACAATAAAACATCTGAGTACTCAACCATGAGATTTATTTACTGTGTTTTTCACAGGCTAATGCACTCAAAATTTGATATTAAGAGTTATATTTTTGCTTGATTTAAAGACCTTTAAATTTTGGACCTTCTCCTCTGTGGTCTGGTATTCTTTTTCATGTGCTCTGAGTTATGGTCTTGTGGTGACTTTCTCTTGTGGCTTGTTCTTGCAAACTGCTGTCAGACGTCACTGTTGGTCCCATCTTCTCTGTGCTTGGCTTCAAATTTCTCTAATGCTGACCAGTGTAACATAATACTGCAAAATACCTGGCATTTTAATGGCTCWGTATTAATTTTGGATGAAAAGCACATGTCAGTTTGATGCCAAGGGTAATTTGGCTCAAACTGATGAGACCAATCAGTGACAAATTCAGGGGGGTGTGTGTATGCATTTAGAGACTGGGCTCTGGTTTCATAASTTGTTCTTCAACCTCTTTATGAAATATTTAATCAAACATAACAGTGTTTCTGCTAACGAAACAGTCTTCAGGGGAGTTAACTTTGTCTCTTCCTCCACTCTCCTTGTCTTGGTGCTGACATTTCCTACATTTGCTTGTGCATTTCTTTGAAAAGATACACAAGAAAGCAGTAAAAGGGTGCATGAAATTCCCAGCTTTTTTTTTTTTTTGAATGAAAAGCAAAGAGTGATAAGCACATAAAATATGTGCAAAGGGTTCACTGTTATGTTGGGACCAGCAGTTACCTGCTTTTGCTTTGTGTAACTCTGTGGAGCAAAAATTTAAAACTTGTGTATGTAGAGAAAAGGTACAAGTTGGCTGAATGATGGGGATCCTGCCACACAAAGGATGTGGAARTACTGATTCACTTACAGTGATGCTTTTATTTAGCTTTGCCTTCTCTAACTGAAGATTTTGAGGCAGACTTTGCTTCTGTGAGTTTGTAATAGTTTGTAGAAGCCAGCCAGTAAACAAAGGCTTCTCTGTCTTTCCAGTTATTATAAACATATTTATCTGTTGAATATTCCCACTCCAATACCTTTCCAGTGTCTAAACTCCAAAATAATTTAAGCTGAAATTTTAGTTCTTTTTTATTCCTTATGAAATTACTGTGATTCTGTAATTATTTTTGTTTAAATCAGATTATTTCTGTGTGTGCTAAAAATTTCCTGGGCAGTCATATCTCCCATTTGAAGTTGCTGAGTTTGAACCTGCACTTTTTGCCTCCTCCAGACCTGGGGCCTCTTTATTTTTGCCTACTGACATAAGCAGCACACTGTAACTATTGGATTTCGGTCTATGTTTCATTCATTAGTAGCTGCGTTTGGCTGGTCCTTTAGGGTTTATCCACCTGGCTGGCAAAGACCATCATGCTCAGYTTCTCTAGTCAGAAGTAAGTCCGAGGGAGTTGGGCAGGAGTTTTGTTTGTTTGGGAGACACGAAACAGGTACGTGCAAGGGTGTAAGAGAGGTTTGAGCATCTCTGTCTCTCGGTGCAGTCAGCTCAGATGCACTGCTAACGATCATCCCATTAAACTTTTAAACAGGGCTGCAGGAGTAACATTGATCTCAGCTGTTAATGGCTGGAATTAAACGTGTCAGGCTGGAAGGCTTTCACTTAAACGTATTGGTTCACTTGTTAGGCAGATGATAATAAATCATGCTTTCTGAAGAAAAGAACGGGGATTTGAAGTCAGTTAAAGTACCACTGTGGTGCAGTGAGGGTCATCTTGAAGCTAGTAAATGTGCTTCAGCTCTGTTTGCAGCAGTGGGATGGTTATGGCATTGATTATGTAGTCAGCCCAATGGCAGCTGTTATGAAAGCASTGGCTGTTATTATTACTGGTCATTTTTCATCTTAATTTTTTTTTTTTTAGTGTTACTCATTACTGACAGTGAGTAACAGCAGTAGTTTCTTAGAGGAATARTATGCACTTGTGTCTCTGCTAGATTAGTCATCAGTACAAAATTGAATCCACAGGTTTCTTACCTTATGTCAGATTTAGTGCAGAATTMTGTTAATACTTTTGAAATTAGCAAAATATAGGTAATTAGTATTAAGGTAAGTTAAATGGCACTTTATTATCTTCACTAGTTAGGTGTAAAGAGCTGAGACCCTCATCTAGACTGTGCATTAGATCCTCACCTGAGCATCATGCTCAGAGAACTGAGGTTGATCAAATTTCTGTTTGAGCAGCACTTGTTCATGGCAAAGAGAGGTAAACTGCTGGAACAGAAATAAAATGTGAAAATTTTTACAAGAAGATAAATTCAAAATAAGTACAAACTTGGTCKGTGTGACAGTTTCCATTACTTGTGTCAATCTTCATTGAAAATATGAGCCCTAATTCTAAGGCTGATTTTTTAGTGAGGGATCAATTATGAATCTGCTTTATTGCAGATTACTTTTTTTTGTACTTCTTATTTTATGTGCATAAGCAAAATATGCCAAGATTTGGAATGAAGAGGGGGAGTGAAATTCATCAAGTTGCTCATAGCATTTTCATTGGTGGTGTTATAATTTTTGACTTAGACTTCCATGTGAAAGATATACAGCAGTCWATGGTCTGCTTCCCTCATCTTCTAAAGCCTGAGGAGATTACCTAGCTTGGAATGAGCTTGATCCACATAACAGATCTATCTGGGCTTTTTACTCTGTTATAACTTTATCATGGGTGGTTTATTGGTTCTCGTATTTGAAAGACASTTGCTAAAGGCAGCTACTCAGATCAGTCTTACCCTGGATGTGTCACCTTTTATTTAAAGACTTACAGGTCCCTTTCTTCTCATTGTGGTTTGTCAGAAACTTCAAAAAAACAATTGCTGATGCCTTTTAATGCTTGATGCATCCTGTATTCCTTTCAGTTTACAGTGTGGCATTCCATCTAGTGCTTGCTCCAAGAGCTTTTCTGAACTCTTTTCTGACCAGTCTTGAACAATCCTGCTTGTCAAATTGACAGCTGATAAATGAAAAAAGGTTTTTTTAGTAGTAAGTAGGAACAACTTCTGCCTTGGCCAATAAACCTTTGTGCAGTTTTGGACAAAAAAGAGGGATTTTTTTGATTGATCTGTTCTTGTAGTACTGATGGGAAAGTAATTCTTGTCATTGCTTCAGTTACCKAAAGACAGAACCAAAAGGATGGTGCATATGATGGTTGGCAAATGAAGATTTCATCAGGCATGTATGCATTTTTATTTTGGTTGATGGCATAATATACATCTCATTTAATTAAATTTCACATTTTTTCCCCAGATTTCTTTTTCATATGGAGAAGCATCAAAATTATAACACCAGGGGAAAAGCACTATCAAATAATACTATCCAAAATCACTGTCAATATCAGCATTTCTAAACGTGGGTTTCTTGTAAATAGAGGTGCATCTTTACATGCTTRGGTTGTACTTGCATGGATTTATTGGTGCTGATGATGGCCAAGCAGCTCTTTTCCTGGGCTTGCCCAGCCCAGAGCGTGGCTGGGCCACGCCTCCAATTAGAACAGAGTCCCACCCGTGTCTGGACAATGTGGCTTTGGTGTTTTCTTCTGCACTTAGAAATTGCCTGGAAACATCTTGTGTACATAACAAGGACATATTTATTATTAATCGAGTGCAGCTGGTCCCCAAGTCCTGTGCTTGTGTTCAGCTCACACTCTGAGCACTGTGCCTTTTGCTCTGTTCCCTGCAGAACCAGTGTACTGCAGGAGAACTTCATGCCCTACATTCCTGCCCTGCTTCTCCTGAGTTTGTATGCATGTGCCCTTCTTTTATCATTACTTTTGARACTTCCTAAGTATCCCTGGTGTGCAGGCTTACAGCTTATTGAAGGGAACCTCAGTAAGAGTTTGGAATAAGTTTTTTGCATAGGGTAAGGGAGTATGCTGTTTTCTATACAGGTTTGTGRAATCGAGGTTTGCTTGTTGATAAGCAGTGGAAAGATCAGGTCTGGGATTTTTTAGAATTTTTTCTGCATGGACAGTTCTGTTTCTACAAACTGATTCTTGCATAATAAGCAGTCAGCCTTTGTAATTCAGTCCTAATAGTCTTTTCTTTGAGAAATGCTTGTGTTTCTGGCCCTGTTAGCAGGTGTTCGTTATAAAGATCAGCAATTACACCAGAACATTTTTWCTTTCTTTAATTTAGGCTAAAAATAAGTGAATAAGTTTATATTGATTTTGCAAATATGTGCTTATACAATTGAAGTGTTTCATTTAGAAACAAGTTAAAATMATAATTTGAGATGGTATTGCTTAGGGCTTTGTCCAGTCAAGTGTTAGAAACCCCTGAGGGTGCAGGTTCTGAAACTTCTTAACACCAGTCCCAGTGGCTGATAATCCTTCCAGTGAAAATATTGGTTTTTTCTATAAAGAAGGAAGCTTCCTTGTTTTAATTATGAAGTAAAGAATCTGTCCTCATCCTCTTGGTAACCTTCCCTTTTGAAGGCTGTGTGGTAAGGACACAGCCTTCAAACCTTTYCTTCAGCAGGCTGAACACTAGTTCACCAGGCAAAAAGAAGTTTGGATTACTCTGATATCCATGTGTACTTTTTGTCTTCAGCATCAGTCTTTTGAAAAGTGATTGAAAAGTGAATGCTTTTAAAATAACATGCAACCTGTATTTTTTGTCTTACCAGAATAAGTTCAAGCTGAATGAGTTTTGCAAGRAAATGTTCTTGCCCGTGAATTCTAATATCAAAACTATACCTGGAGGTTAGGGGAATGGATTGATAATCCTCATGTCTTGTATTAGTGGTATTGTAAATGAATTTTTCAGAAGAGTTCAATCACCTGTGCCAGTCCTGCTGGTTGTTGGATARTCTTTCTAGAAAATTATTATGATTATGATGCTGTTTGAACTTACTTTTTTACTGGTTTAGAATTAAACTGAGTTAACAAAACAGAAATGAGGAAGGTGATTTCAGTAGTTAAGTGAACCCAGTTGTATAGTGTATATGGTGGGTCTGCCAAATTTAAATGTAACATATAAAGAGCTAATAATATTAATGGAGGTCTAGTCTTTTTTGGTGAGGTATTACTTAATAAACATGGTTGCTATTGCAAGACTTGGGAATTCTTGTTCCCTATAGAAACACTTGTATCTTACGTGCTTTCATTCCTAACATTGATCTTTGTATTAATTATTTTCGTAGAAAATTGAGTTCCTAMCATCCTTTATCCAAAAGCCTGGAACAGCAGAGAGACAGTTTTTACAATGAGGAGAAATTACCTGCTAGGTAAGTGAAGTGCCAATGACTGACAACAGACTGATCATTTCAGTTAGGGAAAACAGCTGTGAGTTGTAATCCTGAGATAGGTATGAAAATTGGATAAGGTGCTGTGGTAGTAGGTGATTTAGAGATAGTAGACATTAGAACAGGCCCTGGGTGAGGGGAAGAAAGCAGCACTTGTGACCTACATCTGTAATTTTCATGCTGAGCAGTGATAAAACTCTACACTTAATCCCACTCTTTTTTCTGTGTTTCAAAAAATGTGAGGATAGAGCTAAATTCTGTGAGTGTTCTGGGAGAGAGAACTGCTAAATTGTGAACATCTATGTACATAGGCAGACAAAAATATGTAGAGGTATAATGTGCTATGTATATTTAGATCTGCTTGCCATTTTATAGTGTGGTGCCTTGTCAAGCTGCTTGGTATTTCAGGTAGATTTGAAGTGGCAGTTCATTATAATAAATTAAATGTGACTAATTCTTTTTTTTTTTTTTTGTGAGTAAATTTTACATTAAAATGTGTAGAAAGTGATAAAGGTAACCTTCTGCTCAGTGTTGGATGACAGCCTGAGTATTTACCTGAATTATTTACCAATGCTGTATAGTGCCCATCTACTATTTGAGGGATCATTTTACGCTGTAATATTGTTACTGCAGAGGAAAAACTGTGTTCAGCAGTCTTAGTGACCTCTGAGAAGGATAACTTGCTTGGGAGTTCAAAATGTGGTTGACATTTTACCAGAACCTCCCAGACTGCTTTTGTGAAGCTTACAGAATATTCTAGTTTGCATTTTGAGGCATTTAGATGGCATTTAGATATTGGGGGGAAGAAATCATTAGAAGCATTTTCCATCTTGGTTTACTTATCAGCAATGTGGAAATTCCCAAAATAGCCTGAGTGATACAAGTAAAACATAACTTCTTTTGAATTCTTGAGTTTTGAAACCATCTTTTCAGGTTTGGTTTTGGGTTTGTTTTTTTTTTAAAGACATTATTAGAGGTTTGCCAAGTAATGAAATTTTGGGGGCTTTTTATGACTTTCTTGGCACTGAGAATACCTGAAGTGTTTCAATACTATGTCAGCATTTATATTTGTGAATATAATTAACAGGAGTTTGTTAATTGTTGGTTRCAGCTTTTGCTGCAGTTTGTTCTTGATAACAAAATCATTGTTTGAGGTCAGTTGGTTATTACTTCCAGGTATATGATTAAGGACTAGAAAACCTCATGTCATGTAATAAAAGGTGAAGGAAAATCAGTCCTAAAATAGTCAGAAGTCATCTGGCATATTACATCGATGCCATTATCTCATCTTCAAAAATATTTAGTATTACTAAAGACATCTAAATAAAACTGTTATAATTTCCTTTTTATGTTAGGCTTTCCTTTGAAATGTTCATTTTAGTAAGTCAAGCATGAATATTATGTATGATAAAATGACTTTTTATTAACTTTTTTTTTTTCTTTTTTTCTGTTTAGGTGTTCAAACTTCCRATTTGCCAGAAATCAATGAGGAAGAAAACTGATTAATGTAGTTTGTTGGATTTTTTTTCATTCTGCACTGTTGGGAGATTTGAGGAAAATTTCAAGGAATGGAGTTAGCTCACAGTTTACTACTTAATGAGGAAGCATATAACCAGCTTGGTGAATTTCAAAAAGCAGAGTTCATTTTTGAATGGTTACAGTTTTTGGAAAAACTTTTACCAGTGACTAGCAGAGTAAGTGTAATGAGACTTGAGAAGAACAGTYTGTCTTTTTGTTACTTTGTTTAAGCTCAAAGAACAGTATGCAATGTTATTTCCCTCGTGTCTCCTATGTACAAGGAGTAAAAGTATACTCAGTGTTAGCAGCAGCTTTCCAAATGTGGTAAGTTCTTGGTCACCRCCCTTCTGGTGACAGAGCCACTTGTCCAATTGCAGGAATTTTAATTATTTTTAAACTCCTATTTCTGCAAATTGCAGCCCAGATGTGAGGAATGTCAGTAATGCTTCCACCTAATGTTGCACAATTATTTGAGGCTTCTCTACCAAGAGGGAGTGGAACATCTTTCTCTGTGTTGTTTTTTTAAAAATTTTCTTAGTCAAACAATAAAAGATATGTTTCCAGCCAACTCTCCAACTGTTTGATTCACTATTTAGGGTATATTAAGTAGGTTATGTAGACATGTAAGAGTAATCTAACCAAAATAATGCTGTTTAAACATTGTTACTTGTGATGAAAATCTGCAAATGAAAAACAGTGCCAAGTTCTTTTTTTTTAAACAGTATTTTAAAATTTTATATAAGTCTGGATAACTGTTTTAAGGGAAGTTCTTTCTTTTCTAATGCTCAAATTCTTGAAACTCAACTTCTTCTTTAAAGTTCTTCTTTGCTAYTAACCTTACTACATATCTATGAATTCTTTTATTTTAAAGCAGGCATATATAAAAAAAAAGGCAGCTTTGTTTGAGAAAGATTTAAGAATTGACATGCCACAGGGAAAATACAGTTGTAACACTACTAGGAATAAATGTGCTGTAGAAAGAGTGTTGGGTTTTTTAAGAAGAATAAAATAGTCACATACTTGTAATGTCTTTTCTTTAAGTATAAAAATGCAATAAAATGTTCATTTKTAGTTCATAATGTTATTATCAGAATGGTAATAATGAAAGGTAAAGATAATTTACATTAATTATCTGTAACTAACTTTTACATTCAACTGAACTTTAACTGGTYACTGAATTTATTTCCAGGCTGAAATAAGGGAAAACCAGAAGAAACTGGTTGAACAATTGACTTCTTTATTAAACAATTCACCAGGACCTCCTACCAGACGGCTTCTTGCCAAGAATTTAGCTGTACTTTATAGCACTGGAGACACTTTTTCTGTTTACCAAACAATTGACAAATGCAATGAACTCATTCGGAGTAAAGATGACTCACCAAGTTATCTGCCTACAAAACTGTAAGTGTGTTTTACCCTCAAGCTTCAAATCCAGTGATAATGAAACAGGTTTAAGTGGTGAGATGCATCTGAGTTCACTGCCACAAAATATGTAATAAAACAAAGGTTGTGCTGGTAGTCCACGTTATATATGTGCATCAGGAACCAAAAGGGCAGAAGACTCCAGGTGGTCTCCAGCCAGAAAGTTGAAAATACGGCCAGGGGGATTAACAACAATGGGTAACAGAGTTRTGAGAGGGCAAGTGATTCAAAAATAAGGAAAAGGCAATAATAGTGCTGAGAAGAGCAGTAAAACAGACAAATACAACTCCAGGTATAACAGGCAGTTGCTGAGCAGATTTCTTAATTCAGCTGGGAAACTGGATATAGTTGAAAACATCTGAAGTGTTTGTAACTGAATACCCAAAGCCTAAGCAACAGAGCAGAGAAAYATGAACTCTTACTTCAGAATGTGAAGCCAAATCTTTATGTGCAGTAATGTTATGAATAACGTTTCATTCCTGAAATTAGGCATGTCTCTCACTATGGTGAAGCAAATTAAAGATGAAGGTAGTAAAGATGAGATAGTAAAACAGCCTTGTGCATTAATGATATGGTATTGAAAGCAGAGCAGGTCCTTTCTTCCTCCTTTACTTCGGGTGCTAAACCTGTTTGTGATAATAAAAGTAAATATTCCGGAAAATAGATTTTGCAAGGAGTCAGTTGTATTTTCTAACACCTTTTTTTTTGTTTCCTTCTTGTTCCAGTTGACCTCTTGTGCAGTCTTTTGAGTTAAAAATAAGCTTGCTATAAAGGGTCTTAGTCTTGCAAAGTAAATTACTGCTATACTTCATTCTTAACAATGAAATGTATTAACATTAGAGTTGAGTTGTMGTGTGGGACAGAGTTTGCAGGTCTTCCCTCTTCAGCTGTGATGTGCCACATTGGAGGAAGTGGAATGATACCAGCACAGCAAGGAGGGATGGAGGAGGCTGTTTGCACTWAAGCAGAAATGGGAGATAACCAAAGCTAGAATGCAGAGTAGCAGCTGGGGGAAACAGAGAGAGGTGGCAGTATACAGAATGTTCCTGGGATGTAAGTAGTGGTAAGGAGAGGAAGAAAGAGATTGGGGAAAAAGGTAATTACAAAATATTATTTTCTTCAATAAAGTTKTGGTAAAGGGATTTTTGGTAGAGCTGACATGGTGACAAACAGACTACAGAAAATACTCAGAACTAAAGAACTGAGTGTTGAGTAAAATCTTTCATCCTAGGCTGCAAATATGTGAAATACTTGGTGTTCAGTGTAGAAAATCTGCTTTGTTTTGCTTTGTTTTGATCTTGATTAAAGTGTTGTCTTTGCCATCTGTCCATATTTAGCATGCATGCCCATGTTGTCTCGTAGCAACACTTCACCGTCAGTGTTCACAATATGTTGATACACCTGGGAGCTCCTTTAAATACAGATTCCAGTGAATTGGTCTCTTATCTCATAGATTATCACTTTTCTTCTTTCATATAGGTGGAAGATGAAAATGTTTTAGGCAAGCATTTTAAACACCACCTTAGCTAGGTGCTCATCTGCTCCTAAAACTCAGCAGGATGTGAATGTACTACCAAATCAGATAAACAGGCCATGCAACATGAATGCACCTTATTACTTTATTAAGGAGAGTACCAGTGACCATCAGATGCTCAATTTAGAAGGGAAATTCGAAAATTGTAATTTTATGCCAAGGCACACCATGARCAAATCCAAACTGTTGGTGTGTACTGAGTTGGATAAAAGCGGTAACAAAAACTGGGTTTTTAATGAAAGTAATATTGTGGTATGGTAAGAGATAAAGGATACTAGGCTTGTTTTTCTTACTGAGCATTTAGGGAATTACTGTAAATATTAAGTATATCTTTAAATTAAGAATATATGCAGTATGAGAATTTATATATATGGAACTTGAATTCAGTTGGGGAATAAGCAAAATGTTGTTTTGTTGAAGGGGATGCTGAGCAATGTCTGCATATTTAGGTAGGTCTGGAAAAGAGCTGTAAGCTGGTTAAACATATAATTCTTTTTCTCCGTGTAGTCAGCAAATTAATTGGTTTAGTACAGATCTGTCAGTACAAAACCAAAGTGTTTTCCTAAACTAATTATTCAAAGGAAAATGGTCTTTCATTAGGCACCTCTTTATTTTTTATTTTTTTTTCCTCAATATCAGGATTTTTTGTCTTTGCTAAAGGAAAGGCCAATGAACACACAGAGTCCAGTTKTCAGGTATTTCACCTGAATGTTAAATTCAGAATCTGTGAAACAGACATGGGTTTATAGTTTCATTTCCTTCAAGGTGTTTCCTTATTATGTATTGAATGACAGAATTGTAATTACTAGACCATTTGCGGTCTACTGTCAACTATCTGAATGGGCAGACCTGTCCCTGACTACTTCTGGCAGCATCTGCTGCAGCATGACACAGAGCATRCTTAATGAGAAAGTAATGTTAAGGTTTAAAGGTAGATACGAGAATTGTATTCCTCTTGTAAAATGTACTGGAAGATTGTATTACCTGAATTCTTGTATTGCCCACGTTACTTTAGCAACCCAACCCTTGTATCTGCATTTCTTCTATAGGATATGTGCCACACCCAGACCATTTTTTCCCCCTTTTGATGATCCACTTACATTTTTGGGACATCCTGTTTAGTTACTTTGCTGTTTGCACGTTGATTACTTCAGTCGTCTTAACCCCTTCCATCTGTCACTGCATCCATTTTCACGCGTCTTTGGGTTTGCTTTTGTTTTAGTGCTGCGGTGGTATGCTTGGGCTATTTATACAAAAAATTGGGAAGAATTTTGGGAAACAGTTTTACTGACACCGTTGGGAATGTGCTTAAAGCAATGAAGAATGCAGAGGTATTGGAACAGCATGTTTAAAAAATGACTGGAAAAATGAAAGGATTTTTACTGTTTGTAGCTGGACCAGTGAATAAGAGAAATGCATGATACCAAAATGCAAAAAAAAAAAAAAGTTGTGAAAAATGAGATAGAAATCAGCATCTAAATTCTAAAAATGGATTATTACTATAAAAGGATGGATCACAGCGTTTCTTTATCTGATTTCATTAAAGTACTTGATAAATTAGAAAACTTAATTGCATTATTAATGAGAACATTTTCTCTATAGCTCATACTTTATGTTTTATGTTTTATACTTGTAATTATTGCTTTTCAATAGAACATGGAATTACTACTTTCATTTGCTGATTGAATTTTGGGGTGAATTGTCTGCATTAATTTATTTCAGTATAAATAGATCTCTAAAAGACCCAGCCATTTTTTACCTATTTCAGTAGATGCCGTTTTGTATTTCCAAAGAACTTAGGGTTACAAAACTTTAGCATTTTTCTTTTTTCATTTTTCAGTCTCAAGGTCGTTATGAAATCATGCTTAGTTTGCAAAATATATTAAATGGTTTAGGAGCTGCTGCTATCCCCTGTCACAGAGACATTTACAAGGCTGCCCGGTCGTGTTTGACAGATCGATCCATGGCTGTCCGCTGTGCTGCTGCAAAGGTAAACTGCTCCAACAGCTGTTTTAAGTAGGTCCTAAAATATAGAATTCTGTTTTAATGATTAATGAACATGGAAGTAAAAACATTGTTGCTTATCCATGATTCTTTGATATTAACTTGGCAGAAAAAAATTCAAGTAATTTTAGTATGAAGCAAGGGGCCTACTTTGTTAGGCAGAACTCAGTGTATGATGTAGCAAACTAAAATTTTTACTGAGTGCTTTTCCATGTCCAAACACTTCTATTTCCCTTTTTTTGTCTAGTGTCTTCTTGAACTTCAGAATGAAGCAGTATTTATGTGGAGTACAGACTTGGATAGTGTTGTTACCTTATGTTTTAAATCCTTTGAAGGTTCCAATTATGATGTACGATTAGCAGTTTCAAAACTTTTAGGCACAATATTGGCTAGAGCTCTAACATCTAAACAGAAAACAGGTAAAGTATGTGCTTTCTTTGCTGATTCCTCATCTGTAAAAATTTGTCAGATGGTAAGAAACTCTCAAATTCTGTTGAAGCCTGAAGTAAAACCACATTGTAAGCTTCTTCTGACTGTTCGTATCTTTGGTTTGGTCTTTTTTTCTAACTTTTTTCTTGTGAAGTGCTGTCGTTTTGGTTGTGTCTATCTATCTATCTATCTATCTATCTATCTATCTATCTATCTATCTATCTATCTATCTATCTTTATAAAATAATGAACAATGGAAAATAGTAAAACTTTTTCTCTGATATGAGATTGTTGTTGTATGAAGATAAATTAGTAACCTCAGGAATTTAACAGCGAGATTAATTTAAGCAGTTTAGAAATAAGTAAGATTTGAAGCAGTCTCTCTGTCAAACTAAGAAGTTAAGGATACCTTCAAAGTGTTTTTCTGTAGTAATTGATACAACATCTGGATTGTCAGTGGATAGGAGTATAAATATGATCAGAAGCAGAAACTAGCAGGCAGTTTTGTTCACATAACAGCCATGCAACAGTTTTTTCTGACAGACAGTACTTGAGTTAGCCGAAGCATCCTGGCACAAAGTTATCATCTCCAATGCTTCATGTGAGTCAGACTGAGTGGTTTTAGTCTTAGAAGCCCCAAACTAAATATCTAACTGTAATCTAAGCAAAATATAACAGGATGCAGGATAAGTGTGATTCAGATTGATTGTTTTGCTTTTAATGACAACAGAGAAGACCTTCAGTGCAACAACCAGCAGATGCCGAATTTCATGCYTTTAAGCCCAATTTACTATCTTTGAAAACACTTGAAGCTGTGTATTTGCATTGTAGATTCTGAAGTCTTGGTTTACAAAGTATTTCCTCCAGAAATGTTTTGAAGAGAATTGCTGTGTTACAGAAAAAAACCCAGCACTTATCTTTTCTCACTAAAATAAAAAAATAATATYCTGACCTCTTTATATACTCATTAGTTTCCTTTAATCTATGTAAGCAATGTACTTGTTATTTYGAAGACTCTAAGATAAGGTTATATAAGAAGCTTATAAATTATTTGGTTGGCTATTTCAAGGAGTTTTGTCCTTATTTTAGTTATTTTTAGTTCAAAAGAACTTAGAGCTAAGTGGGACAGAAGGTAGATGGGGACTGGAAGGGGCTGGGGGAGAGGTGGATGGAGCAGTATATGAAGAAATTTGTAATCCTGAAATTTGTGCATTGTGTCTGATGACCTRCTGATATTGAGGGGTTTTTGTTTAATTTAATTTTTTTTCTGGACATTTTTATCTCAAATCTTCTCATTTCTTTTCTTACTTGAATCCTTGGAAGAGAATAAAAATGCAGTGAAAATTTTAGGTTAATTTGCACAGTGTGCTGTCATCAAGCTAAGTTTACACATGCATGTCCCAGCATGTATTCTAAATGAACTTTCTGACAAGAAATAAAGAATTGGAAATGAATAATTTTCCTAAGCAACTGCAAGCATATTTTATTTTTCTTACTCTTTTAGAGAACTGTCTTAATGCTCAGGTTACTTGATATTTTTTCTAAGAGAACCTGTAAAAGCTGTGCCTTTACCTTGCTAAGTGTAGCAGAAAGAGATCTGCCCTGTCTGAGGTTTGGAATAAAGGTTGCTGGTAAGCTGCAATATGTAAGAACCAGGGCTTTCATGAAGCTGTAGGTGGTAGGAGTGGACTTTACAGACCTTTTTGCAGAGGGAGCATAGACAGCAAATACTGAGGGTGGGTAAATGTAAGTATGCATATTAAGTAATGGCGTGAACTACTTAATGGTTGTTAGAGCAGAAAAAACTTGAGAAACTGTGTGCTTTGCTGGAGCACTGAGAGCTAAAATGTCCTAGTTTCTGTTCTGAAGTTATGCTCAAACAGTATTTGGATTTGATTGTGCTACTGAGTTTGTGCAAATTATTTTTACTAGAATTAAGGGAGTTGAAAGTCTAATTCTTAAATGTAGCAAGATTTTTGAACTATTCTTCTAAAGATGTACATCTCTTCTTAGCACCCAGCAAGCATAACTTCCGCAGAGTCTCTCTGGAAGATGTGATGGAGCTGTTGGGAACTGGATTTCTGCGTGGAAGCTGTGGATTTCTGCGAGCCAGTGGTGATATGTTGAAAGGGACCAGTTCGGTCAGCAGAGATGTTAGAGTTGGAGTCACCCAGGTTGGGATTACATCAGTTATGATTTTCTGARATTGCCAAACTTTTGGATAATTTATTTGCTCTGTATATATCTTTTCTTTCATCCTTTTTTTGTATTTTTAATGAAATGTAGATATGTGAAAATAAGGATTTATGTCTTGAGTCACACTAGAAAGAAAGAAAAAAAGATTTCTGATGCTGCTTATTGTTTACCCGAGAGTTTGACATTTTAAAAATTAAACACATATTACTTGTGAAACCTTCACATGATATGAATTTCAAAGGAGTGATATAAATAAATTCCTCAATTTTTGAATATAAAACTTATTTCCTTATGTTTGAAAATTAAAAGGAGAAGTTACAAGAAATGTCTGAACTTGAAATAGTTTCCTTCTGTACAGGGARTTCCAATTTGAAAGGATGGTTCTGCTTTGAGTAAGTGCATGAAAAGTAAACGAAACACAATTCAGTGGAAAAAACAGCATCTATTTTACTGTGTTCCAGGATGCTCAAAGCACAGAATCTTGTAAACAGGACTGAAGCCAGGCATGTAGTGCCTGCTGGYAAAACAGTGTAAATCTTATCCTAAATATAAATATGCTCAATTGTAGATACTCAAATGTGAAACCTGTGAATCAGGACTAAAGGCCATGCTGAACATACATGTATCAAAGAGCTGTGATTATTTTAATACGTTACAGTCCCACAGCTATATGATAACMACCTTTGCCAGTAAGGCAGTTTGTCAGTACATTTGAACTTCTGTGCAGTAAATCTTTACATTAGCTTGAATTACTGATACAAGCTGCCTGATTTTGCAGTGAAACAGCTTCAAGGTGCTACAAATTGTCTTATGTGCTCAGAAATTGCTCAGAAGCAGCTTCAAGGTGCTACAAATTGTCTTCTGTGCTGAGTGGAAGCATTAACTTTTGGTAGAGAGAACAGAAAAGCTGGGTAACAATAAGACCTTGACAGCTATTTGCCTAGAAAATGCATGCCAGAGATTTCTGGTATATTCTATGTACATGGCAGTTTTATTAGTTTTCCAGGAGTATATCAGATATCTCAGTTCAATGTTTTGACTATTTGTACTGGTTTTTGGAAGTTGTCTCCTTTTTCATGCATATGTGTGCTAACACAGTAGTACCTGTACTGGATGATACACTCAAACTGTACCAGAACWGTTTAAATAGTGCAATGTTTCTACCAAAAAAGCTTGGAAAATTGTGAATTTATCAGTGGTTGTGAATAGAAAACACTTGCAGTTATAAAATGTATGAATTAATGAGTTGCAGTTTATTATGAATTTGAAAATAAGGCTCTGAAGATGACTTCGTGGAAGTCATATGGAAGATTTTATGTTTGTTCAAGCCAGAGTTTAAAATGAAGCCGTGGCAGTATCACTCTTCACAATTCTTTGTCCTGCTAAATTCCTCAGGTTTCAAATCTGTAAAACCAGGGTAATGTACTGATGCATTATGAAGCCTAAGTAGTATTTGTCAAGAACAATAAGCTGCTAACAGGATCTAATAGTACAATTATTTTGTCTACAATAGTTCCYTTTCTTTACATGAGTAATTTTGTTGCTCATGTTAGAAACAAGACCAGTTATGTTTGAGGCAGATACAGAAATTGATATAAGCAGTAGTTGTGAACTTTCTTATGAGGAATTTTGTGTGTTCATTTGCATATTCTCATTTTTTTTATTCCATTTTCTTGATCTATTCGTTTTAAACTTCCAACATATGCACATAGAAGGCAACTGTAGGGGAGCTTATTATGGGGTGAAGTAAATGGTCTTGTGGTGATTAGATTTGTAAAGYGATTCTGTATTCTTTCCCTTTGTGGTGACAAACATAGTCTTTTTATGGTACCTCCATTGCAAGGCAAACTATTAAAATTCATTGGATTGAAGAACAGTGCTTGGGGGCTGCAAATATTCCCTGACTTAAATCCTTTAATAACCAAATTTTCTCTGGGTTATGGGTTATAGTTTTGTAACACAGTAGTTCTTAAAATGCATTCATACATTAAATTTGGGTTCCAYGTGCAGAATTTTAAATAGCTGGAAGCTGTTGTTCAGTGAGAACAAAYACAATGTTTTACATAACAAGTGCCTGTGCAGGGTAAACTGCCATTTCTCACATTCAGGAATGAGATGAGATGGGCAAGCAGCTTGGAATAACTTACAGTCAAAGCAGGCTGCAATATCACTAATGGRGAATCACAGAATACACTATGTTGGAAGGGACMCATAACAGTTTTGATAGTAATTTAAATTAYTTTATTAAATTGAAATAATATCTAGATATAAAAAAATTGGCGGTGTCTAAAAGTGAGAATGTATGTGATTTATGGATGCATAAATGTATAAATCATTTCACTTTAGTGTTCTAGCTGTGGCAAKGTGAGGATTTAAAAAAATAAGTATGTAGCATAGTTAGCAGTGAATTTCCAGTTATTTTGCTYTAAAATGTTTCTTTTCAAATCTCTTTCAGGCATATGTGGTATTTGTGTCTACATTAGGAGCACAGTGGCTTGAAAGGAACTTCTCTGCCTTCCTAGCCCATATTCTAGAGCTTGTGTCCCAGTCTCACCCTAAGGCTGTTCAGAGTCCGACGGATGCCATCGGCTGTCGCCGCTGTGTTTCGTTCATCCTTCGCGCGACAGTAGGAGGCCTGCTCGGGGAAAAGGCTCAGGTTGCAGCTGCCAAGGAGATTTGTCAGACCATCTGGAAACTGAAGAAACTTGTAGGTATGGGTCTAACAAGATTATCCATTCAGGCCTCTGGTTTTCCTTTTTTAAATGATTGTCCAGCTACCTAATCCAGAGTCTGCAGAAATASAATATATAGTGCTGATTTATTACCATGATAATGTACAGGGCTTTTGATGGACTGCTTTGTTTTTAGCTTGGGCAATTGTCTGTGTCTGTATTTTTGTATGTGTGTACTCACACAAGCATATAAAGATTTTTTAACACTCCATTCCTGGCAAATGTAATTTTAACCATTAACTAATGACATAWTTGCAGTAATACTATACAGACAGTATTGTAAAGTAAGTTAGGTTGGCAGATAATGCCTGTCTAGTCRGATCCCACTTTCCTGTTCAGAGCWGTTGACACTACTGAAGGTTCAAAAATAGGCATTTGTTCCTGAATGATGAATGAGCATTTCTCCTGGAGAAAAACAGATCTCTTGCATGATAAGGTCTTGTAYACTCCTTCCAGAAAAAGCCTCTGATCTTCCACCATTGTCTTTCTGAAGGAGAAGAAAGAGAACCCTGGACATAACATGTCCTCTGGTGTACAGCTGCATGTTGTATCTGATTTAAATATCTAAATGTTTTGTGTCTAAAAAGACATGATGATTTGTGTCTCAAAAGATAAACTTTCAAAAAACATCRTATTTTTCTCTCCCTCTTCATTGTGTCTCTGCCTTCTCACTTGCTCTTGCAAGCTTTCATTCTTTTCTTCCCTTTCTTTTTTCCTACGATGCAGTAAAATCTGACAGGTTATATCAAAGTATGTTTTCTTCAAATTAATTTTGGTGGGGCACACAGTAGCATTCTTCCTGCTAACTACTGTTCTCCATCATGTAAAGATAAGCAATTTGGTATTTTCCAYTTAACCACACTCTTGCCCTCTCAGATGTTACTACACCATCCTTTCAGTAAAAGATGTACTTGTCTCAGTGAAGGTAACCCTTGATGAAAACAATAATAAAAATGGTAATGGTAAAAGCTCATTTAGTAAYATAAACCACTTCTCTTGGCAAAAACCTTTCTCCCATCTGTTTGTTTGATTTTGGTAATGAGTTCATGGTGATTTTCTTGTATTGTGTCATCAGATGCKGCAATGAGTGATGGTAACTTGGAAACCAAAATTAATACTGCAGATGTAACAGCAAGTCAGCATGTGCTTGTGTGTGCACTTCAGGAACTTGGAAGCCTCATTCATGGCTTGGGAACTACAGCAGCACCATTACTGCAAGACTCCAGTACAGGTACAAGCCCTGAATTATTTTGTGAACCAGAGTACAAATTAAATKTATATTTGTTTGTTCACTGTGATCTTCTTTGATTTCTTATGGCTATTCTTCTGGTGCTCCTTCTCCTAACCAGGATCCTCCATACTTCTTGTATCATTTTCTGTTTTCTTCCAATAAACTTAAAAAAAAAAAGCGTGGGGTGGGAGGGAAAGTTACATGCTGTAGGAAGTTTCAGTACAGAACCAAAGAGTTCTGTATCTTTCCTGACCGGTACAAGTATGTTAAATTAAAAAAAAAAATCATCTTTATCAAATTTTACTCAATTAAGGGTTGTATTTAAGGTCCAACACTTCATTGTGTTTGTAATAAAACAGTTAGACTGAGCTGGGTACCTTTATTGTTCTCATTTAGCTGCATCCGTGGCATGGATTTCTSCTTCCTTACAAAGGCTTACAGATATTTTCTATGCATGTTGGGGGATAACTGTACAATATGTTAGGTTTTCTCCATACTGTTACTTTTCATCCATTTTTCTAAAAATAACTCAATTATTTAAATTTGTTACAATTACTTAAAAATAAACAACAATAATACTTTTTCAAGAGAAGTATAGAAATTGGATTGTGTTATGTTTGCCAGTCCTGTGTRTATATATATATTTGGTTGTTTGACAGTCTGCTTGCCTCTTTCTTCAGTGTGTTYATGCATTTTGTTTTTCAGGTGTTCTGGAAGCAGTAATTTCTGTCATTCTTCACCCCAGCATTTCAGTGAGACTGACAGCAGCTTGGTGCTTGCGCTCTATTGCAGTAGCACTGCCCTCTTACGTGTCCCTGCTCTTGGATCGTTGCATTGAACGTCTCAGTGCATTGAAATCCTGCCCAGAAGCAGTAACTGGCTATAGTTTTGCTGTTGCTGCTTTGCTGGGTGCAGTAAAACATTGTCCTTTAGGAATTCCACATGGAAAAGGGAAGGTATGGTCTGAATACTTTACATATAGGCTGTTCTTATATTTTTTTGCAGTGGTATTTGCATGTTTTCTTTGTGACATGRTCACAATGCCCAGTGATACTGATGAGATACTTTGGTTCCTCAAGAAGAGGACTTTGGAGCATACCATGACCCAAAAAAGCATGTGTTTTTCTCACATGTATCAGGAGCAGAAATTCCTGTTTCTTGGGAATGACTCTCAAGTGTACAGGTTAGTCAGTGCTTACAGCAATAACTACAATTACGCATTATCATAAAAATCTTTGGTCAAGTCCAACAGATACACAGTTTTATTTTGTTTTACAGAAGATAACAAAAATCAGCTTCTTCCATTAACTCATSTGAGATGCCAATCTCCTCACTAGTGCAGGTAGAAAATACTGTGCTGTGAAGTTTTAAGGATATGCTGCTGTAGAAATAAARACTGGGGGAAGGAGCTGTTTCCATCTTAGTGGGAACTTCATCTACTGAGTTACTCATGTCTGGAAAACTATGGCAGATCACAAATGTCAGCAGTACGTGCTAATTTTATGCATGATGTAGAAACTTATATTCTTTCTTCTGAAAATAACTGTTTCAGCATCAGTGGACATTAAGAACATTCTGGACATTCACAGTCCTAACTGATGAACTTTTCCTTGTGATTACTGAAAGATCAGGTGGAGAGAACAAAATTAATGTTGTTTCCCATTTATATAGATAAGAAGTGCCATTCAAATACTATCCACTTAAGCAGAGCTGAAGTTCCTGTTTAACCGAGAAATGTGATTCTTAACAAAGATTKCTTTTAGAGGAATATAATTGGATGAAATAGTGCTAGGGAGGAGATAGAGGAGAGCACAAAAAAATATGGGAGGAACACTGTATTCTGTACTATGCTGGCAGGGGGAAGGACAGAACAGTTGACAAAAGCCCTTTTCTGCTTCTCCTAGGAACACTGCCAGATTCCAGACTCTGCTCTTCTGGGGAGTAGATAGAGACCAGTGTTAAATGGAGCAGTTTTGAGAAGGAAATATCAAACATAAACAATAATGATCTGTAGAGAAGCTGTTTTATATYAATGGATTATCCTTTGAGAGGGCAGTTAAAGTTGCAGGTGGAATCTAAAGAAAATACAATGAGTTTTTATATATATTTGACATTCAGTCCTATTGCTTATAATTCAGTTTTAAAAAAATCCTTCAAATATAAGGCATTCCTCGTAGTACACAGAGAAAARTTGTCAGCAATCATTAAATTACATCCTTTCTAGCATGTATGCTTTACAGGTAGTTTAAGTGTACTAAATTTTTTGTGATTTTTTAGTAGTATAATTTAAAAAAAGGTACTGTTTTATTTTAGAATCAAATGTATTAACTCTATCAGGAATCTATACAAATATGTTACTTCTTTTACAACCATCTGGTAGCATTATRGAATCAGGGAAATTAATACTTTCAGATTGGAAAGAAGACTTCATTTGATGTTTTGGAAGTGTAAAAATCTCAAACATTCATGAAACAAACTTTCATGACATTTTAGGTGTGAAAAGATATATATAAGGATGTTTTCTATACTGAAGCTTTTTAATTATACCTTTGATAATGGCATTTCTTTGGAATACTGACTTATGAGCAGTTTGTTTTGGAGACTGGACATAATGCAAGTTGTAAGATAATTTTTAGCATCTGTGAAACTTAAGTGAAGCAAACTACATGCAGAATACTTGTAGCATTTGTGGCYATACTGAGGTAATTGTGCATGGACACAAGGGTTTTCCTCCATAAAAGTTGTAGGTACATTTTTGTAACAAGTGGAGTCACTTTGCATTTAGGCCATAGCAGACACATGCAATTATTCTGGAGCAGCTAAAATAGAATTAATTCTAACTATACTATTTTAATTTATTTGTCAGTCATACCATTTGTTGATTTGAAAAATGGTCAGAGAGAATGGCAGACTTGATTCTGAAACAAGGATAAAAAGATAATTACACTCTCAGCCCTTCTTCTGAGCTGTAAATTGTAGATGTCATGCATACCTTGTAACATACATAGAATATCAGAACACTTCTCTCCTTCCAATGCATGTTCCTGTGGAAATTATCAGTTGTCATTTTACTGCTGATAAAAGTAACTTACCTGGTATTCCAGAGAACTGCTGAAGCCATCCCAGACTAGTACTGAAGTCAGGAATTGCAACTTCATGAGCCTGAGTTATTGCCATAATGTTAGAAGAAGATGGCATTCTTCCTCTGGGAACAAGAGAATAGGATTAAGTATGACACCAAACAGTATTGAAAAAAACAACCTGTCAGTTACCAACATGTGATGCTGTTTTTCTCTTTTCCTTTGAAGGTAATCATGGCAGTAGCAGAGGATTTGTTGTGTTCTGCTTCTCAGAACAGTCGCATTTCACTGCAGCGGATGCAGGCTGGATGGCTCTTGATAGCTGCTCTCATGGCTTTAGGTAGTAGCTTTCTACAATTTTTCTTAATCTGCATTAAGGTGTTCAGTGTTCTGTCTCTGATTTTTAGTTGGAGGTTTTGTCTAATTTACTGCTGCAAAATAATTTTTAAAACCCCAAATGTTGGAATATTTAGAAAAGCTTTCTGAGATAAAAYGTTATTTCAAATTTGCTATTAGTTCATTGGGAGCAATGTCTGAAAAATAGTGATTGGAGTGGAACTACTAATAAATAAATGTAGGTAATAAATTTCAAAGTGAATCTAACCAAATGTCCTGTTGGTCATGAAGAATTTTAAAATACTTGTCACAGCAAAAAATGAGCTAATATGTATTTGTATTTCCCTCTTGTCAGGCATATGAAGTCTTACAGAACTTTCTAAAATGTATTAATGATGGTCAGATTATTGACTGYGATCAGTAAATTACTAATGAAGAATGTATTTTATTGGCTTTGGTCATATTTTTCATRTTTTCAGGTATTACTTCTGCCCAACAACTCCCATTTTTTTTCTTACATTRTTATACTTAATTGACCTGAAAAAAACRTTTGCTTTTCTGAACATCACTATTGGTCCTTACATCTCTTTTATGCTGGTGATCCACAGGGTCTGTACTTTGTAAAACAGAAATTGTAGTTGGTTTGGTAACATACAAGTAAATGGGTCAATGGGTATTAGTTATATRGGAAAATGAAGTACTGAAACAGTAAATATTTGAGAAATTACATATGAGAAGCCTGGGAAAGTAGCATATAATTCTGTTCACTCCTGTAAAGATTTTGTGAACACSGTTAAAAAAGAAGGAAAGAAAATTTAGTTTGATTAATGCTTGCATTGGCCTGACAACTGCCARCATTTACAGGTCCTGCAGTTGTTCAGCATCATCTGCCACGAATGCTGTTACTGTGGAAGTGCATCTTCCCATCATCTCCTAAAGACCTAGAAACAGAGAAGACACGAGGAGATGCATTTACCTGGCAAGTAACACTGGAAGGTCGTGCTGGTGCCCTCTGTGGTAAGCAGGATTTACTGTCATTCTCTGCATATTTATAATTGGGCTCTTAGTTAATTTTCCTTCTGAAAGAAMAAGGACACTTCATATTGATTTTTTTTCACTAGGTGGTAAAGACATTTTTCACTTCCCAAAATATATGCTTGTATATCAATATTTACATATAAATGTAAGTTCCATTTTTGTGGAAAAAACAAAAAACAAACCAACAAAGCAAACAAAACAAAAAACCACAAACAAACAAAAACAAGAGAGTTTTTCCTCTCCTTCTTCTAATTAGTTGATTTTCAAGCAATAAATGTGTCTTAGCTTGTAGTGCAAGATGTAACCAGAAGTATTCCAAACCAGGACAAAAATGATAATCAGGGAGGTTGCTTCTCTTGTTTAGCAAACAAACCATAATAATGACTGAAGATCCCAAGCAGGATATATTCTGTTGTTTATACAGTCTATTATATTTGGAAAATAGTGGTTCTGTTTCCTACCAGGTAACTTACTAKAAGCACAATAGAATTGGTGAGTCATTCAAACACATTTGTGAAAGTGGAAGGACTTGGGTTCGAATTATCAATAGGTTGTTGCAGTTCTCACCCAAAGAGTGCTTGGAATGTGGCTGCTCTCTGGTTGGTTGCAATTTTTTGTCATGAAATACTGTGAATTTGGGTTTCCAAGGAATCACCCCAGTGATCTTCAAATACTTAACATATTGCAGTCTTGTATTCTAGAGTACTAAAGGGCACTTTGCTTTCCAGAAATGTGAACCCTGGTATAGTAAGCACCCCTCTCTCTCACTGCTAAGATGCATCACTAAGTGTGGAATTCAATAGTAATTTCATTTTAGAACCTAAACAATTAACCTATAAATATGTTTTTTTAGAAAACAGGTATTTAATATGGTACATTTTCTTGGTGCTCTTGGAAATTAAACTCAAGTTTAGTTTTCTGCAAATTATATACATATTAATTGGTTTCTAGAGTACAGTAATGGAACTAAATTTTAATGGAAAATTAGTAAAATAAGCAGTAGGTCACTTGATCACCCTCCAATTTTCTTTTTATAATTAGTATTATTATTATGGAATTATCATGAAGTTGAGTTACATACCATCACTTAGTTCATAACAAAATGCAAGAAATAATTGCATTTATGTATATAATTACAAGTCAGAATATGAATGTCCAAGCTCAGTGCATCTGACTTTTTTCAATTGTATTTTTATACATTATTAGTGATGTAGTAATGTAATTACTTCGCTAAGGTTATTTTTTTTTTCCTTCAGCATATCTCACACTAAGTAAATTGAAATCCAATTCCTTTTCTAGCTATTAAAAGCTTTGTTTCCCACTGTGCTGGTCTTCTTACGGATGAAGTTGTTCAGAGACTTCTTCCTCCTCTCCCAAGTGCTGTTGATTTATTGACACAGTAAGTGTGTGCATAAAGCTGTTATTTGAAAAGCCAGAGTAAYCTGTATTTGATTCGTGCACTTTCTAAAGAGCTTTCTTTTCAAGGKACGAAAATGAGAGTTTGTGTGTTGTCAGATTCCAGTGTCATGTGAAAAAATCTAAGGAAGATTTTCTTGCAAGAGTTTTATAAGTTAGATTTTATGTACTGTTTTTTAAATTAAACATACAAATTTGCATTTATATACCATTATTTTTTATTAAATAAGAATTGAAGTTCAAGAGTATGCTTGGAAAAACATCTTTTGGACATGGATATTTTTTGTATTTAATTTCAGATCTGAGCTGAAAGGGTTTTGTTAAACTTATGCCTTTTGAGAATAAAACAATTCAGTGCATTTAGGTTCTAAGCTCTAACTTAGAGAAATATATCCACAAAAGTTTCTTGTCATATATATATAGGTACAATCAAAGGAAATAGAAAGCTTGTTTATTTCTCTATCATTAAATGAAAGTAATACTTGTAAATGGACAACAGACATTCTGTCAGGACATGTGAAATAAATTGGTTTCCTTTTATTATTAGTTATGCAAATCAAAATGTACTTCTAATATGCATAGATTTTAAAAGCATTCAGTAGTGTGGTACAAGTGAAACAGGGTGTTAGATAAAACTTAATGTCCCTCCTATCTCTGACTTGCTTTTTATATTTTAAGGCTTTCTTCAATATACAAATCATATGGAAATTCCTTAAAAACACCGTCAACAGTTTACAGACAGAAACTTTATGAATTGCTAGCAGTACTGCCCCCAAAGGCCTATGAAGGTATGTATTTCCATACAAGGAGAAATCCATTAAACAAACTATGGGCTCATAATTAAGCTTTTATCCAACACCTATTCAGCCAGCAAAAATTAGTTGCACCTTTTCGAAAAACCAAATTTTATTCCCTCTATTTAGRTTTGATTAGTTGTATCAAAGTCACTGTAGTTTTGAAAAGCTAGTGTTTATGATCTTTTTTCCCTTCTAATACCAATACAGACCTCTGTTACAAATMGACCCTTTTGCTCTATTTTTGGTTGAAATTTTAAGTTAGACAGTGTTTCAATTTCAAACTAGTTGAAAAATTTATTGTCTTTGATGCCTGTTTTATTTTTCCTTTAAATCCTAATTCCCGAAAGTGTAACTTTAGCTTTAACTAATTGCATAAAGACCATTGAAAGAACTCAAATCAATTGATTTACCTGAGCATATATTGCAGATATATTAATCTGATCCTGTACAGATTGTGGATAAAATGTTTGTATATAAAGAACAATTTCAACAAAATCTGGGATTGACTTACTTTTTATAGGAGAACATAACAAAAAGAATCTAGGCCTCTGATCCATTAGCTATGGATGGGTCTGGCTTTCAGCTAAAATATTTAATATCTTTGTTGTCTTTAAATCGTTAGCTGTACGGTAGTTTATGGACTGCTGTAAGGAACCATAGTGTTTTTGTCAGCTATAAAGAGAAGTACAGGATATTCTTCAGGACAGGGATATGGATCAATATGGATCAGCTGTGGTCTAAATTAGCTGTGTCCTCTGTATCTTGGAGAGAATCCTTACTCAAATAATCTGCCCCATCTAGTGGTAACTGCTAAGAGAATTGGGACAAATCCCTGACCTGTGCCTCAAGCTGTTGTCACATTAAAAGTCTGTATATGATGAAACATAGGATATAATACTCATTTGTGGCTAAAAATGACACTTCCACCCCTGAGAGCAAGTTACTCGTTTTGTTCTTGTRTTACAGGAGCGACATGTTACATAGAAATATTTGGGTATGGCTGGGTTTGGCAGTTTCTTGGTGTGTTTGAGATTTTCACTTATGTTCTAACTTCATTGGAAATACACAGTGTTTTACAGTGTGAGCTGCAAAATGTACCTCTTGTGAGAGAGCAGCCTAGCTGCTATTATTCTAGTCCAATAAATAAAAAAAAGGTTGAAAATTTTGTATAAATAACAAGATTGCTGAAATCTTGAAAGTAGCCTTAGAATCATAACAGGGGATCTCAGAGGTAGTAGTAGTCTCATATAATACGGCAGAATAAGAGTGTGGAAGGAATGGAAAGGCATACATTGCCAGAACTTACTTTTATGTATCTTAGTATACAGGTATGCATCATGTAACAATGCAATTAAAAGTTTCTAAGGTAAAACTTAAAACAAATACCATTCTTTCCATGTTATTTCYAGTATGATAGCTTCATGCAGAAGACTGTATGTCTTTGCAAATACTGCAAATTTTTTAAATAAATTTTTTGGGGAAATAATATCACTGTGAAACTCAGGTTGGTTTTTTCAATGTGTAAATTAAGTCCTTATACATAGGAATAATAGTAGGAGTACTCTTGTGTTGCACAGCAGGGCTCATTTTACATGGCTCAGAGTGACACACTGATTGAGAATCTTCCACAAGTTAGAGGTTTTATTTCTTTTGTATTTGTTGTCTTCAGCCCAGGTAGTTAGCCAGATGATAGAAATCTGTAAGTTGTTTCTTTTTGAGGAAATTGATCATGGAAAAATTTAGCAGGAGTTATAACTCAAGCTTTTAGTGTTTGTAAATAATGTGCAAAACTTGTTTTCTTTAGTAMAAGAGTACTAAAGAAACCAGAACAAAGAGGAACAAAACAAAATAGCCAGGAAAATAAACAGTTGAAAACAGACTATTCATATCCCCAAGCTTCTTTGTCAGTGCATGCCTTTAGATTTCTGAGGCCTGAGATACTATGACTTGTTTAGGCTCTGCTTGGTCCTTTCCTGCTTACTTTCTGCCTCTTCAATGTTTCTTTTACTGCTTTCTGTAATCACTAAAAATCATATCTGCTCAGACAGCAGAATTTTACAAAGCTTTACCAGGAGTGTGCATGAATCATAATTGATTCTTTACATTATTTCAGCAGTGACAGATATGAGAAAAACATATTAGGTTAACTTGAACATATTAGGTTAACTTGAACATAAGTAAAATACATTTAACATGTTTTAGTTGCTGTCTTCCATTGTGTATGAATGGAAAAGACTTATGATTTATCTGATCCGAAGTATGAACTTTTTAAGTTGAGGAAACCTGATGCTAAGATAACAAATCATATTTGTGATCACTTTCACATGYCATTAGTTTTGGATTATAATGTGCTCATGTTTTCAAGGCTAAACATTTMTTTCTTGTGAGTTAATATAAAAAGTTTTATAATGTCCAAATTGAAAATTTCACAAAAATAATTTCAGTAGCTTGAACTCTATTAGATTTCTTGATGTTTTCTGTTGTCTGAAATGAATATGTTTTATCAGACAACTCATTAGGGCTCTTTTCTTCAACTTTTTATGCTTGTTATGTTCCACTGTTTAAACCATAGAATTGAATACAGGCATTCACTTTTSTTTTTTAATAGGATGAGATGAATAGCTAGAATGCTGAAACAGCTGAATTCTGGCTTAAAATTTTGAACTGCTTTACATTGGGGTGATATTGTTTGAAGTGTTAAGGATTGCCAGTTGTCTGGGGCAAAAAATAAACCTTTATTTTGTTAAAAAATGCTGGGCATCTCCATGAAATGTTATTTCAAAAGCTGGTATTTTTCATAGGAAGGGGATTTTTAAAAGATATTTTTGTCATGATGAGTAATAATGAAAGTACAGTTTCTAATTGTTAACTGTCACAGTTTTTTTAAAGGCTCATTTTCTATTCCTTTCACACATTATCTGTGTCCATTCCAATATATTTCATAGTGCAAACATTTTGCATTTTAGATTTGAGTAAAGTATTTTGGAAAAATTACATACTTGCTTAATTAGTCAGGGAGGCAGGCAAAGCAGCAGATGCCTGCAGGGGAGACAGGCCAATAGGACCAGGAGTTTGATGGGTAGGGCAGAGAAAGTCAGCTTCTCAGAACAGGTTATTTCCAGGAAGGGTTAAGTAGCTGGTTGCAGCTGCCAGCTCTAACTATGCTAATAACTCTSCTTGTGCTCATGAGGTGCTGAAAACTGTGTTGTCCCACTTTTTGAAACTTCCATGTGTTGAAAACTTTTAAGCACTTTAGTGCAGACATGCACTGTTCATTATTGTGTGGTCAGCTAAAAACAAATCTGAATGCAAGGAATTGGATATGTGGTGTTAAGCACCCATCTCTCCCCTCTCCCCACTTAGTGCTGATATTTCCCAATTTATGAGGACTTGACTCTCCAATCTTAATGCTCTGGAGGTTAATTCTTAYGTAATATGTGTATAAAGACTGAGTACTTTCTTAAAGATTAGTTCTGCATTGTTTTTCAACCAATTTCAAACCAGTCCTTTCTCATCACATGTGATTCAGCACTGGAGACATTCTCTGACTACAAAGACTATTTTAATGACCTGAATAGCCTGACTCAAAATGCCCAATGTTCTTGTTTTTGTCCTATGTACAACCTTGTCAGAAATACAATGTGCAAAAATATGTGGAAGTTTTAACTACCAGTGAAACTCAGAATAATGTCACCTACATTAAACTCCTCCAGCTTTGGTTTTTGCAKACCAGCTCCTAAAATAGGGGACTGYRTTCATCAGCTTTTGCTTATTTATCAAACCTATGGATGTTTTAAATTACTTCTGCTTGCCAAGTTCAAGTATTCCTTTGTGATGATGTAGTATGTTCCACAGCATTAATTTTCAGCAAATARAAGAAAATATGGTTGTGTTCTTAACTGCCATTTCCCCTGCAATTTATTAGTAAATATAACTAATTTACTGGCTTACCAGTTGTATGGCATTATGCCTTCTGTAAAGAAAAAAGTCTGTTTTTCAGCTTCTAGGTTGCTGTGGGTGCTTAGCTTGCTTATGTCAGGCACTGCTCTGTGGTTTCCCCTCTAACAGAGAGTTTTCTCTAATTAACTATTTAAAGACTAAAGAGAAATGTTACATGGATGCTACTATTTCAGTATCAATTTATTTCTCCCTAAGTTGCTTGTAGCAAGTAATTAACCAATAGTTTTGAATATTYTTTTCTGTAATTTAAAGGAAACTTCAGTGCTGTTCTAAAAGAGTTAGTGGCTGACTTGACTGTGGCAGATAGCCAGATGGATGCCTCTGCATTCTTGCTTCCATCCCTTTGCCATGAGAAYGATCTCCTTTTACTCGGTCCCTTACTGCAGGAGACTGACCACCGGTTTATTGAAGAGCAGGTACTTTTTGTTTTATTACAAAGGTATTTTGTGTTTTCATACAGTTGTAGTTACTTGGGTCAGTGCTTATTTAGACCTGGTCAAAAATGTGGCTATCACTCTTTTCCTTCTTACAGCTCCTTTTGGGTAACAGCATAGCTGGTGGCAGCCTGGAGTATGACCCTTACTCAATTTATGAGAAATTTGCAAAAGGGGATTCAGTACCTAAACCACTACCTCCTGCATTATCTGTTATCAGTGCAGCAACTCGACTTTTTGGAGTTATGTTTTCCCACATAACAGAATCTCACAGGTAAAGTAGTAACTGTAACTGATGGGGAATTTAGGAGATGTAAGATGGTCACAGTGTTTAATATTGGATGCAGAAGAAAACAGTTCTGAAAAAATAATGAATTGCATAAGTGGAGTCTGTAACCCATCTGAATAGCATAATTCAGACCATCACATTATTGGACTTCTCTCTTTAAAGTTACTGACAACAAAAAGGCACATCCAGTGAGACGTTACTGTCATAGCAAATCTGTGGAACCAGAAAAACAATGTTTTGTGTTGATAGCCACATCAAAGTGGAAGCTATTTTGAGAGATAYTACACAATTTTTGTGGTGCTTAATACATAATACATTCCTTATAAAAAGTGGATGGGGAGAAACAAGAGCGCATGTCTCAACACAGTTCTGCCAAGGTACAAGAATGCTTGAAAGAGATCAAGAACTTCTCTTGGGTTTTTGTCTGGTATTTTCTYACTGCATACATGGCATTTTAGTTTGTTTCACATTTATAAGCACACTTATTGCTAAGGCATAAAATTCTGAAGAGTTTTGTGTGCAGTTGCTTCTTCTGTGTGCTTCTGTGTGGTAATATTTTTGAGTGCAGCTTTAGAGCAGATGAATTATTTTWAAATTAAATAGCTTTATATTTTCAAAGCCTGCTATAGTTAGGCCTCAATCCTTAGATTATGATCATTGTAGCTGGTGATGGTTTATATTTTCCTATGTGGGATTAACGTTTAGTCTTGATGAGTCCTGAGTTTGATGTCTTCACAACTTTGAATGCKTGGGGTTTAGTGTAGGTTCCAGGCAGCTSTTTGTRTATGAGAATACCTACCAATAAGATTGCCACATGATTTATTTGTTCTTCTGACCTGTCTTTGCTTCTTTTTTCTGTCTTCATTGACCGCTTTTATTGTGGATCTTTTTTCTTTGTTTGTTTTGCCCTATCTGTCACCAGCTTGCTTGTTGATTTTCTTGACTTTTTTCTCAAGACCTGAATTATTTGCTGCAGATAAATGCATTTTCATTCTCTCTTTCCTTTGCCTCCTCCTTTCTCACTTGTATGTCAAAATGCATTATTCCCTTACATAGTTCGTTTTAATAATGTCTGTTCAATGTTACTTAGATACAAGTGATTATCTGTGAATACATATAAGGAAACAAATGTAAAAAATTCATGTTCATATATGGAAATTCACATCTAATATGGAAAACAYAATTTTTTTGTTGTAGTAGACAGGRATGCCAGTTGAAGGAAAATGCTCAAGAGTTTAATTCTACCTCTGGTTTTATACATGGATTTTGTTACAGGTTTTAAAATGAAATTTAAAAGCTTGATTTATTTCCCTAATTYTCAATTATGTGGTTTCTTTTCTGATTTTGTTTCAGGCTCCAGGTATTAGAACAGTTGCTGAATTCCATAAAACAAACAAAAGGATCTCGACAACAAATAGTGCAACTACATGTTGTGTCAGCCTTTTCTACTTCCTTAAAGGTAAATCTGCTCTCTCTCTCTTTCTGTCCTTTGTTTCTCTCTCTCTGTTACTAAACCGTAGYATCTCTTGGTTCAAACAGATCAGTTGCTGTGGTTTAAACCCAGGCACACAGCCACTCGCTTATTCCCTCCACAGTGGGATGGGGAAAGAATTGCAAGAGTAAAAGTGAGAAGACTCCTGGGTTGAGATAGAGACAGTTTAATAAGGAAAGCAAAAGCMATGCTCACAAGCAAATYTAAACAARGAATTAATTTCYYACTTCCCATCAGCASGCAAGTGTTCAGCTGTTTCTGGGAAAGCGGGGCTCTATCATGGTTAACAGTCACTTGGGATGACAAAAAACCGTCACTCCCACATTCTCTTGCCTCCTCCCAGCTTTACATTCTGAGCATGATTCCATGATAAAGGAAAAACTGCTGTCCAAGCATTCTCACACTGAAGGAGTCACACACAGACCATCTGAGACTTTAACTGCCTGGACAGGAGCCCCTTTGCAGCAGGCAGCTCCAGTGAGCAGACAGGTTCTCCTTTGTCTCTTCATTGTCACATACATTGAACTCTGGTGTGCTTCCTCCTTCTTCAGCTTGACTCTGGATTTCCCATAGCAGAGTGTCAGGCATCAGATTTATAAAACCAAGCTATTTAACAGAGTTATGCAGCAGCACTTCAACTCAAGCTGGGTGCCTCTGGAGAAGTATTCAAGAATCCCGAGGCAATTTTACTTTATGATTTATGCATACCCTTCATTTGCTCTTTACATGCCTTGCACATGTCTCTGGGTCCAGTGGTGATTTTTGGTTAACAGTCTCCTAATACGTTATTGGGTTCTTTTCATCTGTCTATGCAGGTAGGTGGTTCTTGAGGGATTGCAGCCTCTGCTGATCTTCTGATTTCCATTTCTTATGCATCTGCTCTCTGGCAAAGCACAGAAAACTAAGACAAGCCTAGACTTAGGATAAGCATTACCTAACAACAATTAAAACATCAGTGTGTTATCAGTGTTCTTGTACTAAAGACAAAACACAGCATTGTACCAGCTACTAGGAAAATACTCAAAAAATTAAATCCATTCCAGATGGAAACATCTCTAGATGTAAATTCAGAGCTGTGGGCCCAAGGCTTCATCTAAACCAGCTACTGATGCTGAGCCAGTAAAGCTGGGCAAACAACATCCTAAATCACTGAGTATTTTACTTCTATGTAACTCATTCTGCTTAAAACTTATTTATGCTAAGYAATTCTCTCTTGTCAGCCATGTGGTATGGAAACTCCCTCTGGTCCGTTGGGGTCAGCTATCCCAGCTGTGTTTGCTCCCAAATCCTTGTGCACCTCCACTCCACTCGCTGGTGGGGTGGCAYAAGAAGCAGAAAAGGCCTTGGCTCAGTGTAAGCACTGCTCAACAATAACAAAACATCTCAGTATTGTCAACCCTGTGTTCAGCACAAATCCAAAACCTGGCACCATGCTAGCTACTGTGAAGAAAATTAACTCTACCCCAGTCCAAACCAGCATGGTACACAGAAATTTGTGTTTGGATTAACAATCAAGATGATCAAGTCCTATTTTTATGGTAATAGATTGTTTTGTGATGTCATAGGTTTTTTGAGTGCAAATGAATCGCTGTTTAATTTTCCCTCTTTTTTAATATTAGTTTTAGGGAAACCTGTTCTAGTACCCTCCAGTGTACTAGCATGCATACTAGTGTCATTCAAATAAGAGAGATATGGAAAAATTCTGTTAGTATCATTTCTGTCTTTGTCACTGTCTATTGTGTTTCTTACTGTATAAATAAAAAAGTAACAATTGGTAAAATAAAGGGATCTCATMATTATCTGCTTTTTGTTCGTTTTCCCCAATGCTTTATTTGTATTTTCCTCTGTTCATGTGCAGTTTTTGTTCTTCTCTTAGGCAAATGTTTTGGACTGAGATTTTGTGTGTGTGTGTGTGATTCTGTTCTTACTGGTTTTCTTCTTGATATTATTTCCTGAATGTTATGCTAATATGGTGRTTTATCTGCTTCTACTGCAATCTATCCAGTATTTCCTAAAATCATAATGTTTATGCTATAATGTTGTGCTGTGATGTACAGTTATGTAGTGTTAGACATCTAACTCTCATAACAGCAAATTGAAAGAGGGGAATTCCTCAGACAAAGAAGAAGAAAATCAAAATCGTTCTGCAGGTCTTGTATTTTTTGCATGACTGACAGAACAGTACACTCTGATTACTGTCTAACTGTTTAATATTTTAATGTCTATTTTTAGCACTTGGCCAACTGCAAGGGAAGTTTAGGCTCAGAAGAGGTTAAAAGATCTGCCCTGATGTTGGCAATGGGTGCCTTGGAAAGCAGTAATCCCCTTCTCAGATGTGCTGCTGCAGAGTGTTTGGCCAGGTTGGCACAGGTGGTTTCTGACAGTGCCTTCACCGCTGGGTTAGCACAAATCAGTTTTGACAAGTAAGTTCACAAAAAACATGAGAAGATGCTCCTTGAGTTTATGAAAATCAGTTGAGAAATCTACTTGACATTTACTATGATAATTTTTAAAATCTGGTTTCTTTCATGAATTTGAAGGACATTTCAGAAATTAACAGGAAAAAACACTGCCTGAGTTCTGCATGTCTTAGTGTAAGACTAAGTAAGCAAGCATATARACTTTCCAATTAATTTAATTGGCTGCTGTTCTAGCAACATCATTTAAGTGTATCTAAAATATTTTAGTGCTTTCTTCATATAAATACAATGTATGAASCTAGAATTTTGGGAATATAATAGTGTCTAATAAATATTTTTGCTGATCATATACCAAAAATTTCATTTGTAGATTTGCTTATTACATAGTWWRA
>CADDXX010000016.1:863658-1102972 GCA_902810485.1 Alauda arvensis | reverse complement strand
TYWWACTAACWGCTTTCTTTCAATTAATAGGCTAAAATCYGCTAGGGATGTGGTATCAAGAACAGGCCATTCTTTGGCTCTGGGATGTCTGTATAGGTACCTAGGAGGAATAGGTTCTACTCAGCACCTGAATGCATGTGTTGGAATCCTTTATACTTTGTCTCAGGACAGTACTTCTCCTGATGTACAGGTACTTGTCACTTACATATAAATGTTATGTTACAAATTAACTGAATTGTATTCTGGAGTTTAAGGTTCTTTTTCTTGTAAGAATAACACTTCACGTTATGGCATACCTCACAGGTAATGGCTGGAGCAGCAAAGGTGATTTAAAAGATAGCCCCTACTCAAAATCCACCTTCAACAACTTTGGTAGCAAGAACTATGATGAGATGTGGGAGGTTCTTATTCAATGATCTGCAAGACTGATTAGGATCACTTCAAAAACAGTATCTGATGTTTTAGGGATTGATTAGCTTCTCATTCACCTATATCTTGACTTTGACTAGATAGTACCTCAGGGTTTTTTATTATGAGAGGATTTTTTTTTTTGGTTTGTGTCAGTTTTTATCTCTTTTACAGTGTTTACTTCACAGCATATTTTGTTGAAGGGTCATACAGTAAATAAAAGGAATTTGTAGCCTGAGTGCTGTAGAACTTGGTGGATATACATCCTTGARTAAGACAAGAAATTTTGAAGACTAATTTATGTTATTTCGCTATGGCTAAAACTGTTATCTATTAGAATAGCTTTAAGAGACATTGAGTGTATTTAATGTATTTGCCTAATACCAATTAAAGAATTTTTAAAGCTTTTTCCACAGTACCTTTGCACAAAGAGGAACTGTTTGTTGATATGAAATAGATGTGGCTGTTGGTGCAAARTAACTGTGACTACAACAATAGTTATTTCAGAAACTGTGGTTTTTCACAATTCTGTTCTTGCACAAGAAACTGTAAGAAATTTTCAAAATAATAGAATATAATAAAGCAATAATAATCACTGTTAAACTAACTTATTATTACATTCAATTTTTTTCTTTATTAACAATGACAAATTTAAAATGGTTGTTTCAATGCACAACATACAGTTCCTTGTAAAATATTCAAAATGGCTTACTCAGCATCAGATTCATGAAGTTTCTTTGTATAACCTCTCTGTTCCTTTGGAACCTAAAAGTGCAACTTCTATTAATTACACTTCATCCCTGAATTTTACTTTTAACTATAAATTTTTTAAAAGGTCTTATRTATATCATATAGAGATTACATACTGCTTCTCTTGTTTTACAGGCATGGGCACTCCACTCTCTGTCACTAATARTAGATCTGGCTGGGCCCTTGTACCACGTGCATGTGGAACCCACCTTATCTCTTGTTCTCATGCTGTTGTTGAGCGTGCCTCCGGCTCATGCTGAGGTTCATCAGAGCCTTGGTCGCTGTTTAAATGCACTCATTACCACTCTGGGCCCTGAGCTGCAAGGTACAGAGCATACAAACGTGTCAGCTTTGTTTGCTGCAGCAACCAAATTGCTAAACATTGAATGTGTGTGATTGCCACTGTAATGAGTAAGCACATCTAAGTTTCTTTGTGTAGTTGAGAGACAGTATTTCRTAGGCCATGACCTTATGCAATCAAGATGACATGACTGCTAGTTTTCAAAAAATAGTGTCTCTTGACATAATTTTCTTTTTTTGAACTGCTTCTCTGAGCCTTGCCTTGGGCTGAAATTTCTTACATGAATTTTACATTTCTTACATTCTTACATCTTAAAATTTTAACATGAGGACAGAAGGTGTTCATATTTCAAGAGTTAGGAGCCTGTCTATGTCTTAGTTATGATGCAGGCATTTRAAGTTTGCATCTAAATCACCAGAGWGCAATGTGATCACTACTCAYAKATGTCAAAGTATAGCAAAGATACAAGAGTATCCTTTAGGAAGATGAATGTTATGTCTGGCTTGGGAAAAAGACAGGTTATCATGTTTATTAAAAATAAATATATGTTTCAAAAACAACAACAAAAAAGCCTTGTTTATTCTCAATATAGGCAGCAGTACAGCAGTGTCAGCCTTAAGAATGTCCTGCCTTTTGGGCTGTGCAGTGATGCAGGATAATCCTGACTGCCTTGTTCAAGCTCAAGCCATCAATTGCCTTCAGCAGCTTCACATGTTTGCTCCTCAACACGTCAACTTGTCTAACCTTGTAAGCTGCCTCTGTGTGAGTATATATTTACTACTTTATATCCATGTATTTTAAAATCTGTTCATAGTTTTCATAAGGACTTAAAAAATGCAGCTGTTTCTTTAAGCAGAGAAACTGATCATTATGTAGGTGTGAGGTGTTTCACTTTCTCCCACAGGCAAGTATTCTATATATCTTCATGGTTTTTTCCTCAGTTTCTGCTTCCCCTTTCAAGATGAGCACATTCTGTGGAAATCTTGGCCTTCTGAACTGCTTGCAAGGGCATTCTGCTGTTCTTATTAAGGCCAGTTCTCTGGCAGGATATACCATTCATTACAAMTTTTTGCTGGATTTTTTCCAGCTAGTTTGYGTTGGCCAGTTTTTTCCCTCTGCTGCTTTTTATGTCTTGGTTGAAGGATTGATTTAAAAAAAAGTGTGTACTAATTACGTAATTAATTCATTATGCTGAAAAAATTGTAGATGTCTCTGTTTTGTAATTTCTTTAGCATTAATGATTCAGTGTACTGATATCTTGGCAGTCAGTATAAAAATTTCTAACACATAAATTATAGTCAAATCAGGTCTTTKAAAGAAATAAACAAAACTTTTTCAGCCCTATTTGACAAGAGTTGGGAGAGTTTGTTGGGTGGGGTTTGTTTTGTTTTCACCCAGTATCTCTCTGTCTTTGAATAGCTGCTGTTCTGAAGTACTTAGTTCTATTAAAAAAAAAAAAAAAAAAAAAAAAAAAAAAGATAATTTTCTGATAACTATTAGCCTTGATGGATTTTGGGGGATTACTGCTGGCGGGGGGGACATTGGTTGGAAGTTTTTGAGGGGTTTGTTTTGGGTTTTTTTTTTTTGAAACAGTCTTGTCTCACTGCCAATCACAGAGAAACAGAAATCCACGGACGGTAAAGTGTGGTTGGATTTTTTTTTTAATCCCATCTGTTTCAACACAGTTCTTATTCACATCTTACATTGGGTAGGACTTGTGTATCAATACTAAACATGTATTGATTTTGTTAAAGGTTTGGATTGCTTATATTTTCTTTATTTAGTTTGACTAGAAACATGATTGTGGGAGCTAGGAAGAACTGAAGAAGGTTTTTCTGCCCCACACTGTGATACCTTCTGTAACTACATGGATATGTAGTTACAGAAGAGCTGGAATTAATCTGAGGTGTTGCTTTAACCTACAGCATGAACAATTATTTTCTGTTTGTTGGGTAAAACATAGTTTTTCTTACACTGATAAAATCACAACAAACCATGTCAGTCAGTCTCTTGCTTGGAGGGTATGGCAATATTTGGGAGCATTTGTAAATCCATGTACAGTCTGCTTCTATCTCTTAGATAGTAGTAACAAATACCTACTAATAAGGAGGATACCATGACAAAGTTGTCTTGCCTATATGATATTACTGATTTTTGTTGTTTTTACAAGTTGTCTCAAAGTATTTTACACAGCGGTTTTTGAGCTTCGTAATACTAAATTAGTCAGTTAAGAAGCAGGGGTCATGACTGGAGCATGTGTTCATGCATCTGAGTGTGTTCCACTCTCTCCCAGAAATGACTGTAGTCTCCCTGTGAGAGGAGTCCRCCCAAGTCAGTGGCCTCACATGGGTGACCTTTTCTCATTCCCATGAACTTGTACAACTCAGGCCAATGTTGCTGGCACTGACAATTCAGTAACATCAATACGTCTCTGAAGAGTGTCATAAAAAAGGTTTTTTGAATGTGTGCTTTGCAAGTCTATGAGGAGATAACTGCACAAGCAGAATTCTGCATTTGTAAAACTTGACATTCATCCGTGTAGTTTCCACCCACTAAATCACCATATCATTAGAATGAGTTATTGGGTCTGAAATCTGCACTTCACTGTGCTGTTTACTTGCAAGGTGACCCTCAGCTAGTTATTCTTCATGAGTTTAAATGTCTACAGTTTGGAGAACAAGGTGTGACAGTCCTCCTTTGCCTTGCATTTTGGAGTCTTACGGGGAAGTAGCATGCAAAAGCTAGGCCCTATATCTTGTGGATATTCACCATTGCATTCTTTATTTAGGGAAAAAAACCAGGAGAGGCGAAGAATCTGCAGTCAGATGAGTGATCTTTTCCCCCTCCATCCATAGAAACATGAATTTTTTCACTCATAATCTTGAAAACAAACGTGCAAACAATTTTTTTTTTTTACTTTTTTTAGTGTCATTTGAACCAATGCCCCTCTCCACCCTCTTTCCCCAGTGATTCTGTTCAATGTCTGTGCCTTCAGACTTGGCTTTTTAAAGTTCTGATTCTCCTGCCATTCCCCCTCAGTTCCTCTTTTCCTCCTCCCTCTCCTCCCTCTCCTCCCTCTCCTCCCTCTCCTCCCTCTCCTCCCTCTCCTCCCTCTCCTCCCTCTCCTCCCTCTCCTCCCTCTCCTNTCTCCTCCCTCTCCTCCCTCTCCTCCCTCTCCTCCCTCTCCTCCCTCTCCTCCCTCTCCTCCCTCTCCTCCCTCTCCTCCCTCTCCTCCCTCTCCATTTCTTTTTTCCATCATTAGGCAGCTGCAAGCTGCCTCCTCCACCTGTCCTCCCAGCCCTACAGCATGAGATGGTTCAGGTCTCCAGTGTATTTAAACAGTTCAGATTGTAACTAGCACTAGAAAAACATGACTTAAGCAATGGACACACTGCTTCAATGTCTCATGTTTTGTGGGGTTGTTTTGTTTTGTTTTACATTGTCTACTTGTCCTTGTCATTATCTAGCTTCCCTTCTTCACCCTCTGAGAGTGTTCCCTGTTTGTCAATTGGATCTTTCATGGGGCTTCTAACAATAATGCATACTTGTCCTGCTATTTGAATTCTTGTCTCCAGCAGAACACAAATTGTATGCTTTTAATCATGTCTAAAATTAGCTCTAAAGCTAACTTAGGTGAGAACAGACTTCTAAAGAGATTATGTGTGTAAGCTTATGGTGTAGTATTCCTCAACACAGTGAATGCCAGTTTTCAGCWCTAAGATATTAATAATAAGATCAATATTGAAACACAGTTAATACRCAATGTTAATAACTATGCTGTCTTGTTGTCTTGGTACTGTTTAAGTGCTRATTTTAGGGGCAGTTGAATTGGAATTTAAGTGTGTTCAACATGAAAAATAAGATAAATGAGCTAAGCAAATTATGCTTTTGGTATGTTTGAGATAAAATTCTGAATTTTATTATATGCTGAAGTTACATGTTACTCATGAAGTCTCCATGTGTGGTTGATATCACTGTGATATCTCTTTTGGTTTTGTCATGACTGGTTGTCGTTTGTTTTTGTGCAGGAAATCTTGTTGGATAATTCTGTGTTGGTAGGTCCCTGTGCCTTGTTAATCCTAAACTTTTGCAGTTTGCAGTGGTGTTTTTATTTCATCTTTTATCTTCTTTTTAACCATTTTAATGTAATTTCTTTTAGCATGTCAAGTGATATTTTATTGTCATCCTAACCAGAGCCTTCCTAACTTTCTGCAGCTGGCAGGAATACATTTCATTTACGTGCTTAGTGAGGGATAATTTTGTTTTTAATGCAATAAGTACAGAAAGAGAACTGTTTGTATATTTAAGTTTTAATGTGATGCTTGCATTTTGTGTCTGTCACTTAGTCCCATCCCCTGCTTAGAATGTGGGAGAATGAGAGAGATGAAAAATGTGCATCTTGCATTATTTYGGTAGCCTCAATTGGGCCCTCTGTTTTTAACCTGTTAAAAATGAGCACGGAATTTATGCATGTCCAACTTGAARTAGAATGTGTAGCCTGCTTGCATAAATGTTGCACTAAAAGTCTCACTTGTTTCTGAAGTTGCAATTGAAGTACCTTCAATACCTATTGAATCGGGTTCTTTTCTTTGAATCATGCAGAGTGTATCCTTTTGTGTGTAATGAAGTAATTCTGAGTATTGTTGATTCMTGTGCATGCACAGAAATTCTGAAGACACAGCCTAGTTTTGTTAATCTAACAAAGCTAAAATTCTGTTTTGCTTATTCATTTTGTCCTTAAGTTGSTTTCTTCAAGCATATGTTAACTAATATATATTAGTCATTTTGACTAACATATATTGGCCTGTTGCTGACAAATGATGAGCACAGCCYAACTCAAGGTTTTCCTGCAGCAGACACTCAGCCCTATCTATTTTGAGGATGGTAACAGCTAAGGGTACACAATTGCTTAGTTGTAGTGAACAAATTTTTTCATAACCTAAGCTTCATTTAAATGAAGATGCATAAATACTGGTGTAGCCATCTTGCCTTGACCACACAGCTCATTTATAATTTCTTTAGGATTCCCTTCAGATTGTCTTAAAATTGAAAGAAATAAATAAAAATCAGAAAGCTCCACTCTAGCAAAAACCCCTTGAGGCTGTGTCTTGGGGTTTTTTTAAGTGTTTTTCCTTGTTCCAGTAGTAGTGAACCTGTGAGTAAAATAACCCGTACACTGGCCTGTTGGTGTTAAAATATGATGGTACTATGAACTTTTTTGTTAGAGATTGCTCAGGAGAGCTGTCCTGTCTCAGTGTCATACATTCACCAGTAACTCTCACCGTTACTCTCAACTTCTCTAAAAGATAATTTAATGTAAACTGAGTATTTTTTTCCCAATGAAACTGCAGCAGTGTTCTCTTTGCCCTTTCTTACAAACTTCCTTTCATGCCTGGAGTTGTGTTTTATTAAAGCCTGATTGACTCGCTCACTCCTGGTTTCACTGACATTTCTCCAGTCATCCCATCTGATGATGACTTGTACTGAGTTTTCAAGCCCATTGTATGCATATACCAGTAGTCAAAGAATTAGTTGTTCATTCAGACCACAATTCACCTGGCATTGAAGTTAATTATGGTTTTTGTGTAATACTGGTTGAGAGGTGGATTCAGCCCCAAACCAATATTGTAAGTTGCCTTTAAAGAGAAAATGCTAAAAGTACTGATATGTTTTGTAAAGTTGATTACAGGACTTGCAGAACATTTCATTTGGGGGTTTAAACAAAAAAATGTGTTCAAAAAGAGCATCAGTTACACATTTACTGACTTAACAGATTGCCATAGCTGCAAGTGTTCAGAAAATACCAGCCTTACTGAGGTATTGTCACTGAAGTTTGTTAGGCATCTTACTGTATCTCCTTGCATGTTTCAGATGAATCTCTGTAGCTCATACTTACTACTGAGACGTGCAGTGGTAGCTTGCTTACGTCAGATTGTGCAAAGGGAAGCTGCTGAAGTATCAGAATATGCTGTTGCACTAGTGAAAGAGAGCAAAGAAGATTTCACTCCAGGTAATGTATTGAAGTTTTGAGATCAAAGAGCATGACATATTGACAGTGAATTTTAAACACACTTTGCTGTGGGTATGAAATGTTTTCTACCTCAGTTGTCTATATAGTACCAAAATATGATAAAATGAAGAAAATGAGGAAATACAAGGGGAGTTCCAGGGAAATTTAAGCTGATCTAGCCAGTAGTTGTTGTATTAACTTTTTGCTAAAAGGCCTGAGAGTGATCACTAGTTCATCCTTGTGTGCCTTTCTGKGAGTGAGTGGTGTTAAAAATTTATTTCATTGCAGCTTTCAGTTCAAGCTCATTTGGAAGTTCTCAGAAAAGATGGACTATAGCCATTTTAAAAAACTGGATATTTAAAATTTGTTATACTGGTCAAATAAAAATTGGTCATATTAATTTAACAAATTATTTCCATGTGCTTTTTTGGAGAATAGTTTAAACTTCCATTTCAAGTTAAAACACTGTTTTAGAATTACCTTATGAAGTAAGGTAAGTGAAATAATTTTTTTTCAGGAGCTAGATGCTGTGGTGGTAATGCTGTGAAATTCAGAGTAGGATTCTTATTTTTTGCTGGGGTAACTTTCTTCCTGTTGTTTCTATGTTTCTGTAAAAGGTCCGTATTTGTTTTGTATTTGTAAGTTAGCTGTAGTGTTAAAGTGAATAATATAATTGTTTCAAAAATATTTCAGGGCTAGTTCACAATATACCCTGTGTGCATCCTTCAGTGAGGTTTCTGTTGTCATTACTGCAGTTTTGTGACGTTCAGTACTCAGCTCACAGATTTTGTTTTTAGCAGATGTGAATATCAGAGAAATAGGCCTCGAGGGGGCATTGCTGGGTTTGCTGGACAAAGAATTGGATCCAAGATTGTGCCAAGATATCAAAGAGACTCTGACTCATATGCTTACTTCAATGGCAGTTGAGAAGCTCTCTTTTTGGCTGAAGCTTTGTAAAGATGTTCTTGCTGCCTCTGCTGGTAAGTCTTAATACACTGTAGTTGAGAACACAATCAAAGTAAGGCCTGCAGCAGTCACTATGTCACTGAGGGAARGTGATCAAGTTTCTTGAATGTTTGCCATTTTTAAAGTGTATAATCCTCATTCATATTGAAAGATTGGATCCTTTAACTTAGTTCCTTCAGAGGAATATGTCTTTCTGTTTTCTGATTGCCCTTTCCCMATTGAACAAGTTCTTGTAAAATTATTAGGATGTGTTRCCTGTTCATATTCTTGTTGATTTATACTCCTAATGTTMATTCATTTCCATATCCGGAATAGAAATACAGAATAGGTTTGATCTTATGAGTCCTGTGCARCTACCTGCAAGAAAAGTATTCTGACCAGTTCTTCTRTGAGTRATAGAACTGATGCAGGCCTATTATATCATAATGGAACTCTTGAGCACACAAAATCAATTACTGTGCTGAATATTGGCAGGGGTGAAGGAAATTCTTTTACCTGAAGTGCAGGAGGAAAATTTCTTGCATTTAGATTTGTTGATTTGGAGCAGTACTRGCTTCTAATGTGTCACACTTWTTTTAAAAGGTTTTTYTTTTTTCTTCTGCTTCTTTCACTGYAGTTCTTAATTTACTTTTGTGGTATTGCTCTTGTCTTCCAGCTGGTAATGTCAACCAATGTTGATAGTTCCATTATATTTGAATTCTAGCATTTACTTTAAGATACCAAGATTGAAGGGAGTCACCATGACTTTGAGGCTGGAGATAGACTTTGAAGAGAATTCTTTCTGTATGTTTCAGTTATAGTAAGAAAGAATATTATGTTTGGCTTTTTTCCCCTCTGTGTCCTAATTACAGACTTCAATACAGTAGCATCAATAGACACCACTCAAGAAGAGGAAACTGCCAAAGGGGATGATGTATCTGTGTTAACRTCTGACAGTGATGATAGGTTCCATCCTTTCCGAAATCCACGATGGTCCACCAGAGTTTTTGCTGCAGAGTGTGTTTGTAAAATCATTAGCCAGTGTGAAAATGCAGGCAATGCACATTTTGACATAACTATGGCTCAGGAAAGAAAACAACGTGATTCAAGAGGTATGTGTTAAGCAGTRGAAGAATTTYGTAGAATGCRAAGTATGCTTAAAATAAGTATTAGYGCTTTGCATCTTAATAAAATTCAYCATAAATYTGTTSTWTTTAATCAGTGAAGCCTCTAATTACTCTGATTGGAAGCCTATATTCTTTAACRTAAATTAAAGAAATTTAGGTAAACCAGAAATTTTTATTTGCTAAAAGAATGGCATCTTACTGCAGCATTTACTCTCAGTTCCCTGGTGATAGTACCGTGGCGTATGCGTAGGAAGGCGTTGTTTCCATGTAAGCACTGGCAGTCACAAGTGATAGCTGGCACCAGCCTACAACATCACAGTTTGGTGTCTGGGAGTATGACTTTAAAAAATGCCACTTCTTTCTTTCTTTCTTTCCATAATTTGCGTAATCACCAGTGCCATTTTTCAGTACCTCCCTATGTTTATCTGGAGGTGTTTTCCTCAACATTCTTTTAAAAAATCTGTCTCATACATGAAGTTATTTATACTTTCTTCCAAGTACTTTCTTTTTACATTTAAATGGAAAGCAGACTAAGATAAAGCAGCCAAGTAAAACTGATCTTTATGTAAGCTGCCTGAAGAGAATCCTTGATATGTATTAAGGTAAAATGTAAATTACATATTTTGAAAATGTTTGGAACAGTCCTATAAAACACATTATGTCTGAATTTAAATTAATAGAAGTATTTTCTTACTAAATTTCTGTTTTCAGATGACTTTTTGGTATTGCACTTAGCTGACTTGGTCCGAATGGCGTTCATGGCTGCCACAGATCACAGTGATCAGCTTCGTCTTTCTGGGCTTCAGATGTTGCAAATCATTGTTCGCAAGTTTGCAGCTGTTCCAGAACCAGAGTTCCCAGGTCATGTAATCCTGGAGCAATACCAAGCCAATGTAAGCACCATTGATAAGAACTTAGAAAAGTTTAGAGTTACAGTCAATCCTAAGAGAAATTTGCATTTGCAGTGTGTAGGTACAGAGCTGGGTTTCAGTTACTTTGTTACTGAAGTATTGTTAATTTATTCAGATTTAACTTCCTTAGAAATCATCTTTTCAAGAGATATATAATTTTTTAGCCCCAAAGTTTTTCAAGTTTCAGCATTTTTCCCTCTAGAATACAGCARAACCAAAATAGATCATTGGTGTGGTTTTTTTTGGAAAGCATTGGTTTCAGAGTGTGAAAGTATTGCAAGAAGTGTTAGGAATAACTATAATTTTAGACTCTACTTAGAAACAAGTTGCCTTTGCACAGCAGCCATCACATTTGGAGATCTTGGCCAATACGAGCTGCAGAAGTGTGGATCGTACTCACAAGGTTMATTTCAGCTAAGTCTGGGATTAAATTTAGAGAAAAGATGTCCTGRTCACTTAGCATTTCAGACCACACTTGTGTTAAATATAACAGACAGCTGTGTTAAGCCTCATACAGCTTCAATTTCTAGCAGGCACTGACTAGGTCAGATCACTTTCTCTCATAGAATTGGAGAGACACTGAAGACATCCTGACCTACTTTGATCTTGCTTTTGCCATTGTAATTCTATTTTTCTGGCACTCCTTTGTGGGAAGGAAGTGCCTTGGTCTAGTCTGAAGCTATCAAGGGAAAAAGTAAACCATCTGTCCTTGCTGTCCAAAATGATCAACCAGGTCACAAGTAAAGCTAATAATTTTCCTTTTAAGCTTCAGTACCTTTAAAGTGTTTTTGCTAATTCTGTGCCCATATCTCATCAGCTGTTTAATTTAAGTTTAAGAYATATGAAACTGTTAAAAATCAAGTCCACATTGTCTGATTTTCTTAAAAATATTGTGATAATCCAGAAAAGATGAACATACATTCTCTGGACTTAAGTAGTGACTTCCTAAAATCTTGTTCAGAAGTTCCATAAAAGAAGTCTCAGCTTTAGAGTGTTATAAGAAATTGTCATTAATTGCCATTAAAAACAAATCCTTTTCTCTTATTTCACAAACATTTATTTTAGTACTTGCTGTTTGGGATGAAAGTGTAGTACMTCACTTAAATGTGAGCTTTCAAATATGTGCTAAAGCAGCAAGGGAACCTTTTATTAGTGAAATGGTTTTCAACAGTGTGAGTAGGTAAAACCTCTGCAGCCTGTTAACTTTGTGTTTGTGTATTCATTACTAAGTGAATGGGGTTTGTGCTCTCCCCTTTTTTCACTTTCCAAGGTTGACTAACTTCAGTTGGCTGTTTTCTTAAATCTGTATTCTTCCTGAGTAAGGAAATGTCACTCACTAGGTGTCTTGCAAGTGTTTCATGGTTCAGAACATTTTTTTTTCTTTTGTGGGCTCCTCATCAAGTCAAGCATTCAGGAAGGAAGACATTACTGTTTCTGTTTTAGACTGAGCAAAAAATAGAGTCAACCCTGAAGACTCCTCTCAAAAAGAACCATGTCTTCAGTGTAAGCTATACAATAAAAGTGTGTCTGAAACTGTTTCTCTGCTCTTTAATCTCAGTGAAGCAGTCTGTGAAAAAATTACAAAGGAACTATGCTTTATAAAGGAAAACTGTAACAAGGTGTGATTACAAAGAGTAAGTCTTTAGTCAGTTGTTCACCATGTATTGAATGTTGTGTGACTTCTCTTTAGGTTGGAGCAGCACTTAGGCCTGCCTTTGCTCCTGAAACTCCTCCTGATGTCACAGCAAAAGCATGTCAGGCAAGTGTTGAAAGTCAGAAGTCTCTTAGGTAATAGACCCTCTGAAATAYATGTTTTTCGCTTGATATGCAACACAAGAAAAAGGAAATAAATCCTCTAACTTTAAAACCTCCATTYACAAAAACATAATGTCACYTGTGTTACCTCTATATTGTGACAACTCAAAGGTTTTTGTCACTTTAAAGTCTTTTGAGAAATTTTGTTGTAGTTGATATACTGGCAGTTATTTGTAACACCCTACTAATAYTGTTTTGGTTTTCACTGCTTACATATACTAAACTGGGATGTCATTTAACATTTGTTACTGTCTGAGAGTTAACTGTATCTTGGTAGAAATTAAAGCTGGCTTTCATAATTTTACAGATTGAAATTGATGGTRGTGATTTTTCTTGTTCCTCATTGTTTCTGTTTCCAACATTAGGTGTGCAGTGCCTGGATAGCAAGTGGTGTAGTGAGTGATCTTAATGACCTTCGAAGGGTTCACCAGTTGCTTGTGTCCTCTTTGCTCAAAGTGCAGGCTGGAAAAGAAGCACAAAATCAACAATATAATGAAAGCACCTCCACTATGGAAGTACTAGCTGTCCTGAAGGCTTGGGCAGAGGTWAGTATAGCAGCTCTGTAATGTTAGTCTTGATATCGGGTAGGTGAGTTAGAACCTTTCAGACAGAATTTTCAGAAATTTATGACATTCTTCGTTAAATAGAAGGTGCTGACCCTTTGCTTTGCTAGCTCTAAAATGCATGAACTTTGTAAACTTGACAAAAGCACTGCTGATTAAATCAGTTTTATTACACTATACATGAAGAATAATGTATCATACTTAAAAATATTAATTCCTTAATATATTTGAGTAGTTCAATATTGATTTGATATTGTATGGTATAAACGGTTATGGTGATGATCCACTCAATGTGCTGTTTTAAATAGGTGTAATTTTTCTCATTACCTGTTGGCATTTTATATCTTAGAAATAGATCTTTTAAATTAATATTTTCAGTTCAGTAGTGCTTTAGCTAAATTAAAGTCACCTGACGTGAATACTTGTTTTAGTACGTGTAAATGCAAGGTTAAATATTTAAAAGCAAAAAATGTGAACCATGTACACCACCTCCAAAAGATATGTATTAGAATGTAGTGATCATGGCCTTGGATAATGACGSTTGATAACCAGCTAAAGATGAAGATGTTATGAAGGTGGATGGTATTTCAGTGTAAAGCCCTTGGAGATAAACTAGCAGGTGGGAATAAAAATCTTGAAAACATGCTTACATTGAGAGATTTAAATAGATTGGTCTATTTAATCTATTCAGGAGAAGATAAAGTACTGTGATCAATTTAAAATCATGACACGAACAAAAGGTTTTGGACAACATATAACAACCTTTCACTAGTCAAAAGCCAGGACAAAATTCAGACTAGACGTGAGGCTCAACTGTCAGAAGTGAAGATCTGTAGATTGTTCCAGCCTATAATTAAGATCACTAGAATTCTTCAAAGGAAACTCTGTACAGTTTCCTATAAGCTTTCGTGAGCTGTAATTTACAAATATTTCACTTAAGCCCTAGGCAGTTCCTTCTCCGTTAGAATCTTTCTTATTTTGTGTTTACAGAAATTGAAGGAATTCCCCCATCCTGTTGCTGCAGGGAGGTGTGAGACAAGGGCTTGGTGTGTGTTTAGTTGCTGGTCTGGGACARCCCACTACAACTAACAAACATGAAAAAGATGCAGAAATCCTAATTGCAGGAGACTAGTTTTCAACAAAGCAGACTAGAGATTCATTGAATCTAAATGTGTCCTTTATAGTTGAGAAGAGCTTCCCTCCAGGGGCATTTTGGAGAGACTACAGAGAGCTTTTTGTCTGAAACATTCTCAGTTCTATCTTTTTGATAACCAGGGAGGTATCTAGGGAAATTAACACTGAAATTAACCTATAGGTGGTAACACCCAAAGTTTGCAAAGTAGGCAAGATTGTACTTTTCATTCTTTACTGCTAATGTGAGGTAACACATAATTCTGAGAAGTCAGTTTCAAATGCCATATGACATTTCAGTTAAAAAAGATTTAGGAATGGGTTAACTGTTGTTTCTGAATCATTATTATAGGTATATTGTTTGATAGTTCTTCAGTATTGTAGCTATAATAGGTTTGATGGTTGGAAGGAGAAATTGGACAAATAATATTTTTTGAGAACAGGGTACTTAATTGCAGATAGGAGTTTTAGTGTTTTTCCCCTTTTGGGGGATTATTGCATCKTGATTAGCTGGGGAAAGGATTCAGAACATTTAGAGAATAAGTGCTTATTCACCCATGCTTACTGGGTTTGAAGCAGAAATAGATTCTGGGAAATCTCATGTCTGTTCAACAGGCAGTCAGGCTAATGATCACAGWAGTTTTCCAGGTGTTAGTATTTGTAACTCTCTATCCAAATATATCAACAGGTTTACATAGTTGCAGTTGAAAAGCAGAAAAGCCAAAGTGATGCRCACAAGCACTGTTTAAAAATCGCAAATGCCTCCGAAGAAAGCCACAGAGATGTAACATTTTCTGCCAGTGGTCTTCTGGACTTGGTACAGGCAGATCTTGGAACACTGAGCAAGCTCTGGCTTGCTGCACTTCAGGATTTTGCACTCTTAACTTTGCCTCCAGAATATGCATCACAGCTACCTGCTGAAGGTAAAAAGGCAAATGAGTTGTATTTTCCTAAGTCCCTTGTAAGCAAACTGACTTGTGTTAAGATGACAGTAAGATTAAATTGTATAGATAATAAACCTACTTATGGACCTATTTAAAGATCAGGACTGCTTTTGAGAACAGAGGCTTCATAGATGTGAAGAGTGGTTTGGTATTCTTATTTGTTGGCTGTGTTTATGGTTGAAAGAAGAAGTAGGTAACCTATTGCATTCTGTCCAAATAAATCTAAATWAAGTGCCCTCCTTGGCCTGAATTTTAATAGTGAATATTAAAAAAAAAAAGACATAACGTTGAACACAATCCTGTTTTAAGAAAGAGAAAATACAGTAACTGAAAATAAATTACACCCTTAAACTAATTTTTTTTCTTGTAGGTGGTACATTTTATACAGCAGAGACAATTGAAAATGCCAGACCTCATTACTACAACTCCTGGGCACTGATACTTTATGCTACAGCTTTATGGCTCACTAGCACGGGTTTCATTGTTGTTGATCCAGATGAAGGAGTTACAAATCTCTCCAGACCTGTTACCCCAACTACCATGTGTCAAGATTCTTCTACCAGGCCCWTGGTGAAGTCTCCTGAGGATGTGAATACTGACAGATTTCATCTTATCTTGGGTTAGTGAGTGTATAATCTGCCTAGATGTTGTAACTCAAAATGTGGATAAAACTGTTAGCAAATAAATTCTTAATTATTCAAATTGGACTGCATCGTTCAATATCGCATCTTTCAGAAAAACATCCAGCCAGAAGAATTTTAAGTCCTAGTGAGAAAACTGTAAGGCATTTTTCCAAATGTGGTACAAAAAACACTGTGAGCTAAACAAGCCCTAAACAAATGCTTATTGCTCTGTTCATAAACATGCAAATTCAAGGGTGGATTGTACAGTGTTTGTACCAGTACAGTTACTGAGTATATGGGTTAGTTTCCCTGAAGTACAGTTTTACATCACACAATAGTTTGGAATAGGTTGGAAAGGACTTGTGGAGMTTATTTTGTCCACCTCCTGTTCAAGCATGGTCACATAAAGCCAGCTGTCCAGACAGCTTTTGAATATCTGTGTGGATGGAGATTCAACCTCTCTGGACAACCTGTGCCAGTGCTCAGTCACCCACACAGTAAAGAAGAGTTTTCTTACATTCACATAAAGCTCTGTTAAGCCTCCACTACTGCAGGAGCTAATCAGGTAGTKGAATTCAGTCCCAGTTCTCTAAGTTTGCACAATTAGGCATTTCTGGTTATATTTTTTTCATGGCCTCTCTTTTTGGAGTGAGTTTGTATGACTTTGTTGCATATGTCTTCTTTTGAATCCCAATCTTTCTGCAGAGAGCCATCTCTCTTTTGAACTYCCTTGCTCTCTCAGTTAGAATTGGGACTTCTGATACAAAAGCTGCTCATTTCCCCTGCTTCCTCTACTGCTTAGTGCATCAAATTTCATGTACTTGACTGTGGGCATCTGGCTTGTTTATTCTGCTTTTGAATAAAACAGCATTTTAATTATCATTCCGTACAGACAAACTGAAAGAATGTAAAACTGCATTTCTGTTGCACAGCTGTTTAATGGACACTTGATTGCTTTCCCAAGTCATCACACATTTTGGAATTACAGGTGTACAGCTGGGATGAGAATATGGATTGCAGTTTATGTGAAGGGTATCTCCAATATTTTGAGGAGTCCTGAAAGCTGAGRAAAAAGATAGCTCTTGCCTACTCTAGGATTTACAAGCTTAGGCTTCATTTAATTTACTTATTGCTGGTTATCTAGTTGTGGTAGCTGGCATTTTTAGCATTTTTTTAATGGGAAGATGAAGCCTCAGCCTTGGAGTTTGTGAACTACTATTAATGTCAGCATTTCCTTCTAATACATAAATCAGAGTGATTAGGCMAATATTTTACTATAGACTCATTATGAATTGTCCTGGCTGCTCATTAGACCTTGTGTTTTATTTAGAAATTGCTGGGGTTTATTTATGTTACTAGCCAGTTATAATTGGGTCTTACACTGTCTAGAAGGTAAAGTTTCTTGCATTATTTTGATGGAAATAGAAGTTCTTGCCCCAAGGTATTAGCAATAGGAGATGAATTCASTTAAAATGCTACTTCTGTGGTTGCTCAACCTTTTGTGAGGTTACTTAGTAGTGGAAAAAAAAATTACTTCTTAAATTTCAAGTGCATGTTTTGGTTTTTTTCTGATGCCTACAGGAATTAGTGTGGAGTTCCTGTGCTCTCCTCGAGCCGATGCAGCAATGGAGAACATCGTTGCCTGCTTACATGCCCTGCAGGCACTCTTTGATGTCCCATGGCCAAGGTCTAAAATTGGTGGTGATCAGGTAATGCATAATGAACAAATGCCCCCCAGAATTAAGGCATAGTTCCAGTCTGAACAGTACCTCTACAATCTGTTGTATTTCCAGGGATCTTCAACATATAAGTAGTAGATAAATTATGTGCTTTACCCAWATCCAAAGCTGTAGAGGGAGGAGGTAAAAAAGAGCACATCATGGAACCTGTAAGGTGAGGGGAAGAGAATTTGAGCACATTTTGTCAGGAAGGAGTAATTAGATGAATAGGATGAGAGCCAGGAAAAGACAAAATTCTGGAAAACAGAGTTCTCTTACTCTATCTYTGTCAAGGCATAGTTGAATTAGTTCTGTTGTAAAAATAAAAGTTGATGAAAGAAGACTGGACAAAAGCAGTGGCACTAAAAAAGGAAAAAGGCAAAACCAAAAAAAAAAAAGAAACCCACACCACAACAACGATCCTAAAAAAAATTAGTAATCTGAAATTTCTTTTTTTTTCCTTTAAATTAAGGTTTTATCATCTCATGTGCCATGCAGTTGTCTAACCCAGAGAAAGTGATAAAACCTGTGGACATGGCTAAGTTCTGCTGGTTGTTGATGCTCTGTCCAAGAAAATGCGTTTAGTGTAGGAGGGATACAATGCAGTGTCCCCACCTTCAAGAGTTAAGAAGCCAGAAGATAAAGATTMCTTAGGCTTTTTTAGTTGCCCTATATCTTAAATAACTGTGATATYTMCTTTGGTGGGAGAGTYGGCAGGGACTGCTGTTACTRGGAGCTAGGAGCTGGATGGTGAAGAAAATGCCAACTCCTGTGATTGKATCAATTACACTGTGTTCCTTAGTGAGATCAATCAGAGTAATACTGATTTAACAAGTATTAACAAGTTCCTAAAAGTGCTGCATGAAAATTAAAATATATTAGATGTTTTTCTTACTGTAGGAGTTGGGAGTGGAGCTGCTGAATGTTTTGCATCGGCTGATCCTGACCAGAGAGTCACCTGCTATCCAGCTTGCTGCCCTTGAAGTGGTTCGCTTGGTTCTTTTTGCAGCTCAGGAGCATGTGAAGGAGAAGCGGAGAAGTGCAGAAGGTACAGTTRTGTGTGAGATGTTTCAGTACCTGTTGTCAGGGTTACAGCAATTCTGTCTTGGAAAACTGGATTCCGAGATGTGTCTTCATTGAAGCGTTTCACAGTTGGATGCTAATTCTAGTTTACTTAGACAGTCCRGGTTCCTGACATAAGAAATCCAGGTGGTGTGACAGCAGGTGGTTTAGGTGTTGAACAGAGGGCTGAAAGTGAGGAGAAAAACTGCAGAAACTATAGCTGGGTGGTGTCAAGGAGGGAGGAGTCCTAGTGAAAAGCTGGAGTCAGCTGCAATGGAGCAATGGACACATTCAGCACACACAGCTGTTACAAACCAGGTTCCAGTAGTTACTMTGATTGTAACTTCCTAACATTCATTTTCTAAAAGGAAAAAACTGGGAGAAGAATCAAAATGCTTGTATCAGGTGAYATCATATTGTCTTGGTGCCTCAGGATCTTGTATGCCAAAGTCCACTGTGCAGCCTTTTGCCTTTTGGCAATCACTCCATAAATTTGCTTGTTCAGTAGGATGGGTGTTTGCTAGTAGAACTTTGAATACAAACCCAGGAARATATATATGTGTCAAGATTATAATTTGGTGCTGAAACAATCTTAAGTAGTAAACTTTTCAGAAACAAGTCACAGCCTGCAGACTTCTGCCATATTTCTTGTTTTTCCTTCAGTTGATGATGGTGCTGCAGAAAAGGAAACATTACCAGAATTTGGAGAAGGAAAAGACACAGGGGGACTGGTGCCTGGGAAATCATTAGTCTTCGCMACACTGGAGCTGTGTGTTTGTATTCTTGTCAGACAGCTTCCCCAGCTCAACCCCAAATTAACTTAYAGCCCTGCAGTTCCACCTGGAAAACATCTGTTACTGTCAGAAGATGGAAGTAGACTGGTAGCAGCAGCATTAGTTATTCTCTCTGATGTTCCTTCAATCTGCTCTCCTGAAGGTATGCTATTTCATCACAAGAAAAGATAAATGAAAGAATATTAGGCCCTTCTCTCTCTTTCTTATTACCTAATTTTCTTAGCTAAGTCTGGCAGCACATTTTGTTGATTTGCTTGTGACAATTTCCTTTTCTAATTATTTTTTGACTGTCAAATTGCAAAACAAGTTACAAAACTGAAGCAATTAAATGAGTATTTTCTCTTTTCCTCCCACCCTATAGCAGTGCAATTAATAGATTTGTTTTGTACTGGGAAGTAGACAACAGTTACATGATTATATGCTCCTTGAATTGTCTGTTCTGGAATTTATTATGCAGACATAAATTAAATTTCAAAGGGAAATGTGTGGTGTTACCTTTCCATCATTTGGACATTAACAAAGGAGGCTGCAAGGAATTACTGTTGAATTCTCTGATTAGTTGACTTTCACCCATAATTCATTTTGGATTCCCTCCAAACTTTAGGATGGTTCCCCACCACCAAGCTTCAATATCATATTCACACATAGAGTATTTCAGTACTGTTACAGCCACACACACAAACCATTTCTGCCCCACTCCTCTCTTGCCACCTTAAGTGTTGTTGTTACACCTTATGCAAATTTTTGGCATTTACCACCACAAAAATTTCTTTTTTTTTTTTTAAGTTTGTTCTCTGTAAAATGATTCTTCTGTGAGGAACATGAGACTCCAAATGGAGTAGCTGGCAGCCCTTGCAATCCTTGTAAAGTGATGATATGCTTTCTCATTCCCATCTGCAGCCCGTTATTTATCAATTCAAAGTGAAAGGAAATAAACATAGCATCACCTAGATCTGAGGACAGCTCTCTTGTATGAAGAATAATCTGTGATTTTTTTCTCACTGTGGTTGTTTTTGTCTTCAGCTCTCCATATTATTCCACAAACAGCCAGCTTGCAGGAACAGACCTCAGGGAATGTTTACACTATGGAAGTTAAGCGTTTTGTTCAGGTTACTAAAAAGAGGAGCTTAGGCTTGCTTATACACTCAGTTGAATAAAGAAGCACCTCCAAAAGTTGGCCCACATAATGAAAGAGATGAGAATTCCTCTGTGGAATTGCATAATTWTTCCCCCTTTAGTAGGTAACTGAAGTTACAGTCCTGTGACTGCCTTCTGTCTTACTTCAGGCACCTGTCRTGATAGTTCTGCATAAAAAAATTTGCAAGTAAATGATGTTCCTGACCTACATTTCCTACTGAWTTTCAACAGTAAATTTTCAAAGACTTGGCTGTTCAAAAACAGGTGTCCTCAGCTTCAGAAAATACTTATACATAAGTCAGAGACCCTCATTATTCAACAGGTCTGTCATGAACATCAATATTAAAATGTTAAAAACATAAGCATTTTGTTGTTTAGGAAGTGAACTCAGCATATTAAGCCATATGCTTAACTCTGTGCATTGCTGAGTCATAACTTRGGACAGGAGCAACACATAMRTATGCAGGTTTCCAGATTGCCTCYAATATATGCTGAATTCTGTATTACKATTAGATTCCAAGACATAAAAATAAGTGAAAYTGCTATGCCACATTATTCCTGTGACTTTTAGAACATTTTAAGTGGTCTCTTATTATGACTGGTCAACTGTCAGATTCTCAGACATGGAAATCTCTTTCGTAGCCTRTGGAACAATCTGCTTCTCTCCTTACGTCTTCTCTTTTCCAAGATATGTTTTAGAAGCTTCTATTTAAATTCTAGGTGGCTTTATACATGTATTTATTCTGAAGTCCTTATTACCCTYACTGAATTCTTGACTTCAGTTATTTCCTGGAGCAATGGCATCCTTAGCTAACCACACATCATGTGGTAGAAATATTTCTTCTTGGCAGTTTTGAAATTACCCCCTGTTAATTTCCTTCCCTATATTGTCTTCACATGCAAAATACAATGCTATACTTTGTATACTTCTGTGGCTTCTCTTCCATGAGAACCACCTCCTCAGTGGTTCTGATCTTTCTGTTCTTACTGTTCTYTGAATATGACATAATTCCACACCTCATGTAGTAAAATCATCAAGGAAAAGATAGACAATGCTTATTTTAAAGGGAAAGAGGTTTAAGTTCACTTAAGCAGTCCAACTCCCTGTTTGCTATAGCAGGCCACATGATATTTCCAATCTTTTCTTCAAATTACCAGTGCCTCTATTCATAGATATGCTTAAAAATTATCAATTATAAATATAAAAGAGAATCCAAGTAAACTGCCTCAAATTTTTTTTCAATATAAAAGGTACCTTCATTTTTAAATATTTCTGTGAAATTAATTTGCATTGTTTTACAGGAAGTGTTTCAGTTCTTCCTACTATTTTGTACCTTATTACTGGAGTACTTAAAGAAACTGCTGTGAAGTTGCAAGATGGCCAGTTACCTCTGACAGTTGCTGCATCTCTGCAAGCTCTTAAAGGACTCCTGTCTTCTCCAATGGCTCGAGCAGAGAAGAGTCAGAATGCTTGGACTGATCTTCTGCGTAGTGCTTTGGTCACAGTGCTTGACTGCTGGGATCAAGGTAAATATTGTTAAATTAGTTAAAAATTAGAAATGTTTGTGTGAAACGTTGTTTGGTTTTATTTAAATTGAATTCATGCRCTTCTYTCTCAGTCACAAGAGAATTAGCTGRTTACCTRTAGTGGAAACTRTAGTGCAGTCTTGTCCCTACAGTCCATATGAGAAGTCATCATCTATAAAAGCATAAATGTGGCTGTTGTGATTTAAGCCCAGCTGGAAATTAGGTACCACACAGCCACTCACCCCACTCCCTCTTTCCCCCAGCCCTAGTGGAKTGGGGAGAAGAATCAAAGTAAAACTTGTATGTTGAGATAAGAAAGTTTAATAATTGAAACTAAAGTAAAATAAAGTAATAATGATTACAAAGAAAGAAAAAAAAAGTGATGCACTGTTCAGTTGCTTACCACCYTCTGACCAATGCTAGACCCCCACTTCCTGAACCTAGATCATCTGCCCTTCCAAGTAACTCCCCCCAGTTTATTTACTGGGCATGATCTATGGTGTGGAAAATCCCTTTGGGTAGTTTGGGTCACCCATTCCAGCCATGCTCCCTTCCAGTTTCATTTGCTTATCTTCTCACTGGCACAGCATGAGACTAGGGGGAAAAGTCCTTGGCTTATGATAAACACAGCTTAGCAAAAACCAAAACACCAGTGTGTTATCAACACCATTCTCATTCCGAATCCAAAACACAGCCCTGCAACAGCTGCTGAGAAGAAATTAACTGTACCCCAGCTGAAACCAGGGTAGTGGGTTTGCAGGCTTACTCCTGTGCTGTGTAGTGCCACAGTGTAGCTCCATGGTATGAAGGTATAAACAGGAACTATGGCTTCTGAGCATAAAAGACAGCTGTACACTAAGTGCAGATTCTCCACTGAGAGTTAGTGTCTCTAGTGAAGCAAAGGGTATTAAAACAGTTGTGCAATAAAGGAATTTTTTGTCTTGAATCAGTTTACTGTGTGCTGCTGCTTCAGCTTCCTGAATCTGTAGTGTTTTCATTGCTCCTTATGTTTAATCTCTTATGCTGCAATTTGTTGTTAGAACTTTTCTTTACAAAATTGTTTCCAAGTCAGAGGAAAAGAATATATATATATCCTAAATACAAACTTTATATTATTCTCAAAAATAGATTGTACCATAATATGTCATACCAGCTCTTCAGAGGTATTTATTGGACTTTATACAAAGGAAAAATGGAATAGGAGTATGCTATAATTTCTAAATATACATATGATCACCCCTGAACTACCATTTTGGCCTTGGCTTTTAYTGCAGTAAAAGTCCATCTCACTGTATCAGAGGATGTTGTGTATTTGAAAACAGAGGTTCCTAAAGAAATGTAGACATTGATATTTCTGTTCCACCTTTTTGCACCACTTCAACTCATAGAATTTTTAATGCAAATCCCACAATTTCCTTACTTTGTTGATAGTAGATGGCCTTCTCCAAGAACTYGATGAAGTCAGCCTCCTCACTGCTATTACAGTATTTGTTATGTCTACCAGCCCAGAAGTGACTACTCTAGAGTGCCTTCAGAAGCGTTGTATTGAGAAGTTTAAAACAGCACTTGACTCAAAAGATCCTCTTGTAAGTACTGGTGAAGATATTAGAATGCCACTACCATACTGAGTGATTATTAGCTTATTTTAGTTGTGTTGCTAGTCTTGTGTGTKGATGGAAGTTAATTCTCTCCTGACTGTATCTGTTGTATTTTAAAATACAGTTTGAACAAGTGAGCAAGAACATGTCCAGCAGTGCATTTAATCATTGTTCTGTATGCAATTCTGTGTTCCTGTTATTTGGGCTTTTTACTGCATCAGACTCAGTGCTTTGTACATTGCTAAGTACACARTACAGTYGTGTAGTGTTTCAGGCACTTGTCARATTTTATYTGTACATTTTATCTTCAGCACAGATACTGTCTTTTGCACAGGAAATCCCTCAGCTGTGAGTCTTTGGGAGCTGGAGCAAGTACCACTAYAGAACCATTACTGTCCCATAAGCATCAGCTCCTGGCCACTGATGGATGCAGCTGACTGAACTAGATGAATGCTTTGTTCTGACCTAGCATAAATATTTTCATGTAGTGGCATTAGATTATAGTGCCACAGTTTACATATTACTGTCCTTCACCTAAAAAATATAATTTGTCAGGGAAAAAAAGTATGGTTTACAAAGTATGGCTTTTTTATGTTGGTACTACCTCACTTTCAAAGTTTAGCTCTGAAAGTAGCATGCATTAGATTTCATATTTGTAAGAATTCACTGTAAATTGCTTTTCTTGCATCTCCTCTCTATATATTTATGCAGTAATAAAAAATTGAACAAAGTTTCACTTCCTTGAGAAATAACTGTAAGACAATACTATTTTATGTATCAGTACATTCCTAATGTTGTAAACTTTGGTTTTCACTGTTAGGAAACTGAAAATGCCAAATATGATTGCAAGGAAATATTAGCATGCATTTGCAAATTTCATCCAAGTACTCAGGCATCAGAGCAGTTCAGAAATTATGTAGGAACTTGACAGTTTCAGTCCTGTTGACTTTCAAAGAGATGCAAGCTACTGCACCATTTAAGGCATTTTAAAATTGTGCCTACAGTTTGGCAGGGATATTATATTTTAAGCACCACTTTTTTTGGTATTATTGCACTTTTGCTAAGAGGAGAGTATTTTAAAAATAATACTAATCTTCAAACAAAAATAGGGTTTTTTTTTCCTTTACTCAAACATGTCAAAARATAAAAGGCTTGATGGAAAGAAACAGAATGCATTATCTGGTTTCTATTAATAATTGATTACAAGTTAAAATGCTCCTRTAAAGTATTATACATGAGCAGCCTACAACCTGATGAATTTTCAAGTTGTGAGGCACATTTTCCCCCCCTCCCAAAAATTTTCTCTGACAAGCTGTTAGATTTAGAACACCCAGAGATGTATTTGGAACTGTAACACTTTGTAACTGCAGATTTGGTTTTCTCTTTAGGTACAGTGTAAATGCTACCAGCTGCTGCACTCCATCTTTCAGCATCCAAACAAAACTGTGTCATACCCCTATATCCATTCCTTAGCGCCATCCATTGTGGGGAAACTGCAGGAAACAGAGAGAGCAAAACCYGAAAATGCTGCTGAACTTCAAGTCATTCAGGAGGGAATAAAGGTGGTTACAGCTCTGACAGCTGCTGCTGAGGAACAGCACCGTGAGTTACTTCCATTTCTTGTACCCAAAGCATTAAAGTTGCTCTGAGTTGCCATAAATAACAAACTAAAACCAAAACAACCACCAGGAATTCCGCCCTGAACACTAATTGCCAACAAAATTGCTCCCAGGAATGTTGGGTTTTTTTTCCCCTACAGTTCAGCTAACATTTGCAGCTTTACARTTTGAATTAAATGTTAACTTAGAGAAATACTCCCAGTTAGAATTTAACACTRTTTTTTAAATTGTGTATTGAAGTTCTGTTTTCAATGTTTATAGGTGCTCACTTGGTGGCCTGCTTCCTTCCCATCCTCATATCCTTTCTTCTGGATGAAAATGCTCTGGTTTCTGCTACAATCTCAGCAAAAACTCTACATGAGTTTGCTTTGCAAACTCTGATGCAGATTGGTCCACAGTACTCATCAGTTTTTAAAAAACTAATGGCTTCCTCTCCAACCATGAAAGCCAGGCTTGAGTCAGCTGTTAAAGGCAATCAAGAAAGCATCAAAGTGAAGACTCCTAAACATGCAAAAAATCCTGGGAAAAGTTCAAGCATTCAGCTAAAGACCAATTTTCTTTAAAGCCCCATATTGTCATTTTATGCACTTTGATATCAACAGCAAAAAAGTCCCTTTTAATTTCTGATCACAAAGGATTGTCATGAGCTGATCTCATGTATTTCAGTTTGTGCTGAAGTATTACAGAAAGTTTTTAAGACAAAACAAGTCTCTAGATAACTTTCTCTTAGTGTAAGACTTCTTCAATATCTCTAAACACTAACAATAAATCAGAGGTCAGCAAATCCTTTTTTTTTTTTTAATTATTTTTGACTAAAAGAACAGAAATGCACATGCCTCTATTAAAAAATATAGTTAACTGTACCATAGATATATTTAGGAGCATCCCACACTTAGCCATTAAGTGAAGTTAACTGTTCTTTTTAAATCAATATTTGTCAAAAATAAGTTACTGTAATTGGTTTTTGCATTTAACAGGGACATAAATTGACTTACAGGTTGTAATCTATGCCARTTACTAATTTAACACACTGCATCATTCATTAAACAGATTAAATATCCTTGTAAGCCTTATAATAGTTTATTGTTGATCTCAGAAAATTCAACTCAATAAAGATAATATGGATAGCTTTAATCCCAGTAACATCTTGAGCTGGCCAAGATGTAACAATGGTGTGAAATGCAGCTCTGCAGTGCTTCTCTGGGGCCTGTGGTTCTTTMCAGAGTGGGGCTGCCATGCATATGTAAGGAGTGACAGGCTCAGTGCCTTGCTGCTTGGCRCAGTCTCACTTTGCAGGATGTGTGCTTTGATAAGTTTGTGTTAGGGGAGCCAGGCAGTARCTTTTACATATCCTGTCCAGGACTGGACAGCAATTCTAACGTACTGTGCCTCAATTCAGACCTCTGCTCTATCTGGATGGATGTTCCCTGATCTTTGAATGATCACTGATAWATTCATGTCACTTAATTTCTGTATSTCTGCAGTAAGAGATAGAAGTGTTTGAAGTCACCTTGTCTTGTGTCTATAAATAGAGTGCAACAAACTCATAATAAGAAGTATGTAATTAACATTTTTAGCAAGGAACATATTTTAATATAGAAAAATAACTATCAAAACTGCAATGGCTGTAAAGTATTTTTTAAGTACAGTGTATTGAATTCTTTCTTAATACCAGTATTACCTAAACCAAACACTGTCAAACTGAGGATACTATTTCCTTCTTGAACCTAATTGCTTTAAAAGGAAGAAGAAAAAATATTTACAGAACTGAGAAACACACTGTGACTCAGGAAGAGTGTGATGTACTGTATTTTATTAGAAGTTTTATATATAAATATAATTGTAAATTGTACAGAATTAACAATTTGACCAAAGTTCTAACAATTCTTTTTTCTAATTTACATAAATAAATCTAATTTTCTTCACTTAATAYTTGTCTTGGTTATTTTATCCAATTGCAGAGGAACTCTGAGGACCTGTGTAGCAGAAAAAAAATTGTYGTATGCTGCCTCAGGGAAACTAATAATAAATGTTTGGGTTGGATGCATCAAGGTCTGTGACTTGACATTGCAGGTCTTCCTCTGTTGTGAGTAGTACAATGAGTAAATAAGTAGGACCAGGAAGACTTTTTTATGTGTAAGTCCCTGCTTTGTGCCAAATGCTGAAATGAGTGAACTGTGGGAAGATGCCTGAGATACCTTCCATCTTTCCCTGGAGAACAGAAGTCTTGTGTTCCACCTCTTTACTGAAGTCAAATCTCTAGTTGCTGGCTGTGTTAAAAGGGACTTATGTTAGATTGGGCAGTTACTTATTTTTATCTTGTCAGTATTTTTTTATCATGTTGCTTTACCCTTCCAAGTTTACTGGTGGGGGCTTTTGTTTTGTTTTGTTTTGTTTTGTTTTGTTTCCCAAGGCTGCTTCTGGAAAATGATAGATTGTTATGAAACTTAAAACAAGCAAATCAAACGAAACTCAAGTCATGTTTGCTATCAATAGGGCCAAACACATGGCCCAGGAAGTTAATTACTACGAAAGTTATTTGTGGCTATTATTTTGTTTTCTGTCATGTATAGCAATGTACCAACTTATTTTTGACATTGAGAAGACAATCTGTTGAAAGCCTACTTTGCTCAAAAACTTTTAAGAAACATATTCAAATTGCAAGAGCACCAAGGAAAGCTGTTAAAAGCCAAAAATTGAAGTTTAGTGCAGYTTAGTCCTAGATTTCTTGGAATGTCTTGTTGCAGTAGCTCACAACTGAGTCATGGGGAAGTGCCATATTTATGTGATTTGACATTTCTTGATCAAGTCTTGTGGCCACATGTGGAAAAGTACCATTTTCAACATGCCTGTGTACTGCAGAAGCAGAACTGATTCCAATAGAGAGAACTGCTGCTAATCTTAATGTCAGCTGTAAATTAGGACAAATGTGTGAGCTTTGTTTATCCAGATAATTAATTTATTCACATCGTAAAAATACCTGTSCCCTGAGTTCTACTTTCTTACAATGAGCTGGATCACATGAATGATACTACTCATTTAAAATTTTATAAAAGAATCTCATAGATCCTGTTTCAATTACAACAAGATTTTGGCCTTTAGATATCAGGTATCTTTGATGTAGTCTTACAAGGAACTTGCATACTTCTCTTTTTTCCTGAAGAAATAAGCAAGACCCCAGAGCAGTTTTGGTTTTAATTCCACTCATCCTTTTYAGGCATTGCTTGACATGCAAGCTCTCATGTTTAGGCAAGCAAAAAGAGCCAAACATCTGTTTAGCCATCAACCAGAGCCCCACTTYTGGCACTCCTGCTTCCTGTGCCCCTTGCCTCCTTTCTGATTGTTTTTTATGCCATTTCTCTACAAGAACCAATACATTTTTGTCCAGTAAATTGCCTTTGCAGTGAAGCATGTGGCCTGCATGCATGTTTACTTTGCATGTTTCCACTGTTTATACAAGAAGTTTAATGGGTTTGTGTGATGAAAGATCCTGTCTGTGTCTAACCTCAAGTGCATATATACACATATGGCTACATCATGGAATGTACTGTTTAAGTGCCATGCAAAAATTACTTGCAGACAACTTTCTCTTGACTGCAACAAACCAGAATTGGTAAAACTCTGCAAAAGCATTACACAGCTGGGATGTGGTGGGTTCTAACTGGTTACAAGTCTATAGCACTGCAGCTGAAATAGCAGCTTTTCTGTTAGTATTGCTTAGAGCAGAACAAGTCTGAGACTGGCCTGGTRTGTCCAAGCTGCAGGAGTCACCTTCAGGCTGAGAGAGGTATCAGTCCAGTGATGCACATATCACCATAAAATGGGATTATCAAACGCATAGGAAGCATAGCAGATTTTTCTTGTAATGAATGTCAGTTACTAATTGGARTTTCCAAAGAGATTTTTCCCCTCAAGACTGTCACAGCAGTGTGAAAGTGAGTTGCTGAAATTGCAGGAGTGGTGGAGGGATCTCGGATTGTTTGCTGGTTTATCAGAAGTAACAGTAATACTGCTTAATAGGGAAGCAGTGGAAAATCAGCAGCATTTCAATATAACTTTAATTTGAATAAAGCTGTATGTATCTGTGACAATAACAACATATGAGGGGTCTCTGAAAGTTTCCTCTAAAGCTTCATCCCTAATCTCAACACTAGGTGTACATGTTTTGTTTYCAGGTTCCTGAAATGGAACTCTCTTACCAGTAAGACAGTAAGTCAGAAACAGTTTCCTAGAAAAGTATGATGTTTCTTGACCAGTACTGGTCTACTAAATAAACCAGGGGAAAACCTAGCCAATGATACTTCAAACTAGGCAAGAAAGCAAGAGGGAAAAGCCTTAGACAATTAACACTTTGTTTAGGAAGAACCTACAGCAGAGTCACTCCACTTTGTCTTCAAAGTAGCATTGCTTGGCCAGCCCTGATCCTGTGGGTGTTCCTCAATACTGCTTTTTGCACATGAGAACCTCTAATCCTAAAAACTGGCTAATGACCTGACTTTCCTGCAGCCAGGTGTTAAAAGTGCTCAGGTTTGTCCATAGCACTCGAGCAGGAGCAGCCCTGGAGCTGTTGCTGTAGATGACATTTCACAGAGGACTCCCATTCAGTTAGCTGAAGTATGCAGCAAGAAGTTCAAGCTGTCTAATGACTGGGCTATAGATTCAAAGACATCAAAATTAAAAAGCATATTTGGCCACACATGACATACTTTACCTGCCTCTAACATATTTAAAGTAATGAATACTGGAAGCTGCTTATGCAAAATGAAATAAGGCAGCTGCATTTGATACATGATATTATCTGCRCAAGGGAACCCTAAAGATGTCAATGCTATGCCACCAACTTAGCCAAAATGTGTGGTTCTTACTCTCATTTTGATGTACAGTTGTGGATTTTTGAAGCTTTTTTTTTCCTAATATATTCTCTAGATTTTTCTGGAGAGTAAGTGGTTTATTCCATATAACAAGGAAAGGGGAAGTTACRTCTAAATATAGAAAAAGTAGGGCTGAAGATACTGTCTGAGAAACAGGTCAGTGAAAAAGCAGRCTTTTAAAACCTCCTGCAGTAACCTGTGGTACATTAACTCAAATTCACTCACTCTGCAGCCAATATCTGTTTTGGTCTAAGGTCCTATGTCACTTCCATACTCCCATTTATCTGAAGTGCAAAATCTGATTCTAGAAGGAAGAATGTGGCATCAAATCCCCTCGCTCTTGCTTGCATTCCAGCTGCTTAATGGTGGCACCTGCAGGAGTTGTGAGGATGAGGAGTAGGCAGGGCAGAGCCTGCTGTCTGTGTGCATATCAGTGCCCATGCCAGTTTGCCTACTTATTGCAGAGAAAAACTTACATAGTCGTTTGCAGATGAAGAAAATCTGTTTCTGAAAGTTGCTGATAAGGAGCTAAATTTAGGAATGACAAAGATTAATAGTCCCATTCTAAGGTACAGCCTTRTAATTTGCCATTGTGCAGCCTAAAAAAATGTTTTTTTTAAACTAGTGTTAATATTCATGTATTAAAATTTATGTGAACTATCTCACTGAGAATCTCTGYTGCCACTAGTGGGAATTTTTTTCTTATTATAACCTTCTCTGGGGACAATTTTGTTTRTGGTATTTTTGTAAGCTTTTTTTTTCTCCACTGTGTCAGTTATCTGTGTCCTTTTCCATGAAAAAATAAGGTTTTGTATGAGACACATTTTCTGTGGAAGTATGAAGTATAGGCCTCAGGGGTTCTGGAAACAATTTTGATTTATCTCTAAAAATAAAAATATTATGCAATTTGAAAATACAACCTATCATTATGAAAGCAAATGCTCTTAACCTCATCTTCCCTCATGTAAAATTCATGTCAAACACCAAGAAAAMATTGCCACAGATGTATGCATGTTTTATGGGAAACACAAGGATAACTGGTTCAAGCTGCTRCCACCAAATTAACCTGAAATTCAGTTAGGGGAATAAAATAATTTGCTTATAAGGAAAAAATCAGGTACTTCTTGAAGTGCATTTATTAAATAATCAGGGATGGGATGAAGAGGGGAAATAGCCAATACAAGTGAATGTGTTTTCCCCTCCAATCTGAGGCACAAAGCAAGCTGCCAGGCCACAAATAATGTGGCCAGGGGGAGGRTAAATGGGTTTATTTTAGTCCATTCCTCCCAGTTCCCTTTTGAAACCAACAAATCTGGGTGTAATTTACTTCCTTAGATTGAGAATTCTTAAACTGGTTGGAGAAAGAGTCTCAAGAACAAGTGGCCTTGAGTTGGAGCCACAAGTCCTAGGCACCCTCTGAACCATACACTTAAACGTGGATACCTGCAGSCCCTTGGGACTTAAAGACTTGCAGTCTCCTATCCTGATTTTCCCACAGAGTTTTGGAGATGTGTCTCTGTGTGCSGGCAGCTGCACCTGGGGAAGCTGTGAGTGAATTTTTTCTGAGTAGGCTTTCCTACCTTTCCAGTAGGTTTCTGTAGCCACCTGCTCCTCACAAAGGCACCTGTTCTGGGATGCCACTGGTCCCTGCAGCTACTGCTACTCAGGAGCACTGAGGTGTGTCTGTGTGTGTGTCTGTGTGTCTGTGTCTCTCTGTGTGTCTCTGTGTGTGTGTGTGTGTGTGTCTGTGTCTCTCTGTGTGTTTCTGTGTGTGTGTGTGTGTGTGTGTTGCTCAGTCACTGACAGTGAGTGGCCCAGATCTGTGCTGAGACTGTTGCTAGTCAAGTGCTACCAGACTTTGTGGATAAATTCAAATGATCCAGGGAAATGAGCTGCTCTTGACATTGGTCTGGGCCATAATGTGGAGCAGTCTCTCCCTGAAATCCTTCAGGGCAGCAGTTGCTGAAGCCTGTCAACAGAAGTATTTATCCACACAATGCCCTGCTCTTTCTCTGCACTWGCAATGATATTCAGAACCATCAACTGTAATGATTTAGGATAAGCAGCAGTCRTTCCTAAAGACCTCTGGAGATTTTCCTGGCCAAGACAGAAGAGAAATGGCTGTTGAATGTATTGGCTACAGAGCAGAGAGCAGGAGCAGCTACTGCCCGTGGAAACTGGCTGTTCCAGGCTGTGGTACATCTTGGCTGCATCACCTTTATATCTGGTGGTCAGGATTTGAAACTCCATTCTGCTCTGGCTTGTTCTGGRCTTTACCTAAAGGAATGGCTTTCAATGCCACCATTTTCCTCTTGAGAATGTAATGAATAGATTATCTATCAGGGGTTCTCTCCCAACCCTCTCAGTTTGTGAAGCTGTACCTAGACTACACAGAATTCCCCCAAAACAACTGAATATTTTTAACTTTTTTTTTTTTTTTGTATCTGTGTATTTCTAGTAAATAGAAGGACTTATGCAGACATGCAAGAATCTAAAATCCAGTTCCTCTTCTTGCTAAAACCCCAGAACCAGAACCATGTGCAGCTTGCTGTTAGAGATTTTTCTGGTTGTGTTCCTTGTGTTCAGGTGGCMAACACCCATCCATGACCTGCTGAGTGACTTGTGCTGGGTGCAGGTGCTAGAGGGCAATGTGCTCCAGTGAACCAGGAGAGATGGCTCAGAGGAAACAGCAGCAGGAAAGGAGCAAATACAAAGGCTTCTGAGGAAGCAACAACATTCTAGGGAGATTTTTCAAATCAAACAAGTGCTGAAGGATTAGGATAGGACAGAAAGGATGGAATGGGGAAGCAGAACAAGAGACRCATGCCTGGGTAGTAAAAGAAGGAAGAGAAAATAATAATTAAATCAGTCACCTTGTGGATTTATTGCTTCAAAACAGCCTGTGTGAAATATCATAACTTATTAGTTGACTGGAGTCCTAAAAAATATTTTACAAATTAAACTGCTCTGATTTGTAAAGTTCACACAATTTTCTGTTAAATGAGATTTTCTWGTTCTATTTTGTACTGCCTGTTATTTAGGAAGAGGCTGCCAACCACCCATGAAAATCAAAGCAATTCTCKTAGTAGTAGCAGCACAGGATGAGACAAGTTAACAACATTACTATAAAAAGTAACACAGTTACTTGCATACAATACTGGGAGTCTCTACCTGTTACTTWAAGTACGCAAAGCCCCCACAACAGGATCACATTCTGTACAGTCTCCAAGCAAACCATGAAAACAGCCACTGCAATGATGGAAACTAATCAGAAAGCATTACTTGTTACACACACACAAAAGGAAAATTCTAYATATTATGCAAAGCAGGAGGACAAGTTAGCAATGATGTAACTCATCAACTGCAAGAGCAGCCACACACCCTGGTTTCCACTGCCTCTTCAGTTCTGGTTCCAGCAGCTGTGTGTACATACTTGGGATGTTTACATCTACAGGTTTTGAAATTGCTTATAAGGAGTGAATTGAATGACAAAATTTTCACCCCTCTTCTTAGGTTATGGTGGGTAGCTTTTGGAAATGGGGACCTTTCTTTGGTAGGTGCTCAGAGGCCAGAGGAAAGGCAGAGTTGGGAAGTGTYCCTGTTCAGTGGCAGAGGAGTTTTTCTGGGGCAGGTAGAAGGGACCAGAGTGTGCACACTGGTTCCTGGTTACTGTGATCCCAGGGAGCTGCCAGCTGCCTGTAATTGCTGGCAACAGCTCAGTCCCTTCAGGGCAGGGAAGAAAGAATAAATACCTTCAGCCTTTAATTATAGCTTGTTGAACTCCCCAGTTAAGAAGAAATGGAAGCTGCTGATAACACAGTCTGCACAAAGTAGGCCTGAGATGGRAACTGATTTTTACAAACACAAATAAATGTGCTTGTTGTCCTTTTGGGGAGAGAGGCACTGGGAAAAAATTATGGAGATGCCAGAGAAAACATTCTGTGAAGAGTAAATATTGCTGTGCCCTTCCATCCCAACCCCACAAAAGAGGGTCTGGTTACTTGCAAAGTGCCAGCCCTATTGACGTTGGCAGATGTGCTCTGAGGCCTCCTGGACCACTGACATGCAAATAAGGTTCTTGCTGTACAGGTTACCTGGTTAAAAAGTCCTACTAGGAGCTGGTAGCAAATGCAMTCTGGAAATCAGAGCTTCTGAATTTCTTCACAGCTACAGCAAGGCYAGTGAATTGGCATTGATAACAGAGTTGTTCCATGGCAAAATAAAGTTTGTGGAGTGCTCAAGGTTTTAAACTTTTCCCATTTCGTAATCCAAGATTTATCCTGTGTCTTAGCTGAACTGTCAGTGTTGGCTCCTATTCTACTAATAAGATCACCAGAACTGGTGAATAAATTCTCAGTAATTAACATTGTACCGAGGTAAACATTGTACCAAGTAAKACAGAATACTGAAAACAAAATAATMCCAGGAAACCTCAAAAAATKTAATAACAATTTGATATTATTTATAAACTTGACAAAATTGACTATCACTACATGGTAAAATGTCTATATTAGGTAAGTGTAGGGAAGCTTTTTTTCCTGGTTTGTTTCTGGTCTAAAATCACATTACTCCATTTCTTCAAAGTAGATTAGACTCAAAACCAGATGGGATACATTCATGAAAGGGTGGTAATGAGATTAACTTCATCTTTTTCATTTTGGTATCTGATAATTTTTTAGTTTGCAAGCTGGAGTTTGTAGAACTGTTTAACTATTGAAACATACAAAAATGTTTGAGCCATTTTCTGTAGGTCCACCATTTACTGCTTTCTTTAGACATCTTCTGGTGTGATCTGAACTTTGATGTAAGGCTGAGCTTAAGGTTATCCTACAAAGAGCATTCTGATTCCATGGCTCTGAAAGCTGAAAGCAACACTTAAGTGCAATTTTAATAAAATCCAAATGTTTTGGTAGCCAAACCTCCATTTTAAATACTGGAATTTCCTGGAATTTCAAGTAATTGTGCACTTAAAGTTTAGTCTGGAGTGAAAATGGTAGAAAGAGCAGAAAAAAGATTGGACAGACTGTCAAGGAAAATTTTGAACTTACTGCAACTTGGATTTAGACATGGCATCACTTTTTGGGAAAAAAATAGTACAGGAGGCTTCTTTTCAGAAATACTCTATCAGTGGTATTGAACTGGTTTAGAGGGTTTTTTGGGAAGTGTTTGCACTGGCCTATCAGACAGACACAGCCTTGCTGTCCCCATCAGCAGGCCTGAATGMAGGAGCCATGTGGGCCCCCCAAGGGGTTCTGCTGGGACAGGAGGGAAGGCAGGGGCTCTTGGTTGGGTGGCACAGGGTAAGTGCACTTGGGAGTGCCTGCAATGTGCAGGGAGTACTGTGGGACTCCCAGCTCACTCCTATCTATTCTACTTGATCTTAATAGAAGAAGTTTATGTGTAGGATATGTCTGTCATCTGAAGGATGAGGTGGGAGAGGCCTGTTTGAAAGATGGAAAATCCAATGAACCATTTTTCCCRTGTAAGCTATAATTTTGGAAATTTATTTAAGGCACTCTGGAGACCAAAATGTGTTTCCTTAAAAATCCTTTAACCTTCTGTGAAAACTGCACCAAACAGAGAATTGGTAYTAGTGGTATAAAGGGGAGAGAGAGTGGGAAGCTCTTTCAAAGGAATGCTGGGGCAGGTGTTGCTACAGTCGTAGAAATGCTCTACATCTGACATGAAAAGCCCTGAGGAACAAAATATTTTATCAGTCAGGTTTGGTCTKAAATTGACCATGCCAGATAGCTCTGCCAGTGGAGGCTACCTGAAAGGAAACCCACCTGCGTCACTGGGAAGTGATACTGAAACTATTGTTTCTATTTGCATAATTTATACTAATAACATTCATTCTAATATTTAAATTGTCAGTCTTATTTATAACTAAGGCCATAAGAAAAATAATCCTTYTCTGATGCAACTGCATATTTCAGATCAGTAGAACAAAATAGATTAGTTTTGCATGTTTTTTCTTTTTTTTTATTCTGCTACTCTATGTTTTTATAAACCACAACTTRTACTGGCAGGACTGCCCTTTAATATTAAATATTAAGCTTGCTTTTAGTTCTCATCTGTGATTTGAGCTTACTCCTGACAGCATAAAACATCAYTGAGCTAAGCCAAGAAGTGTCAGCACACACCAGTACTATGTTGGCTCCTGCTAGTGCAAAAAGCTGATTAATTTAGCCACAGAGGCAGAGTGGGGAGGGAACCAAGCCTGGAGTTAAAGCAGAGTCAGCGCCACCATATTAATGACATCCTGACAAAGTGGGCCATTTTCTCTTTTTTAACCTAAATATGTAATGTACGTYATGGTGCAATTTGAATGAGCTACCTTTTCATTAAAAACAAGCAATGCTGATGTGTGGTAATGGTGGTGGTGCTTTCAAATCCTTTTATTTTGGAACATCCCTACTATGGCCCTAGTTAACTACGATTTACAGAATACAGTTGACAACGACACAAACTCTCTCTACCTTTCAAATTCTGCTGCGTAACTAAAGCAGCCATGGGGGGTCTCTAAAACTGCTGTGTCAGAGCACATCACCKTAAGTGCAGTTAGGTTAATACTGGAAGACAGTAAAGAGTCAGATATTCAGCTTATAGGAGACACAAAAATGTAACATTTTACACCTGAGAATGATTTGATGGTGTCATCTTCTAACCTTTTTTTGGAGACACCAGGGTATCAGTATCTACCACAACTGTTGATCAAGGTGCAGAAGAAAAGCAGATAGGGCTACAATCTTGAAGTCTTCATTATCTTTATTATTTAAAAGAGATATTCTATTGCTACAGCACAGTTCTGCTAAATTATACATGAGGCATCAGACACTGAACACAAAGGTCTCATCTTTCTTTCCTAACACCACAGGAGGAAGTCTCTTACTTTCAAATGTGCTTTGGGTTAATTTCTACCCACATTTACATGCACAAGCACCTCCTGATTGAATTTCATACATTGGTGGGGTGCAATATTGTTATGGAGGGCACAATTTACCTCCAAATGTCAGCATTAAGCCTGCTTCCTAAGGCTACCTGCTTGACATAACTTGCAAGTATATTTGCATATAACTTCTGTGGTCAGTAATGAATTGTTTTTCTCAGAATATTGCTTACTGCTTTCCTATCAAATTACAAATAATTYAAAATGTTGGGCAACCTTACCAGCCCTGCCTGTGAGATGGGRCTGGATTCTGGCTTTGGTTTGTTGYCTAAGTTTCCCARTAAGGAAAGAAGCCCTGAGCTGGTRTGACATGGGGAAGGCCAGCTCCTTTCCMGCTGTGCTCCCTTCCTTTCCTGTGCTGAGACAGAATCCTTTCCTCTAGGTGCATGTTCCTTGTCTGTGGGTCACCCCATGGCCAGGGAGTGCGTGATACATACAGAAGTGAAAATGTAGAGCAGCTTCTGGTTTCCTCTTGGCTTTTTTTTTGTATAACCAAAAGAGCTCAACAGAGTTGAGAGACCTCCAATATGTAGACTTTGGAGTTGAACTACTGAGCATCTTATCAGCATGGACTGTGTTACTCTCTGATCTGCTTTGTAGCCTTCGTCTGAATTTTCTGTTTACTGTTAATTCCAAGRTGGAGATGTCTTTTATCTCATATGTACAGTGAGGCCTGAATCTTCACTGGGGCCTTTCAATATTTAAAATGTCTGTCARTGACACAGGTCCTCACTGTGAAATACTTGGGAATCATTAGCATAAGATTCAGCAGCCCCAGGCTATTCCTTCTCTCCTCAGGGKCAGAGTAGGGACTGGGACATAGACTAATTGTAGTATGTGAAATGTTWCTGCAAAAATGACATAGACAAATGTTTCTCCCCCAAAATAGCTGCTGACATTGTCAGTGCAGCACCCCACTTACTTTGAGCACATGTTGTAAGCAGATAACATTTCTCTATCAAAATAACTGCCCAATGCTCCCTATAAATTAGCTTGCAAGAGGCAATCTCATTGGTGCTTCTCGCTGAGATACAAGCAGAAAGTCCATCAGGCCTTTGTACTCTTTGGATCTGCAACTTGCTGCTTCCTTAGTGAAMAGAACAGAACTGCCACTAGATCTGGGTCTGGGTCTCACCTTAAAGTGTCAAGCCAGCTAAGAATCTTGTACAAAACTTAAAATTCTGCAGACTCCATTTACCCAAACTCCTATAATCAGTGTTAGTATTTGAGCCCAATTGCACCTTGGCCCAAACTGGTGAGGCCTTACTGACATCTGTAGAATGGCATTTCTTTACAAAGTTAATTTGGCCTGCTGGCACTGTGTGAAAAAATGGGTAGAGTACATTCTTGCTTTGATGCAGACTGACACACAATACTTAATCATTTTAATAAGTTACCTCTGTCCATTGAGACCAGTGTTTACACAGAAATTCTACAGATAGCACAGCCCCAAAGAGCTAATGTTTTACAGTACAAAAATATAACCTTATAACACAGGACTGCTAGGAAAAGTGCATGAAATATGCTTGGATAAGACAATAATGCTTGTATCTTACTGCACATAACTGAGTCAATGCAATCAGAACACATTAAAAGTTTAGCTGTGGCAACTTGGGCTGAAATTGGACTGGAACTCCTTTACAGCTGACTTCATTTTTTGAGGTATGGGTACCAGGGGCACAGGATCTGAAATATAAAATCCTGTGAACTAGTGGAAATAATCTGTAACCTGCTCATGGATATTCAATTTTAACAGCGTAAGTCAGTGGGTCCAAAATGGGTAAAATGTAGGGTACAAAAAGAAAAATGAATATGAATTGTTTACCCTGTGCTACTCACTTACTCGTCAGATGGGTCTCTGAAGTCCCAAGGAGTTAAAACACAGCTGATGAAACTTTAAAAAAATACTCCAATAAGCATGCCTGAAAAATAAGCAACTTGTAGTTGTTCTTATTTATGTGTTAAATAGTTAACTGAACTATATAGTTAACTAACTAGTTAACTCTTAGGCAAATTATCTGATAATTATACCAATTTTCTTCCATGGCCACTTATTCTACAAAAATACAGCTCTAACACAAAGCTATCTACTATCAGATCAAAAAGATCTCCTTAACTGGCCTGGGTCAGTTTGAAATTTAGTGAGCAAAGATAGTGTTTGAAACCTTCATAATTGTATATCCACATCTTTTCTGCCACCAGAAGTGCTGTTTAATCCAGTACAGCCTRGTATAAGGACATTTGAGACAGATGAGTTTCTCATTCACAGTCTCCTTCTTCTAAGATTTTTCCTAAACAGGAATGTGTCAATTTGTTTTTAATGTCCTTGATGTGTTTCTCATCCTTTTCCTCACATTCAACATAACAGAATGAATTTCAGGGCTTTGATCTTTAGGGGTTATTTCTGGTMTTTTAAAAAATATTTCTGCTAAGGAAGTTAAAAAAAAATCAACAAAAGGAAAACAAAAGCTAAGAAAATAGGAGGAATCCCTACAGCATCATGTACTGCATTCMCTAGCAATGGGCAGAGCATGAAAATCAACCCTGATTTGATATGAAAAGTCCTTCATCTGTCTTTGCAGAATCAGTTCCCCATTTTCAGCCAGTTCTGTTTAATACAGTTGGTGGCCTGGGAATAAGTTCAAAGGTTACAACAGAGGGCAAATCCCAATACATGTACAACATGATCTTCATTTATTAATAAAAATTAATGAAGAGAAAACTTGGTACACAGTTTATAGCCTGTAATAGATTCCTTGAGGAATGTGCATTCTTTCCTTGCAGAAGTATAGACTTGAGGATCTGCAAAAACCTGGTTTCACATTGCTAGAACAATTCTAAACAAARTATGAATTTAACTTGTTTGAAAACAGTCCAAGCTCAATTGAGATTGCAGAGTGTTAACTTTCTGATCAAACAAAACATCAGTGAAGGATACGACATTCCCATTTTCCCTAAATGTCATCATTGAGACAAGGAAGTTTTCCTGTTTACAGTAGTAAATTATRAAATGTTCTTGTCTGACTCATGTGCCCTAGGACAGTGCTATTATTGAATTCTGCCATGCTCTACCACACTATTCTGATTATTTTTCCAGGTTTGAGTGAATGATGTAGCTSTTTTCAGTTAGCAACTAATCTAGAAGTTCAGATTTTAGAAGCTGTTTCTTCTTTTTGCATGTCAAGATATTCAATGGTGTTGAATAGGGCATAATTTCATGACAAGAATAGTAAAAGGCATTAGTAGGCTTTTAAGTATGTAAACCTTACAAACTTTTCAATAAAACTCTATAATGGATTTTTTTAAATACCAGAATATAAAAGAATAATTTTGTGATAAAGACACTTTCTTCTTATTGTAACTCTTCTCATCAACAAGGATAATTCAAATTAATTCATAACACTTCATTGAAGTTTTGGGAGACACATCAACTGCTTGATAGGATTACATGTGTTTTACTCCTGTAACAACAGAGCAGAACTAYGAGGAACAAATACCAAATCTTAATTAACCTTCTGATTCAGAAAGTCATAACATAGTCTGTGCCACTGAAAAAAAAGTCCTGTGATGTGAGTCACTGATCTTTCCTTGCACTTGTCTTGGACCAAGATTTATTGCGGTTGCCTATGGTACCGGTGGACAGGGTAGAGCCAGCAGCCAGAAATAGAGAGCTCTTGCCCAAGTTCTGTCTCATTTTCCTCTTGGCTGTTGGAGGTAGAAGGGACCTGARCAAGGACATTTCTATTTTCTGTCCAAAGTAGTGATATAACTGAAGCTAAACTGAGGTRGAAAGTAGTTAACTGATACAAAGTTTTCTTATTTATCATTCTTCAGACTGGAAGAGCAAGAAAGTAAATTTGAAATAAAAATCATTCCACAAACAAACAAAACAAAMCAAAACAAACAAACAAACACCCCCACACAACTGAGTTTACTTAGGAAAAAGCACTATRATGATTTTGAGCAATAATTTCAGAAAGAATTCCAGAGTGTTTGCAGATTTCTGAAAGCCACGCTGTTCTGTAGGCAGCTCCGAGGGCAGCTGRCTGAGGAAGAAGCTCGCAGGAAGCCGAGCCGCTGCCGAGGAGGAGTCGGGCAATGACTCAGCCCCGCACTCRGTAAACACCAGCGTGTCCCTCGCGTTTTTATCGCGTCAGCGTCACTCGTGTGCTCGCCGCACGGACGCGTCATTGCGAGAGCCGGCCTGCCGAAGAGGACAGCGCTCAGCAGCCCCTGCTGCGGGGTTGCGTCAGGGGCACACGGTAAACACACCCCGCTGGGTGAGTGTTTGCTCACTGCCGGCCTGCCAAGGCTGGCACGCACTTCTGGAAAGCCAAGGCGCTGACACTGTGTTTGTGCTTCCCAGGCTTGTGCAACAGTGGAGTGGCTAAGAAGAGACCGTGGTAACTTAGGAGGATTTAAATCAAAAAAATCTTTTCACAACTGCATTTTATTTATGAAAAAAATATTTTCCATAAGAAAACCTTAACAATATACTTAAATAGCTATATTCTATAAAACTCAGTCTTACTTTATATAGCAAGAAAACTTCTGTAATAGATGACCTCATTGCTTTGAAATGTGTAGTAAACATTCAGTAACTTTTTCTTTAGAAGTATAATATTCATCCAAAAAAAGAAATGTATGGAATGATTCATCTTTTGGATTTGGAGGAGTAGGTACTTTCAGTGTTTTCAACTACGTTATTGTGTGGGTGGCAGAAAAAAGAGTGCTGAAGCAAAAGAATAAATAATCCATAAATAACCTAACAGTTTTATTTGACTGGGCACAGCCYGGTCTTCAGCATAAACTACTCCCTTAAATTTATGGAGGTGTTCAGGGTCTGCTTATATCACTCTCTGATCTATTTACTACAGAGGAGTGATATTTTTGGAAACATCAACTTGGCATGTACACCAAAGTAGGCAGATAGCTAACAAAAACATCAGTTCTCCTGGCTTCTAGCTGCTGTATGAATTAAAAAACTATGAAGGAATCTGAGTCTTCTTGTTTTGTTTGAATTGTATTTCAGCTTGATTACTGGTCAGTTTTGTATTTTCTGTAACAAAAGCCCAATAATTCCAGTCTGAAGCTTTCAATCCTTACAATCACACAGTGATGTTAAGAGTGTCCGTAACATTCCTTCTGCTATCAGCTAAAACCRTATAGAAAACACCAGCCTGAATATAATATAAAAGCAGTAATAAATGTTATTCTTCTTGGAGCTGTAAGTAAAAAARCTTCATGAGAAGATTTTGAGGAATCCTAGCCAAAAGTGATTTCTTTTCAAATTAAATTAAATCTGAATTAATTTGTGTTCTGAGAACACCTGTGATGCCTTCTTGTTGAGAAGCTGTCTCAAGTGGGGTGTCCTTTGCAACATGTCTCAGAATTTCTCTGTGTCTGCAGCCCAGTCTCTGATCTTTGCTACCCTCATGGCATATTTTACTGTTGTTCATGTGTCCCTGGTGCTAGTYTAGTAATTGTGCTGACATTTTCTCTTTTAAAGCCAGGTTGTAATTTTCAGGTAAATACTCAGCAAAAATGATGAGTATGGTGTAATTGCTCAATATAACACTCTACAAAGATCCATCTATATTGACCCTACGTGGCCTAATTTCCAAAGGCACTGCCAGTCATGTGTGTCGACTGCTCAAGTGTAGTCATAAATATATGGCATTATTTAAGACTTAATATAGTAACATGCCTCAGCAACTCAGTTCCATAAGTGCTAAGACATTYCTGACTGCAGCATTACTATCTCCTTATTTTGTAAAGGAGGAGACCGAGACACGCAGTGATTAAGGGATTAGGCCAAGGTCATCCATTAAGTGCRTGCCAGCTAGTGTTAGCATTTGGTTAGCATTTTCTAACTGAATGGAAGATATGTACCTTGCACAAGCACAGGGAACAGGAGTCGTTTTTCAAGTTTCACCCAATGCTCAGTGTGGTTTTCTTCAAAGCAGCTACAACAGTCAAGCTCCACGACTTGTCACTTCAATATATGCCATCACTTGCCTTCTCCATCTGGCTGCACCAATCCACATAAAGTTCTCCTTCCTCAGAAGGCTTAGACCCTTCTGAGGCCTAATATAGACACAGGCTGGAAATCTGGGGCTCTGAACAACCTTCACTCATGCGAAAATTCAGATGGATGTGAGTAATTCCGTACAAATGTGATTCTGATGTCTTTCTTATCTGCTAAGTGCACTCTTACTTGCTAGTGATTTCCTTCTTAGTAAGTACTAAAGAGCAGCCACTTTTGGAGAGGCAGTTCAAGTCTGGATCAGTGCTGTACACAGAGGGAGTCTGAAACAGTAACTTCAGGGGGATCACTTGCTCTGCTGTATTGCAATGGAGTACTCTCTGACAAAGAGAGTGTYGAAAATAATTTGAATGTCCATCAGCACAGGAAGTGAAAAAAAGTATTAATCAGTCAATGAACATACATATATCTTAAGAAGTATATAATCAATGAAGCAGAAATTATCTAGTCAGCATTATTTTTCAGATTTTTTCTGGTGAAAAGAAATCACATAATGAGGAACAAAAAATCACTAGCAAACTCTTAAATATTGTMAGTGTATCAGAATGGAAAAACAATTCTGATTCCTGGCTAAAGCTGTAATGCACTACTCAATGTACTTCTTTGAGTAAAAAAAAAAAAAGATATATGAAATTGGGCAATCCATGCAACAGGACATAGAAGTATTTATGTTTCTCCTTTTAGAAATAACTATGTAACTGAAAGATATTTCCAGTATTTAAGTTTTGTACTCCTGCTTAATAGCACTTTAAATCCATGATTCATATTCTTTTCAAGTTCAATATTTCAAATTTTGATTTTGTTCCTAAATTGATCTGTATTTCTATATCCTCACATTGTCCACAAATAACCATGTCCACAAATAATCTGTCCAGACACCTGAACCAGAAACTACATTCTATGTGAAAAGAAGGAAATGTTTGTTTGATTTCAAAGTTTTTGGTCTTCAGAAGAAAATAATAATCTTCCTTTATCTGAMACTTATCTGAAAAAGCTAAGGCAACTGTTCTAGCATCATGCAACAGGAGCAAGGTCACTTAGCTGATGCAGGTCTCATAAGCCTGGCCTAATTCTGCTGCTYCTGCACTGGTGAAAAGTTAAAGAAGACCAAGTTTCTAAATTAAAAGGCTGTAGACTCAGTCCTCCTACTGTCTTGTGTCCTTAACTTTAAGCATATCAGAAGTCTCCCTGACCTCTAAAGGACAAGCACCGGCAAAAGATATACATGTAAATCTCGGCTGGGCTGTAACAAGTTGTAGTTAACAGAGATGTAATACAGTAAGACARAAAGGCTAAGCTGCCTTAGAAATCAGAAACAGAGACAAGAGAAGTACTGTTCTTGAGTTCTGAATAAAACCTGCACCAATAAAGATAACACTTTCTAGAGGTGTTACTGCAGCATTGACCAATAAAAATGTCGGCATTCAGTAAGTTTTAACYAAGTATGACTGCTATTGCCTTTTTGTTCAGTGTGCAGTTTTAGCCTCCTAATTACAGGAAATGTCTATGATGTAGGTAGGAGTGACATGCAAATGTACAATAATCTTATTTACTGTACTTATATTAATAGGCTTAAATTCCTTTGCAAAACATATCATACCACAGGGAATGAAATTATTTTGAAAAACCTTAATTTTAAATGTCTAGCAGTTTGCTTCCTTTGTCTTTTTATCATTTGCAAGGTAGTTGCACAGCATTTTGCAGCACGTATGGCAGTGGACCACTCTTCTGCAAAAGGCGTCTCATGCTACACGGCATAGTTGCAGCACTTCAAACTCACTGCTCGGTAAGAGCAACCTAAAACCTCYGCTCTGTAAGTCCCAGCACTGCCACGCTTAAATCCGCTCACCAGATCACTTTTAGTGGAGGTGCTGCCGGGGGAAATCTAAGTATTTTCAAGAGTGGCACCTGAAAAGTGTAATCCCCACCGTAAACGYAAAGAATATTATATTGAACTAAATAACCAGAATACGGCAAGAAATAAAATGGCCTGTAAACCATAAAAAAACAAATCCCCACGCGGCCAGAGCAAGGCCACCCGAGGCGGGAGGGCCCCTCGCCGGGCAGGCCGCGGCTGGCGCTCCCCGGCCCCGGCTGGCGGCTCCGCAGCGGCGGTGCGGGGCGGAGCGGGCCCGCGGCCCCTCCTCGGCGGCGGCTCCCGCAGCGCCCCCAGCGGCCGCTGGGCCGCCTCGGCTCCGCCCCGAGCGCGGCTCCTGCCCCGCCCGCCCACCCCGCGCCGGGCGGAGCGCCATGGATGCCGCTGGCCGCCGCCTGCCGCGGGGCTCGGGCTGCCGCCGCCGCCGCGCCGCTGCCCCGCTCTCGGCGTGGCGCTGAGGAGGGCTCGGCTCCGGCGAGGAGGCTGCGGGAGGCTGAGGTGAGCGGCGGGGGTGGCGMGGGGCCTCTCCGGCCCGCGGTGGGAGACGGCGCCTTTCCCGAGAGCCAGGCCGGGTCACCCTGCGCGGCCTGCGGCTCGCCGGGAACTCGAGCGTCGCTGCCCGGGCCTGTCGGGCCGGGAGGGAGCGGGCCGGAGCCGGGGCKGGGGGGAGGCGGCGGGTGCCGGAAAGTCCGTGCGAGGGGCCGGGGGCAGAGCGAGGCGGCGCTGCCGGGGAGCCCCTCACGCCACCGGGCGCCCCGTGCGGGGGCGGCGGGGAGGGGGAGGCGGTGCCTGCCCTGCCCCGGGCGGCGCCGTGTGGGGAAGGGGCCCAAAGCGCCGCGCGGGCCCGGGGCCCGCCTGGGGTGTGCGAGCAGGCCCGGGCGGCGCGGGGTGAGTGCGCTGCGCTGCGGCCTGGCCACGGCTCGGGGGCCGCTCTCCCGGGAGCCCGGCCCTCGCCACGCTCTCTGCTCTGCGCCGTGGCTCCTGTGCAGCCCGTCCGCGATGTGAGAACAGCAGGTGCSTGTGTTGAACTTACCCCACTTTCGCTGTCTCTCAATTTTCTTGTTTCTCTCGCTATCACCCATCTGCCCGCTCCCGGAAATAACGATTTAGTCGTGTTAGGGAGAGGTAGAATACTTACAATACGGTCCGACTTTTACTGTCTGAAAGTAGTTTTGTATAGGATTAGAGCAGGAATTGCAGTCTGTAAACATCTTGGAGAGTCATAGGCATTGTTTTAAACACGGAAAATCAATTTACTAATATTAAATTACTTTATGGAGTAATGTAATATCAAATATATAACTGGCAAGGAGTAGCTGTGTGATCTGTAATATTATGACCCTAAATTATATGAAAATCCTATCTGTTGTACTTCTTTGACTTTGAAGCTATTGTGAAAGAGCTGGTTCAGAGTGTGTTTTTTCGTATAATACTCATTTCTGATTCCCTTTTGTAGACATGCCCTTGATGGAGTTATTTTTTAACTATTAACTCATTAGCAGCAAGTAAACAAGTCGGCAGACTTTGTCCAGATCAAGCCTCTTCCTCCCACATCACCTCCCCCTGTTTGTGGGGGCACTGTCCAGCATTTCATATTTACCTATGAGYTTGATAAACGAATTCTTCTCTAAGCTGTATTTAAAAAGAGTATTTTTTTCCTTGCGTGTCTAATTCAGAGGGATTTGTTTGTAACCCATTAGTTTTTATATGAAAATAGTCATGTTTGCTGTGTTTTTAGGCAAGAGAGATAAATTTGACTGTTTATTAAACATAAAGTAAAAAGCAAGCACATATGTCAAAAATATCTTAATATTTTAAAGGGACTTTTTTGGTCTTCAGCTTGCATGTACAACTATGGCATTGGGCCAGCAAATAATGTTGTTTTCCTTATATGTATGTGTATATGTGTATTTTTTCGAAAGCTATAAATTAAATATTTTTTCCAAGAAGTCCCCAAATAACCCAACACACCCCTAACTCTTGAAAATGAAAGTGATTCTTAAGTTGTCTTTTTTATMATTTGCCATAAAAAGCCTGTTTTCCTTATGTTTGAATGCTATTTTAAAAGATGAAGGATTCACAAAAGGTTTCCAGAGATTCTGCAAGTCTGTAATTGTACATCTCAGTTTTTTATTTTATGGATTTCTATTTAAAATGTGAAATTCATYGTCTTTCTATATTTGAATATTTTCATGAGGAGGTAATCCATCTCTTATAAAGTTGAATACTTTATAATAAAGTGATATTAAAGGAGGGGGATGAAATCACTTTCTCTTAGCTTTAAAAATACAGGAAAGTATTAAGCACGATTTTTCTAGCTTTAGTTTTGAATTATCTTTAAAACAGAACAAACTCATTTTTATTTACTTGCTTATAAAGCTAGGAAAAAAAACCCATTTGCTGATAATATATGTGAAAACTTCCTTAATTTCAGCCCAAACAATATGCTATACGTTTTAGAGAGGACGAAATACAGAAAGTTAAGTGACAAAGATTGTGATGGTGATAACGTTTTTTACTTTCTCTTGCCAGGTGAAAACTGCAAAAGCGTGAGGCTGACTGAAGARAGAATTTAACTGTGCTGAAGTTAGTCTGGTTTCAACAATTAAAGGATATTTTTGGTACTTTTTAATTGAAGTGGAGGCAGCTTTTTTTTTTTTATAAAAAACCATGGCAGATGTGGATCCAGACACGTTGCTGGAATGGCTGCAGATGGGGCAGGGGGATGAGAGGGATATGCAGCTGATAGCACTGGAACAGCTCTGCATGCTGCTGCTGATGTCAGACAACGTGGATCGCTGCTTTGAAACGTAAGTGCTGCTGCTTTCCTCTGTGGAATGTTATTTTCCCTTCTGCAGCCGAGTGTAATATTTAACATTCCTAGAAACTTTCAGCCTCAAAAATGTTTTTACAGACTGAACTTCAGTTTAGATCACTGAAATCAAGTGTTTCTCTTTAATGTCATGTGAAGTACCCTTGTCTGATTAAAAATATAGTGTTGTTTGGGTGAAGTGCAGTGCAGTCCTGATACAGGAGCTGATTGCAACTCTTAATACTTTTCTTTAAATTAAATTATGTGCATATGCATTGGTTGTTTTTTTTTTTTTGTGTTGTTTGTTTGTGTTGGCTTTTTTTTTTGTTTGTTTGGTTTGGGTTTTTTGGGTTTTTTTGTAGAGAAAAACTTCTTTTTAATGATCATAATTTTTAATGATTATAATGATCACCTAGATATATTTAAGCATCCATACTCTCACAGTACTTTTATCAAGGGATGCTGTAACTTTTTTTGAGTTCTGTAARTCCAAGGCAAAATCACAAACAGTAACCACTGTTCACACATATATTTTGCCCCTTCTTTGGAGCATGTTGCTATTAGGCTATTCTGCTTCTCAATTGAGTTCCTGCACTCAATCCTTTTTATATTTCTCACAGCACAAAATGCTGCTATAATCACTTCTGTTACTTGAGTGTTGCTGTGCTTGTTACACTACTTTTTGTGAGAGCCCACCAGTAGTCTGGAAGAGGTAGCAAAAGTGTAACCAATCACAACCTTTACTTTTTTAGTTGGATTCTTCAGTTCTGATTTTCATGCTCTTGCCTCTCTCCCTTTCCATGATTTTTTTTTTCATTGCTCTCACTTTCTTTTCATAATAAAGTATGGCTAGTGTTTTTCAGACACATCCTGCTTTTTAGGAGTATGGATTCAGGAGCATTTGAGAAGGTAGCTGTCTGTTACACTGTTTAGTTTTGTAACTCTGAAGGAAACAGTTTACAGACTCGCCTCTTAGAAACTGTTCTCAGGATTGCATTTATCACAGGAAATGTATAATTCATACATCTCTAAAATTAGGATTTGTAGTAGTTGCAGAGCACTGAGCACAGTTTTGTACAGTGCTTTAGGATGTGAAGCTGTCTGTTCTTTGCCTTGGTCAGCTTACAGATAAAATTTTGACTTGATGAGCCTTACTGTAGCAAGATCCATTYGACTTCCCTGTCTATTCTCATATTACTGCTACTGGGGAAGCCTCAGAATTCACCACTGTAGAAAAAAACTTGGTAGTTAAGAATGAAATTTTCTGATGAATTTRGGTGAACTTCTGCTTCAGGATGCTCTCTTCTATACTGGCTTAGAATTAGGYATACACATTTTTAAGGTTACCTTCTGGGTATTTGAGAGTCAGGARTGAAATGTCAATTTTAAAAAAATGTAAGCCAGTTGTGGGTTTTCTGCATCTATTTAGAACAGACTTTTATTTCAATATCAATGAGCAAAATAGTCCAACTYCTTTTTTTCTTAAAGTGTATATAATGAATGCTCTGCTATTGCACTGTTGTGGTTTTAAAATTAYTTATGTCTGAAAGAAGAAGTATTTAAAATGCCATTTGGCATTTTGATTTTTCTTTTGAGTGTTGATATAGTTTAATTTTACTGGTCTTCTAAGTTCTCTGTTTCTTTTGCTCTTGTAAGTTTTCCTCAAAAAGAAGAAAATCAAATGTACATAGGGGAAGAAGTTACCAAAGTTGTTTGCCTGTTGATGTGATTTTGCAATAATGTTGAAACTGCTACTTTGTCTTGGCTCTGTGACTATACTGAAGTGTATGATCTGGTCCCATGGTACTTGGTGAGCTGACATGGTAGCTCATTACCTTCTTCCCATTTCTCACCCACCCTGTTTATTCCTCCCAACCGTGCTCTTGTTCCTGCCTCTGTCAGGGCTTACTGGACTCCTCTAATTCTCTGYCAGCGCAAGCTGCTCTTTAAACCTGCTGAAGAAGGTTGTTAGTTCTCTGYTGTTACAGTTACAGCATACAGAGAGGTGTCTGATGAGCTCTGGAGGTGGAACTGCATAGCTGGAAATATGGGAGAAGCAGAGAAAGGTACACGGTCTTCAGTGGAGAGCTTCTCACTGATTGTCTTGGGTGCTTATGGGTGCCTGCATTTCAAGGGGACTTGATTTATTTTGGAACTCTCTAAGAAACAAATCATGTCTTGAAAAGTATTTTAAAAATCTTTCCAAATGATAGTTCAAATAGCCAAAATTGTCATGTGCTGAGAGGATATAACTAAATTAATCATGGGTAATATTTTATAGTTCATTTTCAGCTTGTTTTTTAAAGGAATTTCTGTTTGCTGAGATAGGAAAGTTACTGTGTGACAGAAGGGMTGCTAAACCCCCATTTTTCCGAAACTGATTTTGAAAATATTTTCAGTGCATACCTGATCTAGGATATGGATGTATTTTTCTATGGTAAGAAAACCAGTCTCTAGACTTAACAATTTTTCTTTCTTCCACTAAGTAAGAACAGAATTTCTAAGTTTTTGGATGCTGTGCACATGTTATTTGGAGATCTTGAAATTGTTTATTGCTATTAGTTTTATGTGGAGAAAACTTTAAAGAAAATTTTTCATCTATGAAACTCAACAAGTTTGAGATGGACTATTTAAACAGTTTCTTGGAGAATGGAATGGGATGTTTTTCACAGCTCAGTTAGAGTAACTTTAAATATTAACTATTAGTCCACTTTTACATGAGAAATKATTTGCTTTTGTGATGTAAACTAAGAAAAAGCACATCATTTTAATGAAGTACATCTGTGATTAAAAGCTGCATATGGTGAAGACTGGTAAAGCTGTGAAACAAGACCACATTAAAAATATTGACATGAATGCTATGCACCATCTCTAAAACCATAACACAGTTTCCATACTGCTGTCTTGAGGAGTTAAGGGCAATACACAATCTTACTTAGCAAAGAAAGCTCTAAATTGAACAGGAAAAAAAAAAGTATTGAAATGTTGGTTTCAGAATCTTGCACTTCATTTTTGCAGTGAAGTAACAGGGTTACTTTGCAGACATGTTCTGAAGGAAACGATATAGCTAATGATATAGGTAATAATTTGCTTTTGTACCAGAGTAATGGGTATTGGAACAGTGTTTCAGGTTAGCTCCAAAGCAGAAGCAGGTGCTTGTGCAGGGTGGTGCATTTCATAATGTCCCTGCAGAGTTCCAGCAGCATCACAGCAGATTTTGGGGCATGCAGCTGATTAACAGGTAGTGCTGCCAAATAATTGATGTTTCTTTACTTCTTCCCAGATTTACATATTACATCCAGTTAAATTTTTTTGGAAGTTGCTCATATGTTAACATTACAAAAATCAGTGGCATATTCATCTTCTGGTGATAATGAGTCACAGACACTGCTGGTCACTTGGCATSAAGAATGGCTAACATTTTACCAGCAGCAAAAGTCAATAGCTTGAACTACAGAAACTTAATGAGGAGAAATGGTTTTGCTAAGTAGCTGAGTTGGAGTAAAACAGCAAAACTGTTGTGATTATAAGTGTTAGTCCCAAATTGTAGTTAAACTGTGTGCTRTTAAATCCACTTAAACAGGAGTTTAAAGAATGTGTTTAATATGAACTTARTTGAAATTATGGGCTTTTTTTGGTCTTTTAAATTACCTTTAGCAGTTTAAATGTATGTAGAGGCTCTTAGTTGCAATCTCACATTATTAATGTGGCCCTTTTCCACATAGCTGTTTCAGTTCTTTTTTCGCTTCATGTGGTTGTTTCCCTTTTTTTTGGTGAAATAAAATTAGAGCTCCTCTGGTCAGGCTTTCTGTTGCTGTCTATCAGACTAAAAGTACTTAGCTATTAATTACAATGAAAATTTGTAGATTAAGGCATTAGTATGACACAATAAGACCTGCTGAAAACCTGTTTTACACAGCAGGTGAAGTAGGCCTTATTAATGCTCGRAAGGAGAAAACATCTTTCTCTTTGGCTGTTCTGTAAGTTACCTCTGTATCTGGTATGRCATTACCAGATTTGGTAAGCAAAATTATCAGCTCAGGAGTTATCAGCTCATTTGACAAATAAAAACAAATTGTACAAAGGGTCATGTGTTAGGGTTCTAATGTGTGAAATAGAAATCCTTTCAGTTTATTTTTTAGATCAAATATGTTTACTTTAATTCACACTAAACCTTTTTYTTTCCAAAGTATCTGTTCACTAGGGACAAAGTATATTTATCTTGTATTTGCTAACAACTATAAGAAGAAATTCTAGTGAACCAGAAACTGTTGATGTGAGCTAGTGAGACTGTTAGAGTAATGTGGAACAGTTTAGCATTACCTCCACCTGCTTAAAACTACATTCTCCTGTCTTTATCAGGATTGTGAAACTCCAGTAAATCAGAAGTTAGATATAAAGAGGAAAACAATTTTTCCTTTAGAGATAGGGATAGGAATCCACAGTGCTGGTTTTCAGGAATATATTTATAATCTGGGCCTTTAAAAGCATCTTTGTAATTCAGACAGTAAAGTGCCCTTTAACAGGTCTGACAATTGTGGGAAAACTAACACGCTGAGAGAGCAGCTCTATTGGAATCAAGGTGGTTTCACGTTTTGTGTCCTACAGATTTGCTCATTCYGTTATTTTAAGGAAAAAATAAAGTCAGATCATTGCCACACTTTTGTGCTGGAATGCAGCAGTGAGGAAATGAGAAAAAGTATTGCTGTCAACAATAGACTACAGTTTTCATTCTTTTAAACCATGCAAAGCATATGTTCTTAGTGAATTATTGGTTTGCACTAATGCAGACATCTGTCCTAAATGAAATTTTGTAACTTTTATTGTGGCAAGTCTCATKTGATTCCTACTGAGCTTTTTTTCTTTTAATGAAGGCAGAGGATATGGCAGTGAAATACCAGCACTGGAGTAATTTACTCTGTGGCCTCCAAATAGTGAGATCTTCAGCATCCTATAGAGTGGTTCTCTGAGATGGAAGTAGGGGCATGCTCTGTACTTTTCAGGGAGCAATCTTGTTACAACATAATGTTTAGAATTATTCCTGATTTTTAGGGCTGTTTTGTTGTTGTTTTTGGTTTTTTCTCTTTTTGAGTTACAAGAATTTTAAAATACTAATGTCTTTCTGGTTGCTCCTTGTAAAATGGAAATCATAGCCTTATTGTCACTGATGTTGTGGAGATGAATTAACCTTGTTTAGTTATTTTGAGAACCTCAATGGTTGCAATGGTCAGAAGGRAAAATTAAGTCTAAATTGACATCCTCTCTTCTGTCCTGGCCCTTCTATTTCATATGGCTATTACTGGATTGAGCATCTTGTTTGATACAAGCATGTTGTATAACTACTGCTTCTGAGAAGGATCCTACCTAATTTTTCCCTCTCTTTTGCTATTAAATCTCCTGCCTAAGTTGTCTTTGTTGTTGAAATTTGCTTGCTCTTTTCCATAAGAATTGGGCAGTCTGATGAATTTTGTAGTCAGCTGTCAGTTYACCTTTTCCTATTTAGATTAAAAGCCAGTTGTGTTCTTATTGTGAATATACCTGTGCACAAAGATTTCATCAGCTCTTGCTCTTCCTCCCCTGCTCTAGTTCTTCAGTTTACAAGTGCTTCAGAAATACTTTCCAGTGTTGCCTTCATCCCTGCCGTTTATAGTAGTCCCTTTGACTTACTGTTAACAGTTAAACGTGTCGAGTTAGTTCTTTCCAAAACTCTGGACAGTAAGTGTGATTTTAGTTATCTGCCTTCAGAGTTGCTTTCAAGGATATGAGTGCTTGCTGCTTAGGTATCTGTAACTTGGCATTTGTGTGTGTTAAAACACATTTTGTTTAAATGAGCCTGTGCCTCTGGGTTCCTGTTGTCTGAGTTCCAGACAACTCATCACATTGTCACTATTTGCTAGTCTGGCATTTAAAAATTTTTTTCTAGTGGTATCATCAAGTATCCTTTGTTTTGTTCAGAATTCTGTGTGTGAGATGAAATTGAAGTGATTCTTGCAAGTACTGTGCAAAAGATGGGTGCAGGATGTTAAGACATCAGGTTAATGACCTTATGAAAGTGTCAGCTTTTAACATATTGGATGAGACCAATAAAATATGTTAGAGGAATTTCAAATTGCAGGCTTCCTTTCTTTCATGACTACTGGTCAAGTGATTTTTAATAGTGGCCCCTCAAGAAGTGGTATAGATAGCACAGATGGTAAGTAGATGGCTCACAGGGAAGTGGAAGTTTTCTTGTTTGTCAGTTCTTTTTTTTGGGCCCCTGGGAATCCAGTAGAAGCTAGTGGGGAGATGTGCCTATTTAGGCACAAATACAAAATCATGCTTTTTGCTTATTTCCTTTTGAAATGTTGACAGATGCAATATGTACTCAAAGCATTGTGTATTTGCACAATTGAGGTTACTACTAGTGTCTGTAAAATATTTACAAAATGCTGGAGGTTGGAGAACAAACGTGGAATTATTGCCCTGAGGTATGGCATAGCTTTTATCAGATGCTGAAAAATGAAAAAGGCAGYCTCATACATCCTTTATAAATACAGGAATAGAGCAAATGATAGTTTATTTAGAAATAGAGAAATTACTTATCCTATGGAAGCTGTTTCCTCATATGGATTTTTCTTATTTTTCATTTTACACAGCTGRTATTTATTGAATGTGTAGTTGAATAGTTAATGTCCAGTAATAATTGTCTTCCTGCCTAATAATGAACTCTCAGAAAAGGGTTCAGCTCTGTCTTTTATTTACCTAAAAGAAAGTTTGAAAGTGTATTTAAATGTCGTATTCTAAATTAATTTCTTTTAATTTCTAATAAACTGGGTTTCTACTGGAATGAATACAGGAATTGTTAATTATCCAGCTTAATTTTATTGGCCTGGGCAGTGATTGCAATAAAGAGTAGAGATTCAGAGTTGTGCAAATTTTAGTGTTTTGTAATTYTGGTAAAAGTTCCTTAACTGCCAGTTAATTTTTAGTTGCTTTTCCCTTGTACCTTTAAAATACAGTATGGTGTGTCTAAAGTCTTACACRTGAGTGATGTATTCTGGCCTTCATTTGTATAGTAACAGTGTTATGTGAAAACACYGCAAACTGTGTTGTGGTAATGAATCCAGAAGAATACATACAGGCAGTGCAGGYGTGTGGGGTCTCTTGTGGATGGTCTGGGTTACTCTGCTGCTGGTTTTAGTTCATATGTGGAAATGAAACAGTCTTCCCGTGAAAGAGACAGTGAGGGAAAGTCTGAGATACCTTCCCACAGAAGGAACTACAGAAAGGAAGAACAATCATTCATCAAAAATGAGTTGAAACTACTTTTGCTTTAAGAAAAATCAGGTGTGCAGGATGTTCTTAAAAGTGTAAGACTTGTGTGGTGTGGTGTTGTCAATGTTTATCTGTTATATTTTTCCTCCAAAACTGTTAYTAATGAGACTTAATTTTGGTAATTTAGTTTTTATTTTAAATTATTATRTATTAAGTAGTGTATACACATAATTCCTTATTTTCCCACTTGTAACTGGTCTCAGCAGATGGTATGCATTAAAGACCCAGCTCTTGCTGGCAGGCAGCTGAGCTTGGTTTTCTGCCACAAGTCACATGTCTTGGAGCAGGCAGCTTCGCTGAAGGCTTTGTCACATGCCAGGGCCTCCGCATCAACTGCATCCAGCGGTTACTTTGGAATTGAGTAACACACCCTAATGCTGGCAGTAGTTGTTAACTGTTTTCAGGATGAACTGAACTGCTCTTTTYTCCTTCTTTAGGGTTTTTGTGTAAGCACAGCAGTAGTGTAGTCTTCACTCTCATTGTTTCTGTTYTAGCTAGGGATTTTAAGCGCTTTAAAATATTAAATGTAATTACAGAAATGAGTTTACAGTGCCTATTTTTACTTCCTTGGTATATTTTTATGTTGGCAAGCTGTAAAATCAGCTGAGTCACTTCATTAGAGTTGAAGGGATTAGCACTGGCAGGAGCTTACTGCTGTAGCTATTTAAGAATTCTGTATCCCTATGGATAYTTCTGTCCCTAAAGAGGTGTGTGTGTGTAAAGGTTCAGAAGTGTGTCAGCATATGGAGTTGTGCTGATTATAGTGCTGTAAATTCTGTAGTAATAGAATTATACTGACATTTTCTTAGCCTTTCTTGACATCAAAATGATTATGATACTTAGAAAAGGTTTTCAGATCAAGTATATTTTTTGTTGAGAAAGAATGCATATTAAGGAATTTGTGTATTATGYTCTCTACAACTCAATTCATTTTAACACTCGAAATATGAATATATTTATTTAAATATAAATTATACAGAATCARCACTTTTTAATGTGGTTTACTTCTTGATGTCAGCACAGGAAACAGAGAATGCTCTAGTACCCTRATCTTAATAGATCATAAYATAGATGAGAAATATTGATAAGGAGTATTACCTGTTTTGGACAAACCYGTCTTTCAACAAGATCTTTGAAGCATGGTGGGTGAAAAAACTTGGAAGATAGTAACTAACAGCAGCTCTTCTCCTGGAATTACAGGAATGAAGGTTGGGTGGACATTGAGAGCTGCAAGACTTAAAGTAATTAGCAAGAGCTCTGGTGTGGGTTGTAGAGTAACCTCMTTAACTTGAAGTCGGTCTTTCACTAAGGAGTAGCACAGAGTGACCTCATTAATTCWCTAAATAGTCCCTAATCACTCTTCCAAAGTACACGTTTTAAATACTTTAGGAAGTGTCCAATGTGATATTAATACAGCTCCCTAGAAATAAAAATCTGAAAAGGTTTTCTTTCGTTTTCATGTTTATTAGGAGAAGGGCCTAAATAGAAGTTCAGAGGTACCTATTAGCCATTGTTTTCTGATTTGAATAAATACTATTAAAAATAACTTTTTCTGTATTAAAGAAAACTCACCACTATCTTTTTGCTTGTTTCACTGCAAATAGATCATTGTAAACAGTGATTCCTCTTCTACAACTTTAGGAATTTTTCTGTCATRGTTTCTTTTTTTTCTGAGATGTTACTTTTAGTTAATATGTGGTCTGGATAAAAGCAACATGCAGACCTGGTTTTGATACTGGAATGATTTAGAAATTACACACTTAGCTTGTTTTTATCTTGGTGGGTGTTGATGCTTGCAGTAACTGCAGGTTTATGGCTCTAYTTTTCTCTTGGAAATCAAAAGCATCTTTTGTCAGTAGGTGGAAGTGCACTAAGATCTGATCATTGGTTGCTATCATGTCCCATCAGTTCATTCAGTGCTGTAGCTCTGTCTCAGGAAGTCTTCACAGCCTTGTTTTTCCCATGTAGACTGTTTTCTATAGGTGAGTCCGGTGTTCAGCCTTTGTCTGTGTTRTGGACACTCCTGGAATGCTTTGTTTTACTACCTGCCAAAATACATTKTAGTACTGAGCCTATCCTTAGTTGGAACAGCAATAAAGTCTTTATTACTCATAAATCTTCCTCAGCCAATATTTGAAGCAGTTTTAGGTCCTTTTCATCCATTTTGGCCTGCCTAAGAAAGCCAGTGAGAATTGACCTTGGAATTATGGTGTAATAGTGATGCATACCTAACATGATTTGTCTGAGTCACTCCTCAGTTCCTGCTGGTGTTGACTCCATTTGCTTACTTGGTGCTTCTTTAAAAAGAGGGGCCAGTYCTGAGAAGGTGCTGTGCTTGGCCTGTTTGCTAGAATTGCTTTTAGGCAAGCAATGTATTTCTCTTCCCTCTGCTGCTTTTGCTTATACTTCAGTGCCTTTACTTGGGATTGGATTGAGTGAAGACGCAAGGGCTGCTCTGAAAACCCATTTTCACAATTTTGAAGTGTAAAGACCATCCACTGAGTAAAGGCAACACTTTCCTTCTTTTTTTATTGGTCAAATGCCTTTGTTGGTCAAATCCCCAGTGGAGCTGCCTGAACAGAAGGGAGAGGTRTACTTTGGGCATTTGCTATATGGCTCTGATGGTGTTGCACTCCATCTCTCATTGTGGGACTGGTGTTCCCACTTGCCCCTGTTCTTTCTCTGGCACTACTCACACAGGCACATTCTTCTCCCTGAGACAATGCAGAGCTGATGCTCACAGTTTCAACCACAGGAGACCCATGTCATTGCTTAGTGCAGATTTGGGGATTAAAGGGTGATCACTGTAAAGCTGACCTGTGTCCTTTTGTTTGTATGCAGTTATTGATAGAAAACTTAGCCACATAATAAAGACTGAAATAGTTCAAAATGACAGYTAGGCAATTTTATGCTGTGATTGTTTAGCTGCCTGTTTATAAAGATTATAGCTGGGGATGTGCACCAGTGATGTGTTCATCCTCCTTGCCTGCTATCACAGGCTGAAACAGTGATCGAGACTGTGTGTGAATGACAGAACTGGTACATCTGGTCTCTTGTTTTCAGGAACTTTACACACTGATAAGGCCTGAGGGAACTTTAACAAGCAAAGGAATCTGAATTTATCTGCATGGTCTGTGTATGCTTATGAGTGTAATATGTGTATCTCCAGAGGAAACTCCACAACGTTTCTGTTTGTATTGCCAAGTCACTCTCCATGACTCCATGAAAAGTCAATACAGTCCCAAGTTACTGGAAAAGGAAATACKGAACCCATCTATAAAGGTAGAAGGGAGGACCCTGGGAACTACTGCCCTGTCAGCCTCACCTCTGTGCCTGGGAATGTCATAGAAGAGCTCCTCCTAGAAGCTGTGCTAAGGCACACAGAGGATAAGGAGGTGTTTGAGAGAGCCAGCATTGCTTCACCCAGTGTGAGCCCTGCCTGACCAGCCCTGTGACYTTCTGTGATGGGGTGACTYTGTCAGTGGACASGAGAAGGGCACAGATGTCATTTATCTGCACTTCCKTAAAGCCTTTGACAAGCTTCCTCCTAACATCATTCTCTCTAAATTGGAGAGAGAAGGATTTGCTGGGTGGACTGTTAGATGGATTAGAAATTGGTTGCCTGGTCATATCTGGAGTGTAGTGRTCAATAGCTCAGAGTCCTGATGGATGTCAATGACAAGTGGTGTCYCTCAGCAATCTGTTTTGGGACCAGTGTTATTTAATATCTCTTTTAATGACATAGACAAAGAGATTGAATGCACCCTTAGCAAGTTTGCAGATAACACCAAGYTAAGTGGTGTGGTTGATACACCTGAAGGGTGAGATACCCTCCAGGGGGATGAAAAAGGTTGGAAAGTGGGCAGATGGGATTCTCATGGGTTTTCACAAGACCAAGAGCTGGTGCTGCACCTGGGTTGGGACAAACCCCAGTACCAGCACAGGCTGGGGATGAACAGATCAGAGCAGCCCTGCCCAGAAGGACTTGGGGGTGCTGTGGGGAAGAGGCTGGACATGACCCAGCCATGGGCACTGCCAGCCCTGAGAGCCAAACGTGTCCTGGGCTGCATCCAAAGCCCTGTGGGCAGCAGGGTCAGGGAGGGGATTSTGCCCCTCTGCTCTGCTCTGCTGAGACCCCACCTGGAACCCTGCATCCAGCTCTGGGTGCCAGCACAGGAAGGGCATGGAGCTGCTGGAGTGACTCTAGAGGAGGGCCATGAAGATTAGAGGGATGGAGAACCTCTCCTACAAGGAAAGGCTGAGAAAATTGAGATTGTCCAGCCTGGAGAAGAGAAGGCTTTGGGCTGACCTAATTATGGCCTTCCAGTAGCTGAAGGGAGCCTACAAGAAAGCTGGAGAGGCACTCTTTACAAGAGCATGTAGTGACAGGACAAAGTTACTGTAGTGGATTGACCTTGGCTGGATGCCAGGCAGCTACCAAAGCCACTCTGTTGTTCCCTTCTACAATTGGACAGGAGAGAGAGAATATAATGAAGGGTTCATGGTTGAGATAAGGTATGGGAGAGAGATCACTCACTAGATACTGTCATAGGAAAACCCAAGTTGAATTTGGGATATTAACTGAGTTTATTACTAACAAAATCAAAGCAGAATARTGAGAAGTAAAATAAATCTTAAAAGCACCTTCTTCTCTACCCTTTCTTCTTTCCCAGTCTCTACTTCCTCCTCTACCAGTAGTGCAGGGAGATAGGGAATGGGGGTTATGGTCAGTTCATCACTCGTTGYTCCTGCTGCTGCTCAGGAAGAGGAGTCTTTCCCCTGCTTCCATAGGTGTGGGGTTCCTCCCATAGCTGACAGTCCTCCAGGAATTCTCCAATGTCAATCCATCCCATGGGCTACAGTTCTCCACAAACTGTTGCAATGTGGGTCTCTCTTCTGTGGGGTGCATCCTTCAGGCACAGCTGCTCCACCATGAGTTGCCCCTGCGTTTGCAGCCTTCTCTTGGACAACCATCTGCTCCAGTCTGTGTCTCCTCCATGGGCTGCAGGGGAATCTCAGCTCCAGCACTTCCTGCCCCTTCTCCACATTGGTGTCTGCAGAGCTGTTCCTCTCACATTCTCACCCCTCTCTTCTCTGGCCACAATTACATCTGTGCAATGACTTTTTTTTCTTAAATATGTTATCGCAGAGGTATTACCACCATTCCTAACTCAGGAGAGGAGATTGTTCTGCATCTGCTGATTGAAAAAGTGATCTCTGATTAGTGTAGCCAGAGGTTCTGGCAGAAAGGTCATTTTAAAAAACCCTCAACCCTTAAGTTTGTGCTAGAGAGCTGTGCTTTTATAAGGACAGCATTGCAGATACAGTGCACTGACATTTGTGGGCTGACAAAGAGTTCAATATAAATTAAATGTTCTTAGTAACTTAGTATTTTACTGTRTCTGCTGGGTAATTGGCTCATAGGTGTTTTAAGGACAGGAATTTTAATTTTTTTAAATCTCCTTTAAARAATATACAGCTGAGTTCCTTTTGTGTTGCATTTCTTTATAAGCACTTAAATMATAGAAAAAAAGAGTAGGTTTTAGATTTGCTAAGTATGGCTTTTAACTTTCTGCAGCTGTGTGGCCATTTAAGMAAAATGGTGTACTACTCTTGCTAGTATTAAAATAGACAGTGGAGCTCCCTGCCTTCCACTTGGTAATTTGTGTGTGGATTTGGTTTGTTTGAGGCTTTTTAAGATTTGTGTTTATTAYCTTTTTTTTCTTTCAATATAGTTTGAACAACATTGTTTATGCAGTGTTTTAGTRATCTGCCTGGTATTGCATAAAATTYAGTATAAAAGATCCAGCCCCAAAACCCTTGAATATATTGTCTGCTTTAAGTTTTATGTAGTGAAATGCTTCTTGTGTCAGCATATGGCGGTCATCTAATAATGAGTACAAATTTCAGACCTTTTTTYCCCCCCAGTGGATAATGTCTAAAATGCAAAGTTATTGTATAAACCCTTCTTAAAGATGTAGAGTTAAACAACAATTTTTTTAAGAACAACAGACAGTATAGGCTGGAYAGGCCAGGATAAGTTTTACATATGTGATTGAGCTTTATTGAAGCTTCAGGTATTGATTTGTTYTTAAGTATTGTTGGGTAATGCATTTATTAGTTACTTCATGAAACATGGTAAGATTGTGAAGGAAACTATTAGCATTTTGCTGTCCCAGGATCTGCTGTCTTTGTGTGAGTCATTGCATACCCATTCAGATGGGACACTGAATGACCTCTGAGTCTTCAGAATGATTCATCAACAAGTGCTTCACCTGTCTTCCAGACTAAAAAACATGTTGTTTATTCTTTGGTTTTAGAAAAGTTTTGGGCCATCTTTTGAAAACCAAAACCTGATTTGAAGAAAAAGTTGCAATATTTGCTTCCTGTAGATTTAGTCTGATCTCCTATATCTAGGGTTGAGGTATCCAGCTATTTTGACTACTGTCACAGTATATATCTCCTTCATTTAATTCCCCACCATCACCTTGGAAGTCTTTTTACCCCGGTGGTGAGCCATCATAATGCTAATTTATGCTAAATATGCTGCTAGAAGAGAAATTGACTTAAAATATAGCTCCATGTCTTAGAACTTTTGATTCGAATCAGTCTTATCCACAGCTGTTCTAATAATGAAAAGTATTGTTTCAGTTTATATTCTGTAACATCAGAGGAATAGAAGGAGGAGCATTGCAGCTTGCTTTTTTTGTTTTGAAGTTTTGGGGATGTTCTTGCATATGGAAATGAGGCTAGTAATAAAGAGGCCAGAGGCTGCTGAGACATGGATATGAAGAGAAAATGCAATAGACACAATCTATGTTAATTAAATATGTTCTCAGTGTGATCAAGGGGAAAAAATGAGGCGGGGRTAGGGACGGAGACTGAAATAGGATAAAAAGACAAGGGAAATAACATAGGGAAGAAGGACCACTCAAAATCAAATTCCATATTAAACCCAAAATATTTTGTGTTTGTGTATAAAATTTTATGATTAAGTAGCTATTAATCATCATGAACCTTGAAGCACTGTTAAGAAAACATGCATTCTGTTTGATGTGAGATTAATTCCTAGAAAAAAATCCCAACAAGAGTAGCGTTARCCTGTATGACTGTAAAATTTCAATAGTATCTTTTTCTGCTGGCTTCTTAATGCAACATCTTTTTGGATTACCTATTTGAATTTTCATGTCTGTATGAGATGTAGTGTTTGAAATTAATGTTCTGACCCAGCCATAAACTAGTTAAGCAAATGACGAGTGCATAGAAAACATTAATGTGGAAGTGTAAGGAATTGCTTATTGTAGAGAAGTGTGCACAACATAGTCATGTCTTGTGGTTTTTTCCCTGCAGATGCCCTCCTCGAACTTTTTTGCCAGCACTGTGCAAAATTTTTCTTGATGAAAGTGCTCCAGACAATGTGCTGGAAGTAACAGCTCGTGCCATAACATACTACCTGGATGTGTCTGCTGAATGCACCCGCAGGATCGTGGGGGTGGATGGAGCCATCAAAGCACTTTGTAACCGCTTGGTAGTTGTGGAACTCAACAACAGAACCAGCAGAGATTTGGCTGAGCAATGTGTGAAGGTAAGTATATTTACGAACTTCTTGTTTTTAAGCAGTTGGATAGTTTGCTATTTCCGAAGAGCATCCTCATATTTCAATTCTATTTTTTTTAATTAAAATGTGGTGCAAAAACATAGACTATGATAGAAGTGTACATGCTGACACTGCTGCTTATCCTTACTRTCAGTCTGGTGCTCTTCACAGCTTGATTTTCTTTTAAAAAAAGGTATAGAAAAAGAAACAGAAAATATTAGAAGTATTTTCATGTTTATCTTGTATGACTAGAATGCTAATAGAATGCCAGGGGCTATTTTYATGCTACTAAAGAAATGAAGACTTGCTCCAGATACAGGTAAATTACCTAGTGTAAAAAAATCGTCTTCTGCCTCTTCAATAGCACTAGATATAGCACCACTGCACCCTTGTGAAGTTTTTAGAGAAATTTAGAAGACCCTTACAATCTCTTATTTAAAGCATAACTCATGGCCATGTGGTAGCATATAGTTGGAGTTCTTGATTACCATGGCATCAGAATTTATGCCTGGATTTCCGATTTACTATTTCCAGTCGACTCAGAAGTGCATCACTGGGGTAAYGGTGCTCATACAAATTTCAAAACACTCAGTTGTGTTTCTCCCAGGATGAGAGATGATTATCTGTCTTCATGAACATCTGTTATGACCATGCCTTTGGGGGATGTTCTTGTATTGGCTCCCATATTTTTGAAGAAAGCTGCAACTACGAAGTAGTAGAGTACTGGAGGCTTTGGCCCCTTCTGGGTACTGCGGAGGAAAGGAGTTTTTCTTTTTTTCTGTTGTTTCATTTTCTTAACCAGTTCTGTAGATGGATATAAGTAACTGACTTTGTGTGTGTACTTCATTCAAATTAAATTTCTTTTTGGCATAGGTGTTAGAATTAATCTGTACCCGTGAGTCAGGAGCTGTGTTTGAAGCTGGAGGGTTGAACTGTGTTCTGACATTCATTCGTGACAGTGGACACCTTGTTCATAAAGATACTTTGCATTCAGCTATGGCTGTAGTATCAAGACTCTGTGGCAAAATGGAGCCTCAGGATTCTTCATTAGAGATCTGTGTGGAATCACTGTCTAGTTTATTAAAACATGAAGACCATCAGGTAATGTAATAGTTGGCTCAATGTGCTGTGAATTTAACTTTCAGTATGTTTAATAAAGGAATGATTAGGTAACTTTATACAGCCTCCCTAACTATATGTTTACATAGAAGTTGTTATATTTGGGTATTATGATAGTTTTCTTTATAGTTGTAATGATAAGAGAATAAAAACACTGCTTAGTGTTTGGCTCCAAGTGCTGGTGTTTGAATGTAGGCTTATTTAACCTCTGAAACTGTATTGAAAAATATCCTGTAACTTTTTTCAGTGCATTTTGAGGCAGTTTCTGAAGTAGTTATTGTTGTATGACTGTACSTCAATCACTATAAAATTGAGCATAAGTAAGAGGCAAAGATGAATTTGGTTTGTGTTTGTTTTGCCAAACTGAGAAAAGCAATAAAAACATCCATAGTCAATGCCAAAGTATTATACTGGAAGCCAGCTTAAATTATACTAGTAGAAATGCTGCTCCACTTCTTTATTGCAGTTTTGCTAACTTGAGATGAAGTAGTCCTTGTGAAAGCTAGAAAATGAATCCCAGAGGAATTATGTTTCTACAAGTAGAATCCTTTTGTGTATGTCATACTAATGATCTGGAATAGCCATTTAGCCAAATTCTTGTCCATACTCAGAACTGAGTCCCCATTTCACTCTGACCTCTGTCCTCATTCCTTTCTCTACATGCACAGATCCAGCCTCCAGTCTGGTTTGTTAAGCACAGCTTATTTGGGAAACTTAAGTCTTCCTGCTTGTGAGATAATTTTTWAAAAATATATTTTTAGATCTTAAAAGTTTTCAGGGGGCTGTTGTACACCACTCATTTCATAACAAGCCATCACGTTTTCTGGTTGTTATGTAATTTTATTAGTACACTAATCATCTGAGGCAAGGTAATCTTGAAATTCAGACCATTAAGTCTGTAGTATTTTAACTGTTTCCCAATTTGAGTTGTTAGAGAAAAGCAGTTGCTGGGGCTGTTGAAGATGTGAATGAGAGTTCAGATTAACTTAATTGTTCAGCAGTTAAGCTTAAAGATAAGCATGCTTAAGATGGGATCCAGATGATAGAAACTAAATCTGTACTGGTATCCTTGAGAAATATGTTACACATTAAACAATCCTCAGTATTGCAGTGGATGTTGGATGTGTATTATGGATTTGTTCAGTAATGTCCCTTTTCAAGTTGCTCCCTATGTTGTCCTTTAACACTGTTGGGTTTGATCACTTTYTGTGTGGTGTTGGTAACACCACTTGATGGATGAGTTCAGACCAGATRAAAGTGGCCTCAAGAGCAGCTATTTATAATTTCCAGTTTTTAACCTCTGTGTTACACTTGCAGTTTGGGAGAAGGAACGTAAATGCTTTCCAGGTACCCTTTCACTTTGTAAACTGATGCCACTAATGTAGTGTGTTAAACAAGTGAACCTTCTTGTGTATTTCTGACAACTGTTAAGGTAAAGATCTATGGAGTATTTGCAAATTACATAAAGATTGGCAGAATTGTTTATTTATGTTGTCAAAAAACTGGACCAAGGTGCCAGAGGACAGAAACAGTGACCATTACACGTTAAAGAAAAGAATACAATGCAAAAGAATACTCATAATGCAGAATGTTTGGTGTGTACAGACCATACCAGAAGTCTCCAAACTTAATGAAGATTTAAGATTTTTGTCTTCATGAAGTCTGGCTAGTGCTTGTTGTGTTTGTTGATGAGTAACTGTCTTAAAGTTCTTGGTCTGTGATAGCAGACAGTTGTTTTGAAAATGGCCTGCTGAGTTGGCATTTTAGGGAGTAAGAACTGTAGTGGTTCAGAGTCTGGTTAGAGAATTGGTATTGGGGGGGTGGTTTCTACTATATCTTGACATCAGTCTGGTTTGCTACTGCAYATCTTTAAAGGCAAACATGCCTGAAGCAAATTATTTCAATAGGCTGGTTCAAACCTCATGGTCTGAAAGAATGAAACACTTCTGGTGTGTAGGTAGAGAGATGTTCAAGGCAAAACCTTCCTTTATTTTCAGTACTGACATGAAAAGATGTTGGATCCTTTCCTGGGCAATTGGCCAGCAGTATTTTTTGCTGGATTGTTAAGAGGATCATCAGTAAGCCTTGTTTCCACAGTGTCACTGGGGTTTTTTGTGAGCAGTTGGTTGGCTGGATATTTTTCCTCCCTTTAGTGACAAACCTAAATTTGGAAGTTTGTATTTTATTGTTGCAAAAATTCTTGCATGTCCCTGTGTCAGGTGCTCAGTGGATAATCTGAATTATCGAAGAGTAAAATTTGCTTTTCCCAGCTTGTCCTGTTTTTAGGCTTGGTCCAATCGAAAACTTTCTTGTGCTTAAGAGAAATATGTATACCTTTAAATATAAACTTGAATAATCAAGCTTCATGGGAAAATCAAGTTCTTGTTTGTGTCCTGTATTTTTCTGGATATCCCCTTAGCATCTTCTCATCTTAAGTAAAAGATATTTCATYGTTTTTTCTTGCACATCTTTCTTAGGTTTCAGATGGAGCTTTGAGATGCTTTGCTTCATTAGCTGACAGATTCACACGGCGTGGAGTTGACCCAGCCCCATTAGCTAAGCATGGATTAACTGAGGAGTTGTTATCTCGCATGGCAGCTGCTGGTGGGGCAGCCTCAGGACCATCCTCAGCTTGCAAACCTGGACGGAGCAGTACCGGAGCACCATCTACAGCTGCAGATTCGAAATTAAGTAATCAGGTGTCAACTATTGTAAGCCTGTTGTCAACCCTGTGTAGAGGCTCTCCAGTAGTAACRCATGTAAGAAATCCTTTTATGCTGCAGCTTTTTGTTTTCATGGGGCATTTCCCTTTGTATACTTCAACATATGCAAGATTTATGTTACTATTTTATAGATAGATACACATATATGTATTTGTAGATCTTACCTGTTTTTATATATATATRTATATACACATATGYGCACACACATGTACACATAAGTTATTTTTAAAGAGGGGAAAAAAGGAAACATTTCATATGGAAATGAAACCCAATTCTGRTAGTATTTTCTAAAGCCCTGTATATTTTTTATTGTTCAGACTTTTAATTATTTCCAGGATCTCCTAAGATCTGAACTTCCAGATTCTATAGAGAGTGCATTGCAGGGTGATGAGAGATGTGTACTGGACACCATGCGGTTGGTGGATCTCCTTTTGGTGCTGCTGTTTGAGGGCAGAAAAGCGCTGCCCAAATCCAGTGCTGGATCCACAGGCAGGATCCCAGGGCTGCGGAGGCTGGACAGTTCTGGGGAGCGTTCCCATCGGCAGCTGATAGATTGCATCCGCAGTAAGGACACTGATGCACTGATAGATGCCATTGACACGGGAGGTGAGCAAAAATACTCTGGAAAAGAAAATGAGATGCTTGCTTTTTCTTTGAATTTTATAATCTGAGGTGTCATAACAAATGCTGAAGTAATTCATTGAAAATTGTTATATAAGTTCACTTTGTTAAATACATGACAGGTCTTGTTAGTAATCATATTTGTGCCACTTTTTTTTAATGCAATTATGAGCRTAATTSCTTCTCCAGAATTGTTGATTTTWAAATTTTTTTAATTAATTTTTAAAGACCTGCTTTTTATTTAAAGAATACTGTTGAACTTTAGTTTATAATTATGGAAACTTTAACTATTTTATTGTATTTTATCTTTCAGCTTTTGAAGTAAATTTTATGGATGATGTAGGACAAACTCTTTTAAACTGGGCCTCAGCTTTTGGAACTCAGGAAATGGTAAATTAGGTTTATAGACCTTTAAGAAGTTGGATTATTTATGTAAAGGAAGATAAAAAAACTATTTTCCTTTTTCTTGYCCAACAGGTGGAATTCCTCTGTGAAAGGGGTGCTGATGTTAACAGAGGTCAGAGGTCATCCTCATTACATTATGCAGCATGTTTTGGAAGACCTCAGGTAGCAAAGGTATGATTTAAACTGACCCTTAAAAGCAGTACCTGATGACTTTCYGTCTTGTTCTGTTCAAAATGTCTTCAGTGCAATATGCTGGACACATGAACTGTCAAATATTTACATATTCTTTACAGTATTTATCAAAACACAGATTTTTCATTACTGGGCAGTAGGGCAGTACTGAATAAAAGTAGTTTGTATTAGCTCTACAGATAGAAAAAGCACAGAATACTTACAAGCATGAGAATACTGGAGGAGTGATGTATGCAAAGCACATTGGCTATTTTGGAAGAAGAAATCCTAATTTTTTTTTCATACATGAAAATATTTGTTCTCAGACTCTCTTACGACATGGTGCAAATCCTGATTTGAGAGATGAAGATGGGAAAACTCCTCTGGACAAAGCTCGGGAAAGGGGGCACAGTGAAGTAGTAGCTATTCTTCAGTCTCCAGGTGGGTGCAATATTTAAGTCCATAACACTTGCTATAGTAGAAAGGCTGCTATATGTTAAGTTATGCAGTTATTAGAATTTTACTCAATTAGGGTTATTAAAAAAATAACTTGTGACTTACCTTGCTTAACCCATRAAGTATGCATAAAAACTTTAGTATTTTAAGGTGTTGTTAGGTGAGGGGAATTACCAAAGAAATAACTGASTGAGCATGAGCAGTGCCTGCTGTTCTTCAGCTGTGGGAGTTTGTTGTGGATTCRGAGCGTGTCAGCCTTGGTACCTTCTCTGGTATCCTTTCTTTCTGCACTTTCCCTGTTCCTGAGAGTTCTGGTGCCACAGGTGATACTTGTTATTAAATACTTTTATTCAAGAAGTCATGCATGTGTAAATTTTATGTATTTTATATTTCATGTCGTTGAGGTACTTGGATGTTAGTAAAGAAGACTTGGATGTTCTGAAGGGGTTTTTATTTGGTTTGTTGACTTTTGCAATTGAATGTATTGGCGAAAAAAATTTTCCAGGGGATTGGATGTGTCCTGTAAACAAAGGGGATGAGAAGAAAAAGAAGGATGCAAACAAGGATGAGGAAGAATGTAATGAACCCAAAGGAGATCCAGAAATGGCACCTATATACTTGAAAAGACTGTTGCCTGTGTTTGCACAAACATTTCAACAAACTATGTTGCCTTCAATAAGGTAATAATATCATGAGAGACAATTTCTTAATACTTGCTTAAAAAAGCTAAAGTAAATCTCAAAGTTTAAGTAATGCTAGTGACATATTTGTTTGATTAGAAGTAGTTGTTTGGAATGTGTTGCAAGAGTGAGTTTTACTTAGCATTTTAAGCAGTACATTTTCCTTTCTGATGAAGTGATGTGTTGGRAAAAACCTGGTTAGTCATGGGAGAGSAGAGCATACTCTTGACTGTGGCAGCATGAGGAAAGAATGCTATGTTCGTATAGTATGTTGTAAGCACTGTGCATCAGGATKTGGTTACAGCTGTTTGTAGCCACTGTAATTTAGTAGAGGAAAACTAATAAAATKATATCAAGATGCATTCACTGGAAAATCAGCAAGACTAGAAAAAGCTRTTCTAGAAGGTTTTAGAAGGCTTACTTAACAGCATGTTATCTGGAGAAGATGACCCTTGTAATTCTGTTGAATTGCAAAAATGTTGTCTAATTTATTACTTAAAAGGGAAATTGTGCATGGCATAGTGGTTGTGATGAGTTGCACCTGATCATAAACTCTTAGCTTTTTAAACTRCAAATATGACATTTATTCCAATCTCTTATTTATGTTCCCAGTGTTTACAGGTACTTTGGGTGAAGATGCAAGATAAAAAGGCCTCTAGTGGAGACAGACTCCACATGAGTTGATGATAGAAGGCTTAAACTTATAAATAAGAAACTATGCTGACAGTCTATGCAGGATTAATTGTTGCAGATTGTACAAAGAAGTAGTTGGCTCTGTATTTGAAAGTTATCTTTATGAATCAGAAAAATTATGTTTTTGGAAGTCAGTCAAAAAAATTCATCTGTAATCCTGCAGGAGTGATTTACTTTTAGATTAATTATGGTTCTTCGTGTGGAAAGCTTCATGATCTAATAGTATGTTTAGAGTTRAAAGTTATAGGGATCTTGAAACATGGGAAATACATGTTCAAAAAATGAAAGGCTGAATACCTCTGAGTGTGACAAAGTGTGCAGGAATTAATTGCCAGCACTAGAAGTGGATAAAGACAGGACATAGAGTAGGTTTACCTAGGAAAGGGTTGAGAAGAAAAGTGTATGTTAGACTGATAGTGCGGTAGAATCAAAAAATATCAGAGGTGCATTATTCTTAAAGATAATCTAGGACTTAGTAACAATAACTAATTTTGGTACCTATAACAAGAACTGAARCAGGTTAAATTTCTTCTGTTTTGAGAACATGCTTAAATAGAGTACAAAAGAAGTCTTATCTTGAACCTTTTTGATTATTGCTTGCTTGATCACTGTAAGAATCTTTTTTTCTATAATCTTTTAAAGGAAAGCAAGTCTTGCTCTCATTAGAAAAATGATACATTTTTGTTCTGAGGCGCTGCTGAAAGAGGTTTGTGACTCTGATGCTGGCCACAACCTGCCCACAATACTGGTTGAGATAACAGCTACAGTGCTTGATCAAGAGGTAGGAAGAAAGAAAGTGTTATCCTTTATGAAACCTGTACAAAAAAGGGAGTTATACTCATTGATTCCATGTGTTTCTTAATAAATAACCCTAAAACTTGTACAGTGTCCATCTGTAACCACAGGTGCAGTTCAGTGTGTAAAGTAACAAGATCTCCTTTGTTATTTTCTTTTCATCCCAATGTATTACAGGATGATGATGATGGCCATTTGTTAGCCTTGCAAATCATAAGGGATTTAGTGGATAAAGGTGGTGATCTTTTTCTAGACCAACTGGCTAGACTTGGTGTAATTAGTAAAGTGTCAACTTTGGCRGGACCATCATCTGATGATGAAAATGAAGAGGAGTCTAAACCTGAGAAGGTACGTGTATGGAATTGATTTATTTGCTTTATTTGTTACTGTWAAACCTTGTAGTAAAATGTTCAATTTTTACAAAAATGGTCAGGGAAAGGGAGTTGGGATATTAAATCAATGCTTATTTTATACTACTTGTTTTAATAGTTTTCTTCTCTGCCTTCATTTTCTRGTAGCATATTATTATCTGCTGAGTTTTCCTATTCATACTTCCTTGTGGTCAAGTTGTTTGGAGCTTGGTTTTSTCTAGTGTTTGGAAAGTGACTGGTAAACAAAATGAATCCTTCCTAAAGTATTTGTGTCAGAAATGTATCTCTTTTGATGTTCATGCATTAAATAATTCCAGATGTTTTAAATGTTATCAAATACATTAAATATATTAAAAAGGAAATAATTTTCTGCTTAATGAAAGCTGTAAGTGCATATTGAAGTTATTTATCAATTTCCAAGTCTTATTGCCAGTCAGATGAACGGAATGGATAACAGACTTCTTCTGTTACCAATTCAATTAAATTCATAGCTAAATCTTAAGTGTGTAGTTAAACCTTTTTACTGTGGGGTTTGGGTTGTCTGACGTTTCTTGGGTGGGCACTGATTTTGTTTTTTAGTGGTTAGGTATTAGAAGTTATATGGACACRGTCCTAGATAACCAGTCATACATGGCCCTGCCTGAGCAGGGGTTTGGAATAGATGGCTTCCAGAGATTTCTCCCAGCCTCAATACTTCAGTGATTCTTTTCTCACAATTCAAGTTTTGAACAGAGATGGATGTTGCAGGCAGTAGGCTGCAGGCAGCAGTTGTTATTGTTAAGTAGATAAAGATGTATGTGAAAGGAAACTTCTAAGAAGTCTCTTATTCTATYAAAGAATAGTTTTAAGGATCTTTTTTAGATGCAGAGGTAGTATAGTTCCTACACTTTTGGTTTGAATAAGTCTTTTCTCCTAGAAGAGAGAGAATCTTCTCCTTTTAAAAATATCAGTGGTTTTTGTGGTTTTGGGTTTTTTTTTGTTTGTTTGGATTTTTTTTTTCTTTAATGGATTGGAAATTTTTTTGGTTCTTGTTATTGCTTAGTACAATGTTATTACAGGAGGATGAACCCCAGGAGGATGCTAAAGAACTGCAGCAGGGTAAACCGTACCACTGGCGAGACTGGTCAATCATTAGGGGAAGGGACTGCCTGTATATCTGGAGTGATGCTGCAGCCCTGGAGCTGTCTAATGGTAGTAATGGATGGTTCAGATTTATCCTGGACGGAAAGCTGGCCACAATGTACTCCAGTGGAAGCCCTGAAGGAGGATCTGATAGCTCAGGTAGACTTTTTGCATTTCAAGTCCRGGTTAAGTTTTGAGACCATTACATTTGTTTATATGATTTGATTKGAGCTATTTTGTTTTGCAGGAATTGGCTTACTAAATAGTAAAGGATGTAAACAGGTGGAAGGTGGTCAGTTAATTGTGATGCCTTTTATAAGATAGCATGTGGCCATAACTTGACTTTCTTGGTGAATTGTGTTAAGTAAACATCTTCCCAGTAAAAGCATATTAACTTTTTGTTTTGATTCTTCTCCATGCCTACTTAATTTTTTCACCCCAATCATTAAAAGCACTTTGTAGTGGCCATCCCAGGAAAAGCAGGTTGAAATGGTGATTTGTTGTTTGCTTCTAGCTAGCAGAATGAATTTGCATGTGTTTGAAGACAAAGTAATGGCAAGTTTCTCATTGAGGTTGGGAAACAAATTACAGTGTCTTAATTGTTGGAGAGAGGATAAGGGAACAGACCTTATGCACTGGCAATGCACAGGTGGTTCTGATTTTCTGTACAGAATACACAACTTGTTCTGGATGCAGAAGCAGCCCTCCTTTTATTGTTTTATCTTTTTTTGCAGCAGTTCATGCGTTTATGAACCTGCAGACATAAAATGCTTTGCAATATTACTATGTTTTCAAATGAGCCACTGAGTGACATAACAGAACATATTATGATTCAGGATGGAAATGAAGTGCTAATGACTTCATACATGAAGTTTGGGGCAAGAAGACAAAATGCAATATAGTGTTTCTGATTATAATGCAACTGGAAACCAACTATAGATTTATTGGTTTTTTGGTTAGAAAATATGTCTTTGCATTCCTTTTAATAAAGCTATTGCCTTAAAAGGTAAACAAGCTCTGTGTTGAGGGACTTGTTTATCATACAATACAATTTTAAGAAGRTTCATGGAGATAGTTTTTTGAATTTTCATAGCCCCTGGATGTAAAATTTTTAGTTTTTGCTTCCAAATGGTCTAGGTAAGGGGATGAGACTATTTCTGTATGAGCGACAGCTCAGATGAATTTGGAGAGAACTTAAAAGAGAAGTAGTCATATTGATCATTTAAGATGTTACTTCACATCTATCTTTTAAAAAAGATTGAATAAATTCAACAAGATACTTAGTCTGAATATTACGAGGGAAAGGAGCTAAATGTAGGATTAAATGAGGCTTCTTGCAATATGTAGTAAAATAGACATCTACTAAGGTTGCTGATGTTGCAGTGTAATTTGCCTGAACTTTAACCATGAGCTCTAAGCATGTGTAGCAGCCTTTTTTACTTAAAAAATTAATATTTGTTTACTAAACRAATAAAATACAGTATAATCTCAGAATAGTATCTGTAAGTCCTGAACTGTACTATTTGTTCTGCTGTCCTAAATCATTRCTGATTAATCTCATGGTATACTTTTTAGTAACTTCACAACTGGCAAGAATATAGAGTGTTGAGTAGTGAAATCTGTTAGTATGTATTGCATGATGAAAGTTGGGGTGGGTGTTCAAGTATATGTACTGTGAACACTTTGGAAGGTCTGTACTCACCCCTCTYCACATTAACTCTATACCTGTTTTGTTTGAATTTTTGGGAAAAAAAATTCAATGCAAAAATTTAAATTTAATGGTAATTCTGAAGCTTTAAGTAAGTCTCGAAATTCTGTCCAAGGGAACCTGAAATTGTTCATAACCATATAGAAATACAGTACTTTCAGTGCAACATGCTATATAATAAATTAATTAAAATGTAATTAGGGAAATCTGAAAACACTTAATTAACAGAATTTTCATCTTGCATATCATATCTCTATTATTTTTATAAGCCTTCTCTCAGTATGCTATGAAATTTAAGCAATAAAGAATGTTGTGCCTCAAGTGCATATTTATTTTTGCATTTTTTGGTATTATAAAAAAAGGGCAAATTTTAAAAGCCTAGTGCTTGTCATTGCAGCAAAAGGCAAACAGCAATAATCTTTAATGGGGTGTTTCTATTTTTACTTTAAATGGAATTTTTGAAAAGTTATGTACTCAGCYTTTTAATGATTAAAATACAAATATATAATTTAATAAAAACTTATGGTTTTTGGAATAATTTTTAATATTTTTTGTTTCTGAAAACTCATTTTTAAGAATAGTTCATGCTGACCATTCTGAGATCCATTTTTCAAAGACTAAAAATTTATACTGAATTTCTTTGATCTTCCTATGGTAATTGTAATGATGAATGAATACATCTGGATTGCATCTGTCAGAAAGAGTTGCATTGCTGCATTGCAGCTTTGATTTGATCGTAGAATAAATCACTGTTGAAATACAAAAAAAAAAATACTACACTGAAATTTAGGACTCTTTAAGACCCTTAATTTCAAACTTAATTTTGCATTGAATGTACTTTAGTTGTTTTGCTCTTGAAAAAAAATAAGCTACATAATGATAGAAGCAGTTGTTGGAAAAAAYGGAATTTGTTTCTTTTTAAATAGAAAGTAGGAGTGAGTTCCTTGAGAAGTTGCAGAGGGCTCGGAGCCAAGTAAAACCATCTACCACAAGCCAGCCAATTTTATCAACACCAGGGCCAACTAAACTTACAGTAGGAAACTGGTCACTGACCTGTTTAAAAGAAGGAGAAATTGCTATTCACAATTCTGATGGTCAGCAAGCTACAATACTGAAAGAAGACCTGCCAGGCTTTGTGTTTGAATCCAACAGAGGAACAAAGCATTCATTTACAGCTGAAACTTCCTTGGGTAAGTATGTAGGTATGTGTTATGTGCAGGTAGGAACAAATGGATATGAGATAGTTTTATTTGTTGCTTTTCACAGCTATGAAAAAATGCGACCTTTCTAAAATATRTGTTGCAGGGTCAGAATTTGTGACTGGCTGGACAGGCAAAAGAGGAAGAAAACTGAAGTCTAAACTGGAGAAGACAAAGCAAAAGGTTGGTGAGCATCTGTAAATTCTGTATTTAGAATTTAATTGAGTTTKTTTTATATTATAATATTCTTAGGGACGTATAGTTTCCTCTTGGAGGATTAAAATCTCTGATTTTAACTAGATGCAATTTTATGTGAGGCTTAAAGGGGAAAACATCAACCAGAACAAAGCACTTCTTTGGGTGATTTGATCCAACAGTCTTTGTAAATTCTGTGCTTCTTTAAAGGAAAAACAATAAAAAAAAAAAAAAAAGTAGGAAAATCCAATCTTCCTGACTTGCATTTGTATAATTCTTCAGGTTTTGTGGTTTGATTTTTTTTTTTGTTGTATTTATGGTACAAGAAAAGATGTTACAATTGACAGTACAGTTGTGTCAGAGGCATATCACACTTCTGTTCATCTAGCTACTAATTTCAGACTGGGTATTGTGACAGGGTGCTGGAATTGACCAGTCTGCATTGTTAAGAGTTGTGGTAGTTAAGCAAAATTAGTAAACACCCTCATTTTAGATATATTTAAAATTCTTTGTCCTCAAAATGAGGGAGAAAAAAGAGAAATTAAGAAATCAAGTATTAAGCTCTTTACAGAAAACCCACAAAATACAGTACATTTTGTGATCCACTTAGGCCAAGGACTCAGGCTTGAATCTTCAGTCTTGAACTTTCTTGCAGTTTCTAACAGTGCAGCCAATATATTCTGTACCTTGGATCTGCAACATTTAAGGACATATATCTTAGGAAATGTGACATTAAATTGCAAGTTGAAATACTGTGTGTGAATGAGAATAGGTGGGATGATAAAAGAAAGGCAGTGCTCTCTTGTACCTAAGATTGCATTGTGTAGATCTGAAGCTTGTGTAATGTATTATTGCAGCACATAGAATGATAATGAAAAGGAAAGATTTTTTGGGAAATTTCTTACAAAAGAAAGATATTTAATAAGAACTTATTTCATCTGTATCTTGTGTGAACCATGCTTTATAGAAAGAATAATTCTTACTATAAGAGGTTGTATAGGGACTTTGTGTGAATTGGCTTAAGGAATGTTGATAGAGCATTCAGAAATCATATTAAACCTGCTTAATTTTACATTTAGAAAGATTACCTGATCCATTATACAGTTCTAAAAGAAAGGTTGACAGATTGAGAATCATACCTTTTTCTACTATSCTTTATGCTGTAACCTAATATGTGATGGTAAATTTAATTTCTGTCAATAAGTTTTTGTGTATTTCCATTATTTCTCCTATAGCTTTTTTTCCTTTCACAACCTTTGCCATTTCATGATGCACATGGGTTTTGATTCTTCCTATTTATCTGCCTCTTGTGGACTTAATAAAAAAATGAATGACCAAGGTTGCAGTATCTGGGAGTTTAGTAACAGGAAGGTTTGATTTCTGATTATCAAAATCCMCTTGTAGGTACGCACCATGGCAAGAGATTTGTATGATGATCACTTTAAAGCAGTTGAAAGTATGCCTCGAGGAGTAGTTGTAACACTGAGGAACATAGCAACACAGTTAGAGTCTGCATGGGAGCTTCATGCAAACAGGCAGGTAAGTGTATCTCCTTTGTTTTTAATGTGTGACATCAGTGGAAATCAGATAATGTTCAGGCTAGTCTGTCATGATGTGAAGAACATTCATAGCATGTCTGAATGTGGGGAGTTTTAATGCATATATTTCCTAGTTAGGTACTTCCATAGGACATAATTTATCAACTGAAGCAAGTGGACAGATTACTTTGTTTCATGATTATGATCTTTTTTGTCTTTCAGTGCATTGAGGGAGAAAATACTTGGAGAGATTTAATGAAGACTGCTCTGGAAAACTTGATTGTGCTGTTGAAGGATGAGAATACGATTTCTCCGTACGAAATGTGCAGTAGTGGCTTAGTTCAATCGCTGCTGACWGTTTTAAACAATGTGAGTTTCTAGACTTAAGTGTTTAAAGAAAAACTTCCTTAAAAARTGACACTAAGGCGTGTGCTGCAATTTAAAAGATCTGTTATAAATCTGTCTTTTTCCTGTCTTGAAAATCTGGCAGACTTGTTCCAGTTACTGGTCTATCTGTTGAAGATAAGCTATCACAACAGCTGGCTTTAATATCTATAAAGCTATGTTCAGGTCTAGTGGCTGATGATTAGCTTTTCACATACAGACTTTAAATTGGGATTTCAATGAGAGTAAATAGATACTTTTACTTGTATAAAAATTTTTAACAAATCATATTTAATTCATATATTTAACAATTTAACAAATCATATTAAATACATATAAAATGTAACTTGGTTTTTTTTCCTCTCAGAATGTTGATTTGGATGTGAAACAAGACTGTAGTCAACTGGTAGAGAGGATAAACGTTTTCAAAACAGCATTCAGWGAAAATGAGGATGATGAAAGGTAATAATAATACCAAACTAAGAAAATCCCCTTTAAAATTGTGAAGCACTATGGCAATGTTTAAAATAATTTAAAGACAAAGTAATTTTTCCTTCCATTTCAATGGAATAGAAAATTGATCTTAAAAGACAGCATCTAATATTGAAGTAGCAACAGAATTTTTTCTCTCTAAGAGTCAACCTATAGAACATCTATTGACAAAGTAAAGGTGACTTGTTCATCCCTCTACAGATTAGTGTCTTTCTGTGCTGTAACCATGTGACTAGAACAGATTCTATCAGCTGAAATAGCATGCTGAGATAGTTATCTCAGCTGGATCCTGTTTTCTGAGATACTGTAGAKTTTTTTCTTGGTTTTGTTTTGTGGTGACACAGTACCTGTTCTCTTTCCCAGCCGTCCGGCAGTYGCGTTAATTCGGAAATTGATAGCAGTGTTAGAATCTATCGAGCGCCTGCCTCTGCACTTGTATGATACTCCAGGATCTACATATAATCTCCAGGTAAATGCACTGTGATAACCAGCATGTCACGCTGAGTGGTGCACAACTGAAGGGTATATGTTGCACACCTTGTCTRCAAGAATCATATTCTTGTAGATGTGGATAGAATTAGGTAAAGAAGAACCCAATTTTGGCATCTATTTCCTCTAACACTTAAACGCATAGCTGTTCCTCTACTGTCACTKTAACACTGTGAGGTAAAAGTAAATTTTTATTGAAGAGATAGTGYGTTTGTTCTTTCTTTTGTCTTCAGGTATTGTTGTCTTTATGCAGGAACATGCCCCCTAGTTAAAGGGCATGCTATTATGATTAGAAGACAATTATTGGTAAGAACARGAGATAGGCTTTAAAGGGTCCTGTCTGCAGCTCTATGTTCAATTGATAATGCAAGATGCCTCAAGGCTCAGCAGCTTYTTTCACAGGAAGCTTGGCAGTTTGACTAAAATATTGCTTGTTTTTTCCTAGTTTATGTGGAGTCTTAATTTTTTCCATTTGAAAGCACAGTTGAGAATTTTGCAATGTTGGTAGGGAAGTATAAATATTACCAGGAAATAATTGCAAAAAGTTGCAAAACCACTGCTGCTGTTCAATATTTTTGGAAACAGTTTTMATTTTCTGTATTATTGTATTTGCTAGTCAACAAATGAAAGCTGTGAAGACATAGGAAAAAATGAGAAAATGTTAGCTGAGTGTGTGATTGACTTGCATATTGTCATAGTAAAGGATTGTTTGGATAATTGAAGAAAGGTAGTACCAGGAAATTACTTTTTAGAGGATTTCATTAGAATATAATGCTTAAGTTAGAGCAACAAAGATACTTGATAGGCCACTCAAATGGTTGTAGTGAAATACACTGYTTTTATTAAACTTCCAAAATCTAAGCAGAAAAGCCTATATTAATGTTCAGCTGTTCTTTCAGATACTGACCMGGCGCTTGAGGTTCCGTTTGGAACGTGCCTCTGGAGAGACGGCTTTGATAGATCGAACGGGTAGGATGCTRAAGATGGAGCCACTGGCAACTGTTGAATCTCTAGAACAGTATCTCCTGAAAATGGTGAGCTGCATACCACACACAGAGTGCACAGGGAATAGTTATATTCTGCTTCTTTAATATTTGATTTCTTTTCTTCCATACGTAGGTAGCAAAGCARTGGTACGACTTCGATAGGGCCTCATTTGTTTTTGTACGAAAGCTACGAGAAGGCCAGACATTTGTGTTCAGGCATCAACATGATTTTGATGAAAATGGAATTATTTACTGGATTGGAACAAATGCAAAGTGAGTTTTTCAAAGCTAGATATTTTAAAGTCTGACACAATAAACTATAATCCATGAGGCAGGATGGGGACAAAGAATTCATAATAAACAGAAATATGTTATTTTCTTAGAAGTGGGAAGTATCTTTTAATCAGTAGGAATTTTGGATCTGTTTGGATCTATTTCTTTTGGATCTGCTTAAATAATGGAAAAATATTAATCACTTGTGTTGAGAATTTATTTGTATGCTTCTCTAAGAAGATGGAGTGAGGAATTTTGGATCTTTGTTTTTGCTTGGCATGGTTCTGTTTGATTTTATTGGTTTGGGTTTGGGTTTTTTTTTCTTTAGATGTGTTTCAAACATCACTTTGTGTTTTTTAAAACACTGTAGCAAAGTTATCTAATTATCTAAAATTATATTTATAATTTCAGTGTGTGATAAACTCAGCTGTTGCMTGCAATTTACAGAAAATGTCAAATGTTGCTGAAACATTTTTTTTTAATTTAYGTAATAATAGAACAGTATATTTCTCTTTTTAAATACAGAACTGCATATGAGTGGGTAAATCCAGCAGCCTATGGATTAGTAGTGGTTACATCCTCAGAAGGAAGGAATCTGCCTTATGGTCGTTTGGAAGACATCCTGAGCAGGGACAGTTCTGCTCTCAATTGTCACACTAATGATGATAAGAATGCTTGGTTTGCCATAGACCTTGGCCTTTGGGTTGTGCCCTCAGCGTATACATTGCGCCATGCTCGAGGTTATGGACGATCTGCTCTCAGAAATTGGGTTTTCCAGGTATCTAAGGATGGACAGAACTGGACTACTTTGTATACTCATGTTGATGACTGTAGTCTCAATGAACCAGGGTATGTCGGTGTATTTTATCACTTTTCGTAAAACTGAACACAGTTAAAAATGTACTTGACTGTGGGCTGATTTAATGTGTGCTGTGGTTGTAGTAATGTAGCTATCTAAAGAAGTGGCAAGTGATACAAATTAGCAAGGATGGGCTGGAGAAAAAGTGATTCCTAGGTTTTCTGTATGGTTCACATAATGGTATTTGTGCTTTTCCATCRCTGCAAATTCTGCATTTTGTTTTATGACAAAATCATAACAYCAACACTCATCCGAAGTCTTCCCTGATGTTAATAGGTTTATGTATCTTGTAATATGCATACATCATCAGCATTATGGTTTGTTTGCTTTGGTACTAAGGTTCTTTGGTTTTGCCTTTTTGTCTCTTTCCTGTTGCCTACCAACACCTCTTTCTAATAAACTTAAAGGTCTACAGCAACATGGCCTTTAGATCCTCCAAAAGATGAGAARCAAGGTTGGAGACATGTTAGAATAAAACAGATGGGAAAGAATGCCAGTGGGCAAACACACTACCTCTCTCTGTCTGGATTYGAACTTTATGGCACTGTGAATGGAGTATGTGAAGATCAGCTAGGTAAGAAAAAGAACATGTATATCCTATTTGCTCCTTTAAAATGCTAATCAGCATACAACATAAAAATCAGTGTGAAAAAGGARGTTAATTTTTCCAGTTGAACTGGCTTAGAATTAAGCTCAAAATTATTCCCTATTCAATACTTTTAAGTCTTTTAATTGACATTTCTTGTAGGAAAAGCTGCTAAAGAAGCTGAAGCAAATCTGAGAAGGCAGCGACGCCTGGTGCGTTCTCAGGTGTTAAAATACATGGTGCCAGGAGCTCGTGTGATCAGGGGAATTGATTGGAAATGGAGGGATCAGGATGGGAGCCCGCAGGGTGAAGGCACTGTTACAGGAGAACTGCATAATGGTGAGCATGCATTGCCTGAATTTATAAATGTCTGTTGCATGATTACTTCATGCAGAATGGGTAGCATTAAAGTACTTCTTTGTAATGCCTTGATAAGGTTGATAAAAGTTTAAATACTTTGGAGGGAAGAAGTTTAAAATATTTTAGCTCTTATGGTCCATGTGTGATATTCCATTTGAATGCATGAAAAAAAAAATCCAGCTGTAAATGAACCTTCTATACAGCTTTGGTTATTTAAAACATTAAACTGTTATTCAAATATGAAACTGTTATTTAGATATCTATTACAAACTATATGAAGGTAAGTGATGCAAAATGATAAATTAAGCTTTGGGTCTATAAAATCTACAATTGCCTTCCTTGTCYCTTCTAGCTGAGCATTTGCAATATTTTTCTTGACTTTTGTTATATCCTATACCTTTCCTACCTTGCAAGCTTCTTTGGGATCAAGTTTTTGTTTTTTAGTTAAAGAGTTAAAGTATGAAAATTTATCATCTTAAGGAGCAAAATAAAAACCTGTAACAGCCAGGAAAGTCAGTACTCAGGAAGTTAATTTATTGAAGAGGTTCCAGGAGATGGTGGTGATCTTGTCAGCTGAATATACTTTACACCATTTCCCTTCTCTTCCCCGTTTTGAGGTATATAAGGCTTGCSTCGTTTCTGAAGCACCTTCAGTCACTTTTAGGTTCATTTTTAGCTAGACTTGAACGTTTCTTCTCGTTTGTTGAGTTGCCAACTCTCAAAGATGGAGAAATCTCCAAAGTACAGTCCCTTAAAATGATTTGAAACTGAACTTTACTTCAGCTGTTCAGTACAGCTTGTGGGGAAGTCTTCCACCATCCCTATATTTTTTAACAGATGCAACAGTATCCATAGCTACATTACAACTTGAAAGACTTTAGGTATTATTGGTGAGTAGTATTCTACCAAATCAGTGCTTTTGTTCCTATGTTCCAGTAACACTTCCCTGTTTAACAAGAGGTGAAATTGAGGTTTGTTTATCAAATGGTGATGCCAAACCATCTCATTACTGTCAAAGCTTTTTTCATAGAGAATTTTGAAAATAGTATCTAATTTACTTTTTTGGTTGTTGTTCACAAGTGTAGACAAATGTTGAGTTGCTTTAGGCCTCTAATGATGGAGCAGTACAACTTTGAGTACATAATATGTACTTAAAACTTGTTCAGATTTGAAACTGCTTGTACTTAATACTTTAGGGAAAGGAACTATACAAAACAAACCCAGTTATTTAGTGATGCTTTGAAAAAAGTACCTGGTTCAGATATTCATAAAGGRGAAAAATTATACTGTTGGACTACAGTATGGAGCTTTTTTTTTGTATGTGATAAAAAAGGAAAATAAATTATAGAAGAAAAAAAAATTCTGATTTGCTCCACAACTTTACCCTTCAAAGGTTTAATGACATAAAGCTGCTCAACTATASCTCATGAAGAAAGAATAAAATCATACAAGAATATATATCTGCTCATTTGATAAGATGTCTACTTATCATATCTGAAAACTKTAGCAATTTTTAACTACTTTTCCTCCAGAGTGATATTTGTAAATAGCAAATTGCTTATGATCATTTGTTTTGGTCTAGGAGTGGTGACTTTTGGATAGTTAAAAGCTGAAAGTGCACATGACTGTAATAAAATTATTTTACTTGATAKTAGCTCTTTTCTGTTTTAATAAAGAAAAATACGTGTGTATCTGGATCTGATATTTGTTTTGACTTTGTCTGAGATTGCAGAAGATTACTAAGCTTTAGAGATTTCATTTTTGGATGAAATGTGTATCAATTACAGTAACTACACCAATATTTGTTACAGTTAAGATACAATGAGAAATATTGGAAGGAATTTTTTAGGTGACTCTTAGATTGTGGCACATAATTGGACAAGTAAAAATAAATAGTTTTGCCCCCATTTCTGTCCTWGTTAGCTAAATTTTATATGTTACCCTCATTATTGCATATTTATTATATTTAGCTGTTAAAAAATCTTGATACTCAAAATAATAATTTAATAAAGGAACTGAAGAGTAGCATCTCTTTGGAGTTTTGTTCTGGTCCCAGGATAGGTTTTTTCCTATGAAACATTTCTCTTTCCTGAAATTTTACTTGATGTAGCYCTTACCTGATTGCCATAAGATTTTTTTATTAATAAGGAATGTTCAAGAATGTGTAAGTTACTGAACTAAAAAGCTGTGTATCACTAAATTAGTACTTTCCATTTRAGAATAAGAAATCTCAAACTAAGCAGTTTCATGATATGTCTTCTGTTGGGTGAATATGCTTATCCACAAGCTTCCAACGAAGAAAAATATTTTTCCATGTCTSTGTAATAATTGCAGCTTCTTGACAGGTGCTAGTAAAGTTACGATACATTTTAATGTACATTTTTGTTATTAGAGAATCCAATTTTGATAGATGTTAATAAAGTTTTTAGAGATTCTAGTAGGTCAGGYCCCTTCCTGAAGGAAACTTAATTTTTACTGGATTTGGTGACACTGAGGAATGAGCAGCCTTGCAATTGGCAACATTATGAAATTGTTTAGATTTAAACGCTTCCTTTTTAATTGGCATTAAGGGTTACTTAGTGATTTCATTGGTTCAGACATACAGCCCTTTTGAGAAGCTGATCCCACATTGTGGAGCTACTGTCTGACACGCCTCCTGTCTGCTTTCTGCTGGATCTCACAAACTCCTGTCCCTTTCCAGGCTGGATTGATGTCACCTGGGATGCTGGTGGCTCTAACTCTTACCGTATGGGCGCAGAAGGAAAGTTTGACCTCAAGCTTGCACCAGGGTACGACCCTGATTCAGCGGCATCACCCAAACCTGTTTCATCCACTGTTTCAGGCACAACGCAGTCATGGAGCAGCTTGGTGAAAAACAACTGTCCAGACAAGACGACTGCTGCTGCAGGCTCCTCAAGTAGAAAAGGAAGCAGCAGTTCTGTGTGTAGCGTGGCAAGTAGCAGCGACATCAGCTTGGGCTCGACCAAAATGGAGCGGAGATCAGAGAGTGTATTGGAACAGAATCTAGTGTCAGGCACTGACGTCCATGAACCAATTGTTGTTCTGTCCTCTGCTGACAGTGTGCCTCAGGCTGACATAGGCTCATCTTCCAGTGCCAGCACCAGCACCTTAACAGCGGACATGGGAAACGAGAATGCAGAGAGGAAGTTAGGTGCTGATAACTCAATACGTGCTCCTGGCGAGTCCAGCGCTATATCCATGGGAATTGTTAGYGTGAGCTCTCCTGATGTGAGCTCTGTCTCTGAACTGACCAATAAAGAAGCAGCTTCCCAACGACCCTTGAGCTCTTCAGCGAGTAACAGACTCTCAGTCAGTTCTTTGTTGGCTGCTGGGGCACCCATGAGCTCCAGTGCAAGTGTTCCAAACTTATCATCTCGAGAGACTTCCAGCCTGGAGTCCTTTGTACGCAGAGTGGCAAACATAGCACGTACCAATGCCACAAACAACATGAATCTAAGCCGGAGTAGCAGTGATAACAATACCAATACTTTGGGAAGAAACGTTGTGAGTACTGCAAGTAAGTATGCTRTTTTTATTTTTAATTGAGGATTTTGTTGTTTCTTTGGCTTTCGTTACACTTGAGTTTGGATTGTGTTGGTCTAATAGAGAAATGTACTTAGAGGAGCCTTGACCTTGTGTGTACCTGTAGAACTCATGAAGGACTCAGAGTTCCTGTCAGCTGAAAAGTGTTACATTGCCCTTGATGTCAGATCACAGGTACCCATCAAATACAAAGAAATTTGAAATTCATTAATGAAATTGATGTCAATRTTATGTTTAAGGAGAGAGTATGGCTGTGACCAAAAGGATGGAAGTGTAGCAACAGTAGCTAATGTTGCTTTCTGATCTGTGTAGATTTTGYATATTTCTGTTATTTTTCCATTTTCCTCAGGAAGGGCAGTGCATGCACATTGTGAAGTGTCTTAGCTTAGGAGCTAAGAACACAGTACAAAGGAAAAAGTATTGCAGTATAATGAAACATTAGCAAATTCCTGATTCTGTCAAGCTGCATAACATAATGTACTCTATTACTGAGTGTTTTCTAGAGGTGCTTTGGTCATTAAAGCTTAGATTTGGTGAACKGTTTAGGCATATTAAATGTAAGGAAGTTTGTAGTGAACAGTGTTTTAAATGACATTTTGTACATGCTTTAATGTTTGCATGTTCTCAGATTATRTGTAGGAGCAAGGTGTTAGCAAGGTAAGTTGTAAACCTGATTGCTGTTCACTCTTTTTTGAGTGTGCTCCCATCAAAGTTGTTACTTGTTAGGTATTTTGTTCTCTGATGGTGATAGTATTTTAAACAAAGAACTACATTTCATGGGGTAGAAAAGTTAGAAAAAGTGAYATTACCAAGCTAGAAAAAAGCATAAATTACTTGTTAAGATTTCRTGCTTCTCATGATTGTCAGTGAAGCTGGTGAAYGGTCTGGRGCAGCTGAGGGTTGTTTAGCCTGGGGAAAWGAAGGCTCAGGAGAGCCTGAAAGGAGGTTCCAGTGAGGTGGGGGGCAGCCTCTTTTCACAGGCAGGAAGTGGCAGGGGGAGGCTTAGGTTAGATTCTAGGAAAAATTTCTTCATTGAAAGGGTGGTCAAGGGCGGCTCAGGGAAGTGGAATCACCATCCCTACAAGTGTTCAGAAGTTGTGTAGAAGTGGCACTTGAAAACATGATGTAGCAGTGAATATGGCAGTGTTGGGCTAACATCTGGACTCAGTCTTTGAGGTCTCTTCCTTAACAATTCTATGAAACAATTCTATGATTCTACATTTCTTAGAAATATGGTGTTCGCTTTTAGTATTTTAAAATATTTTAAATATTTACTTAAATATTTAAGTATGATTCTACATTTCTTAGAAATATGGTGTTCGCTTTTAGTATTTTAAAATATTTTAAATATTTACTTAAATATTTAAGTAAATAACTTCATTTTTTTGATGGGGAGATTTTTTTTTCCAAGTATCCTTACATTCATGATACTGAAGATGGGGGTGAAGTCTCTTGTGACTTGGAATAAAAATGTAAATAAGATAATCAAAGAAAGCTTTCCAGTAATTGATCCTCTTATAGACAGATAGTGGCTCTGGTTCTGAAGTAGTTTTGTATTGAGGGGAGAGAAAAGAGATCCCCTTTGAAAAACACTTCAACAGTAAAATACTTCAACAACATATTAAAAATTTCATGATTGTTTGATACTATACACCGAAAAAGTTAGAACTAAGAATGGGGCAACTTAAAAGTTTAAATCTGTGTTAAAARTGATCATGCTTTATATTATCCTTCATGTAGGAATTATTTTGGTTTATCTTTTTATATGAATAGAAACTGTAAATGGTAACTTATGYTCCTTAAAGAGATCAGAGACTAAATTTGAGCAATCTCACCAGAGTTCAACTAGAGCATTGTGTATAGCTTGATTTGTTTTTTAATTATTATTTTATTTTTGGGGGGTTTTTAGCCTGTTCAAGTTTTAAAAAACCCAAGCTACCAAACTAAAGACCAACCAAACCAAAAAAGAAACCCCCACTATCAAACAAACCACYCACAACAACCAAATACCCCAAAAGTCAAGACTGAAATCATCATTAGTGAGATAAGTCTTTCTGGACTTTCTGTACTGGTTGCATTAAAAACATCACTATTTGCTAGAAGCTAAATGGTGTCTAGAGTAGCCAGTTTCCATTTGCTCTTGAATTCAGAGCAAATGAAATGCTGATGCTTAATGGCWTTTTCTGTTTACTGTAACAGCAAAGAGTTTGCTGTTAATAATTAGCAGAGGGTGAAAGATGTGAGTACTGAGCAACTTATTTTCAAGCTCTTGAACAACAAAAGAAAAACTCTTTGGTTTTTCATTTCCATGCTTTCATAGACAAGAACATAAGCTTGTTAAAAACCCTACATTTAAAATCTGCACAATATACCCTCATTGGTATACTATTATTTCCCACTCCCTCTGCATTATTATATTTTTATTTGCAAAGTAACCAAATATGTATTATTTGCAAAAYAGCAAAATTAGCTATGTTCTTAAGGGGCAGGGATGTATGTAGTAACTGTATGGAACAGAGAAGGAAAGCAGAGACAGTAACATTTATTTTTCACAAAAGGATATCAAATTCACTTAGGGGAAGAAGCTTTGTTGTATCTTTCTTCAAGGATAATAACCTTTRCAAACTTTGGTAATAATAATATGAAATGCTGAGGTTGTTTTTTGGGTTTAGTGGGTTTTTTTTCGGTTGTGGTTTTTTTTTGGTGTGGTTTTTTTTGTTTGTTTTTGTTTTGTTTTTGTTTTTTTTTTGTTTTTTTTTGGAAAGCAGTTTCTCGGTTTACATAATGAATTACAATAATGAAAACTTTTCCTTTAGAATGCAAAAAAATTTGTATTTAATAAAGTTCAGAAGAAGTAGATTGAAAAAAAACCTAAGGCATAAATTCTTAGTATAGGTGACCCCTCAACTTTTTCTCTCCAAAATCATGATCAATCTCCTTGTTTAAATATAAGTGTATGAGAACATGTTTTTCAGATTGGGATATAAATGTGTAGTCACACATAGGTATAACTTATACTCAGTTATGAACACTAGCTGAAGTATTTTTGTTGAGTCTGCTGTAAATTCAGTTTTGTTTCAGTTGTTCACTAAAATGCATTTACTGTTTTATTTGAATGTACAGTAAGGTAACTGTTTAGTTGTTGCTTGCTTATTCTAAAAATTATAAATCATCCAACGTAAGTCACATGTGTCACAGTGTTGTCAAGTCAGGCTTGTTGACTGTGATGAACATATATTTTAGTAGTTGTGTGAAAAATAACAAGTCAGAGCTGATTTAAAACCTTAGAAAAATGCACAATAATCACAAGTTTCACATTTGYTTTAATATGTTCTGTTCCAATTCACTTATAGATAATTAACTTGTTTGCACTATATAATATTGTAATTTAGATGYTAAATTTCATTTTAGGCTTAGAGACAGATTGCAATGTTGGAGTAACACATTTCAGGAATTRTTTACATATGTTGAAAATGAAATTAAGTAATTTCAGATTTATAGTGGAATTTTGGGGATTTATTTGATAAACTTTTTTATTTTAAATGTTTACAAAGGAATAAGCTCAGAAGTGGGCATCTGTGTTGTAAGGTGCATTTTTACTTTGGGAAACCCTTCCCCTTTATAGTCTGTTGTTCTTTATTATAAAATAACACACTGATAGTTTTCAACCCCAAATATATTTTTCAACACAGGAGTCATGCATGTAAGTTGTACTCTTCAAGTCATCAAATCATTTATTTTATCTTACCATATCTTTATCTATAGCTTCTCCTCTTATGGGTGCCCAAAGTTTTCCTAATCTGACTACAACTGGTACCACATCAACAGTGACCATGTCTACATCCAGTGTTACTAGCAGCAGCAATGTAGCTACAGCAACTACAGTTTTATCTGTTGGTCAGTCGCTTAGTAATACTCTAACTACTAGCCTAACATCAACATCTAGTGAGAGCGATACAGGGCAGGAGGCAGAATATTCTTTATATGGTAAGTTTCATTTTTAAATAAACCTAAGCATTAGACTTCCCATTAATGACTTTTCCTTTTATCCCTTTGTTATGATTTTCTTATGTAGTAGTTTATTTGCTGAAAAGTATTTGAAAGTTGAGCTTTTCATGTGTTACTAATCCTGTAAGGCAGAAGGTAAAATAATGTTAACGTAGTAGTATTTCCTTACTTTCAAATCTTTATTTTCAGCAGTTTCTATCCCATATTACTATTATTTATGGTATAGTTTACCTAAGCACTTGAACATTTTCCCTCATCAACTTTACCTCCTAATGTAGTTGCATATGTACTTGTAATTACAACCAAAATGTTATTTTTTGTTGTGTTGTATAGGCTTGCTACCTGCACAGTCTGATCTTGTACCTTGTATCACTCTGATTGGAAAGCATCCACCATTAGGCACATTGTACCCTTGAAATAGCTTCCAGGTATCTCAATACCCTAATAGCAATTGCAAAAAAYTGGAAAGAACACAAAAATTGACAGGAAGAATGAAATGACATGATTTGGCAAACAGATCCAGAGCTGTGTGGATGCTATACCYTAGGAACAGGCTTTAGGACAGAGGYTACTTGAGGCATATGARTACAGTGAAAGAAGATTTAAATAATTCAGTCAGSAATACATGGGAATYGAGGTGATAAAATCAAGTCAAGAAAATCCTGGGTTGGATATGGRAAAATACTTYCTAATGTAAAGTTTATTGAMTTGTGAGATATTCTTGAAAGAAGGATACTTKATTTATTTAAAATATTGTTGGATTAAGATTGTGTTCTATTTTGTTGCCTATTGAAATTACTTGAAAAATTTTTCATCATTTCAATGGGTATTGGTATTGAACTGCTTGGAGGCAGTTGATTAATATATCTGCACATACCATTTCCCTTTACTCTTTTAAGAGTAATTTGATACTTTGAGTGACAAGTCTTAAAATATATCAATCACCAACAACTGAATAAGTGGAGTGCATTCAAGTATCAGTAGGGGTGGTGGCTAAATACAAAGGATGTCTGGGTGACATAGATGGTTTCTAAGTGCATAGAAAAATGTAAAAGCTCAAAGCTTCATCCCAGTCCACTTGGATTGCTGTGAACTTCTTTTCTGCTTTTGGGAGGTTGTTTTTTTTTAAATCTTAGTACTATGTGAGTAAAATAGAACTTTTCCTTCAACTTCTTGTTACAGTAATTAATTAGCAATTGAATCTTTAAAATATCACTCTCAAATGTTTACCTTATATGTCCTTTACATTCTAAATTAAGGTCTAAGTCACACATTTTTAGTGGAAATTACATCACTCACCTGTTTTTAAATTATTGAGACATAGAAACAGACAATATGCATTTGTGCACCATTTTCTGGTGATCTTTTGTAATCTAAGGGTCATTATAAAATGTGATAATCAAATGAGAAACAGATCACTCTTGCTGATCACTACTGATTGCACCAGTAGTGTGCTTCTATAGTTATGCTATTGACTAGTGGACTTTTTACCAGGTGTATGCTTTTATCACAGCTTTTATTCCTGTTACGCAATAAGAAATGTTTTAGTTTGCTTTTGCTGCTTTAAGTGAGATTTGTTTTTTTCACTYTTCCCAATGCTTCTGTTCCTTATTTTTAAAATTCTGCTTTAAAAGTTATTCCTGTCTTTTGTTCTGTATGTAAATATATATATRTGTGTTATAGATTTTCTTGATAGCTGCCGAGCTAGCACTCTGTTGGCAGAGTTAGATGATGATGAGGATCTACCTGAACCAGATGAAGAAGATGATGAAAATGAAGATGATAAYCAAGAAGATCAAGAATATGAAGAAGTTATGGTATGGTACAGTTAGCATTGATGGTGTCTTAACTGACTGACAGGTGCTTTAAAAATCCATAGATTTTTTTGGCAATAGGAAGTCCTAGCTACAATACCTCCGTTAGCYGAAACAAATTTATTTAGATTTATTTAGTTTCTTGCATGTAGTCAAAAACACAAGAAGAGTGTTTTTAAATACCAGTGTATCCAAGACCTTATAGGTCAGAATTAATGTCTTCAAAGCAGGCTGGGAACAAGTTGACAGACAGTAGAAATGATGGATTAGTAGTTCACAGGCTGATGAAAGGGTGTAACTGTGGATGTGCTGCTGCATTTTGTATGATTCAGTTCTCAGGAGTGTTTAACTGTAGGCCTGTATGAAGCAAGAGTTTGCCAGAGGAAAKCTCTCTCTTCTCAAGAGTACCCCCAAAACCCAACAAAAAACGCCCAAAAAACCAGTGGGGTAGGGGATAGACAAAACCCAGCATGGTAATTCACATGGTTCTTGCCTACACTATCAGGCCTTCTGGCTTTTCATKTGGTTGTTCTTTACTGGTATGCAAAGTGCTTGGTCTTCTACCAGCACTGAAGTGGTAAGAAYTAATATTTCAAGATCTAAGAGGAAAAATAGGCAGCTTCACTAATGGTAATTTAATGTTTTACAGAATAAATATAACTATTGTTTTATGGAATTATAGAAACTTCATCCTGTAATTAATATACAAATATTTATTTCATTTGAACCAAAATATTCAACATCTTAACTTACTGTGTTTATGGTTTTAATAAAAATTCAGGAACATGACTAAACATTTTGTTGTTTCACCTTCTGCACAAAGATACAAAGTTAGGAAAAAACCAAGCCAGTGCAAATTAAGTGGATCTGCAATGCAAACAATAACTTTAGTTTGCAGAGTGTTGACCAGTTCTAAAAAATTATTAAATAGAGTTACTATTAKTGTTCATGGGAAGTAGCAGAAATAGCTAAAATAGACTTTGCTTTAGATTACATAGCAAGAAGCAGGTCTGGAAAAGAAAATACTCCTTTCTTGGGTTCCAGTACTATTCCCTCTGATRTACCATGCAGTTCTTCTCAATGAGAAGTTGAACAGGTTAAAGGCTTGTAGAAAATTCATAACCAATTAATACTTGATAAAGCTCACTGAAAATTWGATTTTTTTCCCTACCAAAATAGTTCAAGTATTTTGATACTTGATTTAATCTCTGGATAAAATGTGTATACATTATATATCAATATATGTATACACTGTGGAAAAAAAGTGCTTCTTGTTTTTTAAAAAATAAATATGTTTATTTTTTCATAATTGGATGTATTTGAACCTCTGGTATTGCAAAGTTTGTGGAATACACAAAACATCTACACCAGGTTTGCTGGGCTGCAGTACTCTGTATTTTCCTATGTTCTGGTGCTTCATGGAAAGTTTAATTCTTTCCAGGAACTATAAATACACCTGTGCCAGCTTTGTTTTATTTTATGTTGATTTTGTAGAGAAAATTAACMTAATGAAGACATAATGAAATGATGGAATGGGTAAGGTTGACAAGAAGCACAGTGGGTCATCTGGTTCAGCCTCCCTGCTCAGTCAGGGTCATCCTAGAGCACATGGCACAGGATTGTGTCTTGATGGTTCTTGAATATCTCCAGGCTGACACACAATCTGTCTCAGTGTGTGTTACCTCACAGTAGAGTTCTTCCTCATGTTCAGTCAGAACTTCCTGTGTGTCAGTTTCTGTCTCTTGTCYTATTGCTTTGYACCACTGAGAAGAGCCTGGATTCATMTTTTTGACACTTTTTGTTTCATCAGACACTGACAGACAGTGATGAGGTCCCCTCTCATTTGCCTCTTCTTGAGGCTGAACAGGCCCAGCTCCCCCAGGCTTTCCTCATAAGAGAGATGCTCCAGTCTCTTAATCATATTTGTAACCTCTGTGAGGCTTCTCCAGGGGCTTCATGTCTCTCCTGACTGAGGAGCCCAGAACTGGATTCAGCACTCCAGATGCAGCCTTACTAGAACTGAGTAGAGTTGCCAWTTAGTTTGTGACTGCTGTATTAATGAACTCTCAATTTTTTTATCAAATTACTCTCTTTAGCAGAATCAAAAAACAACAGGGTTTTTGGGGGGTTATTGTTTTTTTGTTTTAGGAAGAAGAGGAGTATGAGACCAAAGGAGGCCGTAGGAGAACATGGGATGATGATTATGTRTTGAAACGGCAGTTCTCTGCTTTGGTCCCTGCTTTTGACCCAAGACCTGGTCGTACTAATGTGCAACAGACAACTGACCTAGAAATCCCTCCCCCAGGTATGCTGGCAAAATGTGTGATGCTTCATCTGGCTTTAGGATGGAGATCCACTGTTAAGGGCCCACTGGATCTGGGGATGCTATCACTATTAATCAGTRCAACATGCTCTTGTGGCTGTGTGGCTTTTCTCTGTTTGAATGAGAGTTTCATCTGCCTCTGCATTTTTGAAGGAAAAGTAAATTAAGTGCTGTGTCAAAATAAGCAAATATAGGGATTTAACTAGGATAATTTCTTAACATGATAAATAATAAAATCTCATGATATGTTAAGATGCAATAAAGATGCCTGGTTTGACCTGTGGGGACTTAACTGTGTTAAAGCTACCCAGAATAGGTTTGATTGGAGAGGSTGTGCTAAAACAGTGCAAAGCTGAGACAGGGGCAAGGTAATGCARTGATGGAGCAGTGTGTACTGTTAGCAGCACAGCACCTGATCTTGCTCCTTGGCTCCTTAGTTCATTCAGCGCTGTGGATGTACTCAATGTTCATTACAGAGAGGAATAAGTAGGTTTTAGCRTATGTGGGAATAAGCCACTGCTTACTTTGAAGAACTGAAAGGAAGGTACTGTGTAGGAARAGAAGAAYGCATGTGCTGTGATAATAKCTAAGATGTTACCAATATACAGGGATCAGTAGGGATTTCAGAAATTCATGTTAGTTTTAYTCCCATGAAGAAAAAGTTCAGTCATAATTTCATAGTTCATAGTTAGACTCTGTCTCATCTCTTTAGCATGTGTGCAGTAAGTCATTACACTTCTTTATTGAACCATGTTACTGACATTTAAGCTGCCTTGTCATGCATTATACGTTTTGTGTTAAGGGTTCTCAAATGATTTTTGCAGGTACACCTCATTCAGAACTCTTGGAAGAGGTTGAGTGCATGCCTTCACCACGTTTAGCACTCACCTTGAAAGTTTCAGGTCTTGGAACAACTCGAGAAGTGGAACTGCCCCTAACAAACTTCCGATCTACCATCTTCTACTATGTACAGAAATTGTTACAGCTTTCCTGTAATGGCACTGTGAAATCGGACAAACTCAGGCGTATCTGGGAGCCAACATACACGTAAGCTCACCACTTCATTTTTCTGTCTAGACAACACTGTGACTGATTAGGAAAAGGATGTTAATTTTTTAACTCCTCCTCTGTAATAGGCAGTGCTAGAGTAAGTTCTTTTGTCGTTTATGTCAGGTTGTTATTATTGGTTTTAAAACTACTGCTGTGCCTGTAAAACCAAGGGAAAAAATCATAACCTTTAGGGATCTGCTTGGAAAAATCCCATGGGGTTATAGTCCTGGCAAAAAGTGAAGTCCAGGAGAGTTGATAGATTTTATTTTTTTTTAAAGGATCACTTTCTCCAGACTCGAGAACAGTCCATCCCAATACATAGGAAGTCAGGCAGAGTCAGTAGGAGACCTGCATGGGTGAACAAAAAAGCATGAAAGGGAAGCATGCAAGAAGGGTCAAGTGATCTAGGAGGAATCCTAGTTGTGCAAACTTGAAGGCAAAACATTAGGAAAGCCGGGGCACATCTGGAGTTGAATCTGGTGATATGTGAATGGCAAAAGGTTAGTGAACACTACAAGTCCATGGGACCCAATGGATTGTGCCCATGGGAGTTGGCCATTCTCTATTATCTTTGGAAGGTCATGAGGATTGGGAAATACTTCTAAGGACTGGAGAAAAGGAAGTGTCATTCCTGCCTCCCACAAAGGCAGGAAAGATCTAGGGAACTACAAACTGGTCCCACTTTCATCTCTGGAAAGGTGATGGAGATAGTCCTGGAAACCATTTTCAAACTGTGAAGGATAAGAAGGTGGTTGGAAGTAGGTGGCATAGATTTATGAAGAGAAAATCATGCTTAACCAGCCTTATAGCCTTCTACTATATGCCTAGCTCAGTGTATGAGAAGAAAGCAGCAGATGTTACTTTCCTCAGCTTTAGGAAGGCTTTCAACGCTTTCTCTCTCACTGACAAAATTAGAAAGCATGGACTAGATAGTGTCTGAAAAATGCCTGAACTGCTGGGGTCAGATGGTTGTGGTCCTTGCTGTAAAGGCCAGCTGGTGTACCCCAAGGGCTGATAATGAGTCCAGGACTGTTTAAACATCTACCTTAGTGGACTGTATTATGGGACAGACCAGACCCTCAGCTTCCAGGCAAAACAAAACTGGGGAGGAGGCCCTGTTGGACCAGATGACTGTGCTGCCATTCTAAGAGACCTCATCATGCTGGAGAAATGTCCCCATTTCAGGACCAGAGCTTTGTGACATTTCACAAAGGGAGATGTAAMGTCTATAAGCTGGGGAAAAGTAACTCTGTGTGCTGGTTCAGGCTTGGGGCCAGCTGGCTGGAAAGCAGGCTGAAAAAGGCCCTGAGGGTCTGGGTGGACATCAAGTTAAACATGAGCCAGCTAAGCTGGCAAGGACCAGCGGCACCCTGGGCAGCATTAGGAAGGTTGAGTGAGGTGATCATCCCCATCTGTTCAGCACTGGTGGGATACACCTGCAGTGCTATGTCCCAGTTCAGGGYTCCTCAGTACCAGAGAGACAAGAACACTGGAGTGAGTCCAGTAAGGGGCTGCTAGCATCATTAAAAGGCTGATTGCTACTGTCATACAGAGAGTCTGAGAGATCTGGATCTGTCTAGCCTGGARGAAAAAAGACTTGTGGRCTCTTACCAGTGTGTRTGAATCCCTGATGGGGGACATAAGGAAGCCAGACTGTGGACTTCCCTTTGTTGTGACATGTGGAAGACAAGAAGAAAAAAGGGCTCAAACTGAAATACAGGAAATTCTATTTAAACATGATATTTGAGGGCCCTTCCTACTTCAGCTAGTCTCTTGATGTTAATTTGACCTTACTAGCTTTATAGTAATAGACAGAAATTGTAAGACTGTATGATGGGGAGTGTTTTCCATTTACTACCCAAATGTAACTTCTGTCATACTCGAAGGATAATGGATATGAACTGCAGTAAGGAGTGGTATTTTAAACTGTAGTTCAGATTTCATCAGTGCTTGTGTGTTGAACCTATTTTCTGAGTTGTCTTCTGTCAAAAATYGCATACTGTAACAAACTGTTTTCTRGTTAGAAAACRTGAGAAATAGTTGTGAATGTGCATATCTTCTAAGTTAATGCACAGCAAGCTTCCTTAGGATTTCAGAATTTTAAAGAGTGCATGTGTAGTGAAAAATCTAAAGTTGGTTTGGGAAATTGGCACAATGAAGGTTGTTTGGTTACTCAAGTCTCACTTAAGGAAACATTAGTTATATACTTTGCAAGATAAATACTAACATCATGAAAATAGAGCTTAAGAACTTGGCTGCCTCAAGGTATCTCAGATGTTCTGTGCAGCAAAGAGCAGCTGCTGTTGCTGTTTTATATCACATTATCTAAATGTCATTGATACCTAACAAATCAGTGTATAACCCCAGAATTTAGAGGATGTGCTATGAGTGTGAAATATTAACTCATTGTTTTGATGTCTAGAATCATGTACAGAGAAATGAAGGATTCTGATAAAGAGAAAGAAAGTGGGAAAATGGTAAGACCTACTTCTATGCCTTTGTGTTTTATTACTGTTTTAAWAAAAGTGAAAGAAATATTACTGCAGTTTTTGAAATGCTACATTAAAAAAAACTAACCGTTTTCAATTACTGGAAAGATATTAGTGAGTATATTTGTAAATGCATGCTCCTTTAAAAAAAGACATGATATATTGCATGTGAAATCTTCAAGACTTTACAATCAGGAAAAACCAACATTTGGTGGTTCCTGTTGTAGGGTTGCTGGTCAGTAGAGCATGTGGAGCAGTACCTTGGCACTGATGAATTACCAAAGAATGACTTGATAACCTACCTGCAGAAGAATGCAGACTCAGCTTTCCTGCGCCACTGGAAATTAACCGGCACTAATAAAAGTATTAGGAAAAACAGAAATTGTTCCCAGCTCATAGCTGCATACAAGGTATATGTCTGCATCCAACCTTTTTTTTATTATGAATGGCTSTGTGCTTTGTTTTGCAGCTTTAAAGATTCTTGTGGAGAGCAAGCCATGGTATTAATAGGGAAGCTGAAYGTTCAAAAGCCAGTTTCAAGTTTAGGTTTTGCTGCTCTTGCCTTTTAATGTCTTCTGTTAAACGCAGTTGTGTTAAAATGCATTTGTTTCGTGATTTGCACCATGCACAGTTTGAATAAGTGCTAAGTTTGAACACGGTAACTGTTTTTTTTTTGGTTTTTTTTTTTCAAATCAACTTGGAATACAGACCTGAAGACTGCTTGCAACACAAGCAGTTTTCATTCTTAACCATTCTGTTTTTTACAGGATTTTTGTGAACATGGGTCRAAATCTGGATTAAGTCAAGGGGCCATTTCTACTCTTCAAAACTCTGATATCCTTAGTTTGGCCAAGGAACAACCCCAGGCCAAAGCTGGCAGTGGACAGAACTCCTGTGGAGTAGAAGATGTTCTGCAGTTACTTAGAATTTTGTACATAGTTGCCAGTGACCCTTACACAGCACGGACCTCTCAAGAAGGTAACTTAGTTATTTTGCAGAACTTCTGAAATATTTCAATGAAAAAAAAATTAAGAAAAACTTTTCTCTTGGATATTTTCAGAAGGAGATGAGCATCCTCAGTTTAACTTTCCACCAGATGARTTCACAAGTAAAAAAATTACTACAAAGATTCTGCAACAGATTGAGGTATTACACTAATACTTTATATGCAGTGTATACATGTAGTATTGTTTTTAAGACTCTTTTATTGTCTTCCTTACCTTAACTGTTTAAAATTATTGGTTTTTTGCCATTCTTGATTTTTGAATTGCTTCATGCATATTTTCTTCCTTACACTTTAAATGAGTAAATTCTGCAAGAACATACTAGTCTGAATAAAACCATGCAGATTGTTTCTGTACAAAGCATACAAAACTGTTTTACTTGGTATATTTTGGTTATGAATAATAACCTTTTTTCTGTACCAAACATCGATGTTACAGTGTAATGTGCGTGTGTCTCCCTGGTATATATACAATATAAAAAAGACAATTGATTATGTTAGGGTTAACAGGCATTTTATTACTCATATATTCTACATAAAGCTTTCAGAAATAGCTTTTAGAAAGCATCCTATTGGTACCATGTTAGTTAGATACATTAAAAGGAATACTTTAGAATGTAGTTCTTCAATAGAACTACATTTTCTTCAACAAAGATTAAAGAAGTTTCTCAGTTTAATTAACCCTTGTGTGCTTTTTGAGGTTCAGGGTTGTTTTTTACAGTCACATTGTCCTAATTATTTGTTTAAAAAAAAGTTTCAATTTTTCATGTTCTTTCAAAGACTGTTCTGGCACTGAGGACATCCTTATAGTAATAATTTCAGTAGTATAGTTTATTGTAATTGTATTTCAGAAGGGACTTTAATAATATTTCAAGGGGATAATTTTCTACCATCAAGTTTCTTTTGTGTCTTCTGATATTGAAATGGTAATATCTAATTTCTTTGGGGCAAAAGATTTTTGCCCCAAAAAATTACTCAGGAGTAATTCTTTCCAGGTACTTGGGTAYTTAGATCTCCCCACAGTACTTTGAGTAGTGTATATCCCAGAGAYTTACTACAGCTTTTAGTGTCTGTGTCAAAACACCCTGTGTACACTCTTAAGTCCTAGAAATTTTATGAACTTAGAATCACAGAATATGCTGAGTTGGAAGGGATTCATTGGGATCATTGAGTCCAAATCCTGGATCTGTGCAGGACATCCCAAGAGTCACATGCTGTGCATGAGAGCATTATCTAAATGCTTCTTGAACCCTGTCAGGCTTGGTGCTGTGACCACTTTCCTGGGGAGCCTCCTCAGTGCCCAACCACCCYCTGGGTAAACAGTCTTTTCCCAATACCTACTTTTAAGTCTTCCTGACTCAGCTTCAGGCCATTTCCTTGAGTCCTGTCACTGTCACAACAGAGAAGAGATCAGTGCCTGCCCCTCCTCTTCCCTTCAAGAGCAAGTTACAGACTGCAGTGAGGTCTCTCTTCAGTCTCCTCCAGGCTGAACAGACCAAGTGAGCTCAGCTGCTCATCACACAGCTTCCATATTGATTGCAATTGAAAGGGGGAAAAATCTCAGATGCTGAAAAGAAAGAAACTTACTCAAACACAGATTAAAAACTGTACTTGGGTGTGTTTGCTGTGTATGTACTTACTTACAAACATGTTGGGGCCACCTCAGTCAAACATTATTAACACTGGTGGTTTTTTTATTCCTTGCACCAAACTACAGGAACCCTTGGCACTAGCAAGTGGAGCTTTGCCAGACTGGTGTGAGCAACTAACCAGCAAGTGTCCTTTCTTAATTCCCTTTGAAACAAGGCAGTTGTACTTCACATGTACAGCATTTGGAGCATCAAGGTAAAAAAAATTAAAAGAAGTGTGACTGCTTCCTTGTAATTTTTTATATAGTAGTTTATAAATTGCTAATTTCCAKAAGGACCTTAATCCTAATGAGATAAAGTTTTCTGGCCAAATCTGAATAATTTTGRATAATGGAAGAAAGAGGATGGAAAAGCTCAGAATGACTAGGAATTTATTTTTCACCTTCAGCTGACGACTTGCTTGTGTACTTACAGCTAGGTTATCTTGTTGGCCAATTTGTCTGGGTTGCAGTTCATTGCATAAAGGACTACAAAATAGAAAACATTTGGACAATCATATGAACTAAAAGTTTTTTGGAAGCACATTTTTGTAGTTTAGTTCCAGCAACTTGTGATCATTTTGGTTCACTTATTTTTAATTCATTAATGTTTTAACAGGGAAAAAAAAAGGAAGATAATTACGGTGTTTTGAAAGTTGCTATAAGCTGCGTAATGAACAAAACCAGACTTTAAAACATTTAAGGGTATCCTCTAGAGTTCTTTGGTACCTCAGAATTAYTAATATTTTGATTGCAGTAGTCATAACCTTGAGATTATGTAGACAGTGTAAACCTTTCTGCTGGTACACTTTTTTGTAATGAGAAGGAAGAATTAGTTTTTGAGGGTTTTCTTGGCTGTTGCTACACATATTTTTCCAAATCAAARGGTAGAGAGAGAGTTGCCAAAATTACTGTTTTGTCTTATATGCAGTARAAGTGCCTCATGAAGGATATAAAATGAGGTATGTAAAAAGAAAGAAAAAGAACAAAAGGTATTATCTTGCAAGATACCCGTTTAAATATTTTTTACCATGTAAGAATTTTAACTTTTAAAGAAAAATGGGCCATCTTTTTTTGGGGATCTTTTTTATTTTGTTTTGGAAGAAGGTAATTTTTAGAGAAGTTGCATTTTGAAGAGATCCCTCAGGAAACATTGCATGTTTTTTACTTTGTAAGTAAAGAACTTTCTTAAGCTTTTAAAATTCTGGAGACTCATCTGTATACTTAAAACTCATCTATTCTATATGAACTGTGGGTGTGTACTCTGTCATGACACTTGGCTTTATTTGCTAAACAATCAACAGATGGTAGTTTTGTAGATAGTTTGCTGCTGCATAGATGATAATACAAAAATTTGGAAATTTGGTATAAGTACTGTTATTAAAGGCAGCTATTCTACACTGATATGGTTCTATTTGTCTATGATTGCACTTGAATTTTGTTTCTGTGTTTTTCTATGGAGTATTTAGTAAATAAATCTGCAAAGCTTGGTCAGTATCAATGGTGTGATGTGCAACTGCCTTACAGGGTCTAATGAAAGGTGTAATACATGTCTATAAACAGGTTTGAGCATCTGTGATTGAAAGTTCAACAGTAAATGCTGCCTTTTGCTCTTCCCACTTTCATGTGAAAACCATAGGAATTCAGATCAAGCACTGCCTRTTTTCATTGGTGCTATCATCAGAAGCTGGCACTTATATTAGAAATTATTTAGTTTTCTGACTTCATAAAATATGAAGCAGCCCATACTTTGAGACATTTGAGGCTGGTAAACAGTTTCATTTGGTTTATACCTAGAAAAAATTAGGAGGCAATTAGTACTTAACAAGTCACTTTYTATTGGTGACTGCTTTCAAGTTTCCATGCTGGAAGATGTGGAAGTTTTAAAGAGCTGGTGTTTGGTTTTCCCAGAGCAATAGTGTGGCTGCAGAACAGACGTGAAGCCACGGTGGAACGGACGAGGACCACGAGCACGGTGCGACGCGATGACCCCGGGGAGTTCCGGGTTGGCCGCCTCAAACACGAAAGAGTGAAAGTTCCGCGAGGTGAATCCCTGATGGAATGGGCAGAAAATGTCATGCAGATTCATGCAGACAGAAAATCTGTTCTAGAGGTAAAGCACATCTGCCTGGCASAGCGAGGTTAGATAGCCATTTCTAACGTACTGAACAGGATATTGCATATCCTGCTCCATAACCAACGCTGACCATTCCACTAGGAGTTTCTTTTACTATCAACTTTCCTTATGTTTTTCTAGGTTGAGTTCTTAGGGGAGGAAGGAACAGGCCTGGGTCCTACCTTGGAATTTTACGCATTGGTGGCAGCAGAATTTCAGAGGACAGATTTGGGAGCTTGGCTTTGTGATGATGATTTTCCAGATGATGAGTCCCGTCAGGTACATTTTAATTTGTATTTTAAACTGTGTACTTATGTAAAAAGAATGAAAAAAGAGCTAGATATCCAGGAAGGAAGAAGACATGTTCCTACAGCAGCTAGTCATCAAGAATGACCACTCTGGTACACAGTTTGTTTTTTAACTCTTTTTAACAGAGCAGTAGAGTATAAGAAGTTAGAGCAGRTATCTAATTAATTCCACCTTTAACCGTGTCTGCTGTTTTGTCTGTCTCTTCAATCAGGTTGATATTGGTGGTGGATTGAAACCTCCYGGCTACTATGTACAGAGATCATGTGGACTGTTTACAGCACCATTCCCACAAGATAGTGATGAACTTGARAGAATAACCAAACTCTTTCATTTCCTTGGAATTTTCTTGGCTAAATGCATTCAGGACAATAGACTTGTGGATTTACCCATTTCTAAGCCTTTTTTTAAACTCATGTGTATGGGGGACATTAAAAGTAACATGAGTAAGTTGATATATGAATCACGGGGTGACAGAGACTTGCACTGTACTGAAAGTCARTCAGAGGCTTCTACAGAAGAAGGACATGATTCCTTGTCAGTAGGAAGTCTGGAAGAAGACTCCAAATCAGAATTTATTCTTGATCCACCAAAACCTAAGCCTCCTGCCTGGTTTAATGGAATTTTGACATGGGAAGACTTTGAATTAGTAAACCCACATAGAGCTAGGTTTCTAAAAGAAATTAAGGACCTTGCAATTAAAAGACGTCAAATTTTAAGCAACAAAAATCTGTCAGAAGATGAAAAGAACACAAAACTGCAGGAATTAATGCTGAAGAATCCATCAGGTTCGGGGCCTCCTCTTAGCATAGAGGATTTGGGGTAAGTTTTTGTATTTATTTGCAGAGAGGCAAACAGTGTTGTGTTAGAGACAGAAGCCATAATTACAAATGAAGATTTCTTAGTTTTATATAGCATCATTGCAAAGGGGAATCCATAGAGATTCAGTCATATTCTTTTTCCTTGGTTTGAGGATTTTCTCTTCTCACTTGCTCAGTTTCCTGATCTTAAATGTGGCTATGGTGCAGTGATGTATGACTCTGGAAACATAAATACTTGTAAAATCACAGCTTTGAAAAAGAGTGATTCAGTAATTTCTTTGYTATGATAACTTGAAATTTGTCAAGTTTTTTGGAGAGGTTTTTAAGAGGACAGATACATTTCAGGTTGTGTTCCTATTGCAGTGTTTGAATCCATGTTAAACAGAGCATGTGTTGACTTATAGCAACTGTAAAAGACTAAGTATTCATACCTGTGTAAACCCATGTCAGGATGTCATCCTCCCTGGTTTTAAATATTTCCTTTGAAACAACAGTTTTTCTACCATTAATATTATGGGTTGTTATAATAATATTTTGCTACAAAAATTGTGTAGTGTCAGAGTTCAGTAATTACTTATGGCCTTGGAGTCATAGACTGCCCTGAGCTGAAAGGAACCCCCAAGGATCAACCTGTACAGCAGCATCCCCAAGAGTCACACCCTGTGMCTGAGAGCATTGCCCAAACACCTTTTGAACTGTGCCAGGCTGGTGCTGAAACAGTTCTCTGGAGAGCCTGTTCCAGTGCCCAACAACCCTCTAGGGGAAGAACCTTTCTCTAATATCCAACCTAAACCTCCCCTGGAGGCCCTTTCCTCGTGTTCTGTCACTGTCACCACRCAGATCAGTGCCTGCCCTCCTCTTCCCCTCACAGGAAGTTGTAACTGCAGTTAGGGCTCTTTCCTCAGTCTCTTTTTCTCCAGGCTGAACACACCAAGTGACCTCAGCCACTTTTATGGCTTCCTCTCCAGACCCTTCCCCATCTTTGTAGCCCTCCTGTCAGTGATCTGTAACAGCTTTATATCCTCAAAGGGCTTGTGGAATTTAGCCTGGCTTGTTATGGAGAGAAAGCAAGTAGCACTGTTCAAGGGTCTAAATGCCTAATAGGTTAAATGGCACTGTAATTGTTACTGCTGGAATTGAATGGAAATTATTTTTCTGAATTTRGTGAAATTAAATGGTTTGAGGAGTTTTGAAGCTGATATCTTAAAGTTTTYAAATTTATTAAATTTTCAGTGGTTATCAAATCCAAATAAATAGAGAGAATATGCATTTGCATACCATATGTTTGAAACACGTATTATCTGTGTCATCCATTACTGTTTGTAGTTCTGTGCTTTTGTATATACWTGAACAGTGGTACAAAGTGATCCATTCACAATGGTTTGAAATCCATTGAGGTGCTTTTGGGTGTGACAGGTTGTAAATCTGGTGTTTTTACAAAAGCAGTAGCTGACTGTTTTTCAATTATTAACTRCCTTTGTATTTTGTAGTTTAAATTTTCAGTTTTGCCCTTCATCCAAAGTATATGGATTTACAGCTATGGATCTCAAACCAGGTGGTGAAGATGAGGTAAGGAAATAACCTACCTTTACAATTTAACCAGCAGTTATTTTTATTGTCTCAACAATAACTTTAATGAACAGTGAATATTTACAGTATTTATCTACTGTCTTTGCAGACTGTAACAATGGATAATGCAGAGGAGTATGTAGATCTCATGTTTGACTTCTGCATGCATACTGGTATACAGAAACAAATGGAGGCCTTCAGAGGTAATTGTAAATACAACAACATATACGCAGTTAGGTGGAATAATGGGTGTTTTGGGCATGCTGGTTTAAAGTGGTGGCATAGAATGGCTTTCAAAAGTAAACCTTTTACTTAAGAATGCAATCGGTAAGATATGACTTTGAGAATACCTTTGCATTAGTTATGCTGTTTTTAATTGTGAAGATGTTCCATTTACCTTAGTTAAGAAACTATTGATTGATTCTAGTTTGACTGAAGTACAATTTAAATGCTGACGTAATTTTATAAACATCATTTGGACTCATGTTTATAACTGTATCTTGTGTAAATTAAAGATGGCTTCAACAGAGTCTTTCCCATGGAGAAGCTGAGTTCCTTCAGCCATGAAGAGGTTCAGATGATTCTTTGTGGAAATCAGTCACCTTCTTGGGCAGCTGAGGATATCATCAATTACACCGAACCCAAACTGGGATATACAAGAGATAGGTACTTTTATTCTGAGTGATTTTTTAAATAGTAGCTAAAAGAAAATGTGAAGTGATAGAATGTCCAGAATGTTCATTAGGTGAAGATGCCAAATTGGATGAAACTGGTGGTTTCTGAACAGCAGGTGATTGTCTAAAACTGCATGAAATAACCGTGTGTTAGAACAGATAGGTTAGAAGGTACTTGGTAATTTTGTGATGAGAGAAAATTAAAAATATATTAAAATACAAGTAAMTAGTGAGAACCTAATGGCAGCTATATACAGATTACTAAAATTAGATTACTMAATTTACTAAATAAATAAATTACTAAAATTACTAAAAATACATTTCAGAGTTTTTATTCTCATGCTTGACAGTAGTTACTTTTTTCTGGCTGTGTACAGTTGTTACTTGGCCCATATTTCTTATTCCTTTCTCTTGATGTGTAGTTAAAAAAGCAAGTGTCCTGTGCAGGGGACAAATATATTGACTGATGGTTGGCTATCAGAAGGTGGTCTTGATGTTTGTGAGTTTGTTGGGTTTGGGATTTGTTTTTGCTTGTCACATTTGGTAGCAGTAACATACGAAGTACTTCTGGAACTGTGTAAGAATAAGCCTGCTGAAGTGTTTGAACTCTACTTCTCTACTCAGTCATATGCACTCAAATGCAAGGCACTCAAATAACACCCCAAAATAAGTATGTACCTACATTGTTTTGTGTAATATTCTGCAAGGAGATTAAAGACTATTTTTTTGGATTTAAGGATGTTATATTCTTAATACTCAACAGGCCCTAGAGTCTTACAATGCCTGCTTAAGCGTGACTAAAGATTGTAATTCTACTGTATCAAGTTTTAAARCCCCCACACTCTCTTGTAGTCTTATCAGAACTGATTATTTTACTTTCCTTGCAGCCCTGGGTTCCTTCGGTTTGTGCGAGTGCTGTGTGGGATGTCTTCGGATGAGAGGAAGGCTTTCCTGCAGTTCACCACGGGCTGCTCCACRCTGCCTCCAGGGGGGCTGGCAAACCTCCACCCGCGGCTCACGGTGGTGCGCAAGGTAGGGCACCTCCCAGCCACCCTCCWACCAGCTGCTCTGGCTTGGCAGTGCCAGAGCTGCTACAGTAACAGTGATGGTTTTTATTTTAGCTATTTCATTCATGGCACTATGCTAAGGTTTCAATACTAATCTCTTGCTTCACGTCTGCTCTCTGATCTCTCTCTGTAGATGTCATATATTTTCATATATTTAAATATCAAAGTATTAATGTATATATGAAGCAAGGATATTTATAAATTGGCCTGTAGCTTTGCTGATGCTGTTGTTKCTGGACAGCTGGCTTGAGGTATGCAGCAAGTGCCATGAATTAGAGRACTTTACAACTTTGAACTCCCATGCTGAGGTGCTGTGAACAACTGCAGTGAAAATTCTTTTTCCCCTCAGGTTGAYGCTACAGATGCAAGCTATCCATCTGTGAATACATGTGTGCATTACCTGAAGTTGCCTGAGTATTCTTCCGAGGAGATAATGAGGGAGCGCCTGCTGGCTGCCACCATGGAGAAGGGCTTCCACCTGAACTGAGCCGCTGCCGCAGCCCGGATGTGGGCGTGGTTTGGATCCCAGCGAAGCCTCTTGTGTTTGTGTGCAAACAATACGATCTCCACGCTGTGCTCTGACGAGACTTGCCTTTCTTTCACCTGTGAGGCTTTAGGAAAATGTGGAATGTTTGTTAGCTGCTAATGACAAAATAAATCCTTGTAACTACACAGCCAGCAAGAAATTGGCACAGAACACTGTGTGATGCTTCAAGGGCTTGCACAACTGGAAATTAAGGTGTTTCTGTTTGACTGTTCCAAAGAACAGATCATCAGATTTTCAGTGTTCACTGATACAAATTTCTAACAGTGTATTGTGTAAAGTTTGTCTTTTAATACCCTGTACACTACAGTTGCCATCACTGATCCCTCTTTTGCTGGCTTTAAGCTAACTGGTCAGAAACTTGCTTCCTTTAAAATTTAGACTTAATGGGCATCTCCAGCCTTTTCTTTTTTAATGGTGCCTGCACTATTGGAGTATTTTAGTGGGTTTTYGCGTATAATCATGCACAACCATTTTTTTTTTCTTCTTTTTCTTTTAAGTGGGAATATATTTTGATTTCTCAAATGCCCTGCTATAAAGATCAAATCCTTAAGTGTGTTTGTGCAGCTCAACAATAAAGCTATTAAAAAACACTGGTTCCTAGTGCAAGGCACACTTAAAGCAAGTTTTACTTTCGGTTGTATTTTCTTTGTATATTATAAACATTTATTTAACTTGTTGCAGTTTGAAGTTAAAAAAAAAAGCACCCAATGTGTAAGCTCAAAAGTAATCATTAAAATGTTTGCAACATATAAAAATGTCTCTTCTGAATACTTCATTAGTACTTACTAAATCTCTGTACATGTTCTGAACAATGTGCCATGCTTTTTTAAATGTTTCAAAGAACTACGTAAGAGACCTACTGATCTCACAAATTCATCTCTGTGTTCAAATCTTTTCAGAGCAAGTGGAACTTCTTAAGAATGAGTCTGACAGTGGTAACCTGCATGTAGCAGGTTTTGGTGCTCTTCAGTGAGCACCTGAGACTATAGTTCTTCATTACACTGGAATAAAATCTGGGTCAGATGATACAGCTGATTCAGTTTTACTTAAGATCGACTGGCTGTCTTGGTGTTAGCACGTGATATTTATTGGAAAAAAAGTGCCTTACAGTGAGACAAAGCAAGATGGCATTATGGTTTTAAAGATTTTTAAGAAGTTGATACCAGAAAAAAGGCTATTATAGTTGAATCTATGTAATAAGTTTTGCTTTGTGCCCATTGTCTTTGGTAACAACTTTTTCTCAGGCCACTGCTGTGAGGGGCTTGCCAGAAGACTCTGCCTTGCACATACACATCAGGTTGGTGTCAGATTTCTTTTCACTGCATTGTTTGTAGGACTTTACAGCATTGTTTTTTAGATTTTCCCTAATGCAGAATTGGAGAGGAATATCCGCCATCCTGCACTCCTGTCATGCTTCAGACAAACATCTGTGTCCAGGTTTATGCAACTCTGCTCCAGTTCCAACATCATCTTGTTTTGATAGATGTGTTACTGTGTGCAAGCCCTGTGGATTATTCTCACACACAACCCTTTTCCTTAGACTCTGGTGGCTGAGTGGTATTTATGTGACCAGTATGTATTCACACAGAATATGCTTGTTCAGTGTCAGGTTATATATAGGGTTGGGCTGGAGGTTAAGAAGGAGGTAGATGACAGTTCTGGAAAGGTAAGTAGAGGTAAGGTGAGATAGCCAATGTCCCCTGATTTACAGAGTAGTGTGCAGTGGGAATCGGCACACTCGATGCCTGGGAAGGCAACTGAGTGTAGCTACAGCTCCCTGCTCAAGAAGGGAGACTTCATTTGGTACCTACCTRTCCTGAGAACTTGCATGTCTTTTATTACTCATCTTCTGTAAGAGGATGCATAGACAGCATATACAAAAGAAAAAAATACACCAGTGTGCCAAAATGCAAAAATTTTGTGTCATTTATGAAGCCAACATGACAACAGAGCATTAAACTTACAACTTTAATTATCTTTTATTAATATTTAAGTGCTAAATAATTCCAGTTACAACTTGCACAGTATGCAGAAATACTTAATACAGCTGTACTTCTCTTTTTGTGTCCATGGCTTGCATGGCAAAGGGAAGGGAACCAGCATTATGATGGAGAATACTTAATATAGTTTAAAAGTGGGCATAAAAGTCACAGAGCTATTATTAACAGTAAATTTGTATGAAARTAAATCAAGTTGGTGCTTAAGGGRAGGACTRAAACTCAGTTTGAATTTATATTTTTATGTTTTTTGTCTTCCAGGTCTGGCAYGATACGTCATTCCAAGTGATWCCTAGTCAGTTCATGGTAAGTTTCMATTTCTTCATTCTCAAAATGTTTTAAAACTACTGACCATTCTAGGAAGATTTCTKCTGGGTCAGTGAACTGCATGTGARTGCATCCACATGTTTAGCTRTATCTATCCCAYTGGGTACACAGAGTATAAGASAAATGGAAAATATTTTCCAACTAATTTGAATGTTGCATGAGTCAGTCTTGCAACAGCAGAAAACTGCTATAGGCACATTCTTGCTGCTTTTTCCATCTTTTGTAAAAAGCTTTAGTCACTCTTGCATCCTCCTAGCCTTCTGCCACTTTGTCAAGCACAAACAGAGGGGCGAGGATTCTGTTCTGGTTCGTTTCCACGATGCAGCCGTTCAGCACCATCTCATCCAAAATGATGTGCACTCTGTCCAAATTGAACATGATCTAGAAACATTTCAAGTTAAGTGTCTTYTGAACAATGCAAAGATAATTCAGGAAAAAATCATAGGCACCTAAGTCTTTACTAAAAATTTACAAAAATAGGTATTTCTTAATSTATTCTAGCTTATTTACCAGTATTTTAATACAGATAAGGGAAACAGTTCAACTGACAATTTTTTCTGACCACAGAGTGGTCAGAAGTAGAGAAGCTGAAGCCCCAGCAGTATTCTGTCCTGGAATATAGTAATAATTCATAGTGGTAAAAGCCAGGTAAACTTACATGTGAGATGTAGGTGGTTAATTTTACTGTCTGCCTGAGTACCACATATTGTCTGGATATGAAATGTTATCAAGGGGTCACAACCTTCTCTGTGAAGATGCAAAAATTCTGCATTCTTCCAGGAAAAGTAATTACCAAATTCTTAARCACTAGATTCTCAACATTTCCTTGCCCTGAATTACTAACAGTATTTGATCTGCTTGGAAATAGCTTGAGAGGAGTATRCTGATACATAAAGTTGAATTATTAATCTAGCAATAAATCTCATAAAGAAAAGCAAAAGTAAATAAACAGTTCATATTTTAAGTACTTTCTAAAATATATTTATAATCTCTTGATTATAAATGAATATTTATAATATTAATCCAAAGGAAAATATCTGGAGCAATATGAATTTGTACAGTTGTGATATATGAAATTTGTCCATACGCACATCTGTCTTTCTTTAAATTTATTTAACAGCATCTGTCTCAAAAACAACGATGACAGGCCTTGCAGGGGTATGCAGTGGTGGGCACTCGTGACACATGAGTGCATACATGCACACAGCAGTGTCCAGCACATCCACTGAACAACTGCCAAGGGTTATGCTGTGAAAAAAGACTCGGATGTTGCCATTTATCACCAGGAYCTGAAATGGAAACGGGCACAGCAAAGCAGCCTGCTGGGTGCATGTGTTATGCCTCACTGACACACATACACAGAGCATGAATAACCCTTTATCTGCCTTGCTCTCCACCTGTTGCTGCCCTTTACATGTGTTCTGTGCTGCGCACAACAGATCTGCATTTTGTGCCTTCCAAATCTTGCCCATGTAATGAGGACTGCTGCATGGAGCTAGCAAGATTTACAGTATCTGCTAAATACATCTCAACGCTTTTCCCCCACTTTGATGAGTCTCTTGAGTGCCTTCTCTCCCATTCTGCTATTTATGACACTATGACACTCAGGAGGACAACCTGGTTTTGCTCTAGTCTTTGTGTTTATGTTAGTGGACTTCCCTGCTAATCAGTGGAATTGCAAGAAYCAGGATTTTGAAGGCATCAACAGTTTTCTCTGCTCAGTGTGATAAATATCAGTCTTATTTTTTGGACATGACTCAGGAATTGAAGAAGACTGCTCTGTCTCCTGCCTGCCAGTGGATGTGACTTTGGCAGTCAGCTGTGCTGCTCTGCCAAAGAGCTGGAGCAGTGTGAGTACTGAGGTTCAAATGACAACAGCTCAGGAGCCAGCTATCTGTGTATTTGTTCCTCCTTGCTGTGAAAGCTCAGGCTGAACTCGGTGCTACTGTGTATTTGTGCAGAAGGGGAAGCAATTGTAACACTGCTCCAGCTGAAGCGTTCTGCTCGACCAAGGGCACAGCATGTCTAGGTATGTGTAGTAGCACAATTCAGATCCCCAAATAACTTCTACTAGTTACTGCTAGGTGAGAAACTAGAAACTGTCAACAGGGTCTTGGGGATGGCCATRGTTCATCAGAAAGCTTCTAATTTGCTGACCTAAACTTAACTACCTAATTTAGTTCTAAATTATTTTTTAAATACCAGRCTTCTTCCTGAATCTGACCATAAGCCTACATTGTTTCTAAAAATTGGACTCGTGCCTTTTAATACGGAGGAGCAGTGCTGTCCTTACAACTTCAAACAGTCACCATTTCTGTGTACCAGAGACAGAAGTGGTAGCTTTACTTGGTTTGGCARTTTTAAGATTGAAGACAAATTTCTTGCTGTGATAAACTTATTGAGGAAATCAGTCTTTACAGAAATATTTTAATCTGAGAAGYTAGGATTTCTTTATTACAGTAAATGTAAGAATTTTTATAAAGAGAGCTGTTTTGCTGCTTAGTTCACCTCTGGCACTGCTCTGCACTAGGCTACAGGATCTGTTAAGGAAATTAGATAACATTCCATTCAGGTTTCAACAAGTGAGAAAGCCARCTCCTCCTGGCTTTTAATTTTTACACTCTACTGATTCAGTGTCCCAGTTCCCATGGCAGAGTCCAGACCTTCCTCTTCCTTTAACAGTTCCAAAAATCTAAAACCTGGATGACTTCATCAACCAGGATCTGTGATGATGCAGCAACCTGCCACTCCCATCTTATTTTTTTGCATCATCCTGTTTAAGAAAGCATGTAAATCACATTTAGCACTGTTCTTTCCTCTGCTGTATTTCCAAAAGAGCCAATACCATGTCAAAGGAAAACTGTACCCATGCCAACAAGACCCTTGGAGCTGTTCCACTCAGACCCAATGTCATTCAATGAGATGTCAATTTCCCTGCACGCCATTCCAGGTTATTTCCAAATGGGCTTACTACATTGCAGAGAAGTGGTATGACTTCTGTCCATCTCTAATGTGGTAATCTCACAGTCATCACTCCACAAAGAGCAATTTCATCTGCAGTTTGAATGGAGATACTAATACCATTCTGGAAAGATCTATCAACTTGGTTTTGGAAGGTCCCAAAGCGTTCTTTAACCTCTACCCTCAACCTAACATCCCACCTCCATTCACTACACTGTTCTGGGCAAACAATTGGCAAAGAGCAACCCTGGCTCTTTGGCCCTTCCTGTAAGTTTCACCTCTGCTTTATGGTTACATCTTGCCCAACACAGCTCAGCCATTCATGTCTGAGTGCCCTGCCCAGGGAGGGATATGTGTTTGATCCTTYGCAAGGCTCATCCTCCCCACCTGTTACTTGTTTGGCAAGTGACCCCACATGTGAGGGTTTAAAGCCCTGAAGTCATAGATCCACACCCAACTGAAAGCAGCAAAGCAAACCAGTTTGAGCAGCTGGCAACAGGAAAAAGCTGTATTTGGTATTTGTACTGCCATGTGCTCCACCCAGAGCTGTCAATTAAGGTCCTGCTTCCAGTAACTATCCTGGTTGCCCACAAAAATAGCATTAAGGGACTTTCACTAGATCCATGCAGAGGACAGCAAAACAAGAATGCAGAGTAAAATGTGTTCATCATTCCATGCCAGCCTGGGAAAAGATGAGCCCCCCTGGCTTTGGCTTCCCAACTTCTGGYAATGCTGCAGCAGCTGTGTACCAAGCAGCAGAAGTAAATGGTACCTACACAACTGGCATTTTAATGTTACATTGGCTTTTGGTAACTTAAAGAGCTCCCCTTCTTAAAGACATTAATGGTATTTTCTACTATCCCAGAGTTTTTATGGCAAATGCACACTTAGAGGAGGTACATATGACCCACATATTGTGTCTCCCAAAACATTATATAGACAGTTGAGCAGGAAAGAAGGGGAAAAGCTCAGTTAGGACTTGCCTGTAATAAATAACTTCTTCATATAGAGGCATTTTAAGATATCTCAGGGTTTTCCAGGGTAGTAAGTCAAGGGTGTGTCCAGGTTTAAGAGATTAAGTRCACCTTGTCATCACAGAACACACCCAGGAGCACAAACAAAGGCTTTGCAGATTACAGTACAGGTACATTTGGGGCAGATGGTTTGCTACTGAATATACAGCACWACAAACCCTTGATTTCCACCGTGGACATTCATCTTCAACTAGAGATTAGTTGGAGTTGCTTCTTTTATTTAGTCTAGCCTCACACATTCTGACTTACCTTTGCCAATGTTCACTTTGACTAACTTCTAGACTATCTAATGGCAGGCACATTTAAGGCACTGAAACCCATGGAATGGTTTCTTGACTGTTTCTTCCTCAAATGACTATGCTGGTATTAAATAGGAGACAAATGTGCCTCCAAGTTCTGTGAAATTCTAGAACAACTAAGCTAATTTTAAGCTAGTCTTTATAGGTTTCCATTTCACCCACTTCTGTTACAGTGCAAACTGAAGTGTATCCTTATAACTTCATCATTCAATTTTCTCACTCCTTAAATGCACTGTATTCTAGTGTTATCCCACAGGGAACTGAAAAATASTTGATTCACATGAAGTATTCCCTGTATCAAAGCTTCTTATCTATCCTAGGAGGAGCAGCAGCATCTCGTTGCAATGGAATGTAATGGCTTTTTTGGATCAAGGCAACATTCTTCAGATGCTTAGTCTTAGAGCACTCTGTCACCCCCTCCCTTCCCACAAGGGGAGCATAAGTATCTGTTTCTCTAGAAGTTAMTAATGTGTCTTCAAGTAAGCTTTGCTTAGCCAGTTCAAACAATAGAAAAAWTACCTTTAGTAATTTTAGAAACTGACATACCGGTGTTTGTCCTAACACTTGTGTTTTTATAGTCTCTTTTGTCCTAATCATAGCAAGTAACTAGTTCCTACATCACCCAARCTGGAGTTTTAGTGCTACAGAAAAATCTTCCCACTTATTTTATAGACAAAGTGAGGCTTATCCAGTGCTATTAACACATCAGGGCATAACACCCCGAGGACAATTTCAGTATTTGTTTAATCAGCTGGCCCAACAACACTGCTTACTGATATTTTAAAAACAATCCAAACAACTTCAGGAATTCTATGTCATTCCAGCCTAGGTACTCTTAAGTGTGCAACTGACTCTCAAAATRAAAATGGACATCATATAATGGCTAAGTGGTTCTCAATTGATACATGAAAGCTTCTGTAAAAAGCTGGCTATTCTCAAGTACTTAGCCAATGGGTAATCTATGTTCATTGTTGCAAAATACATGAGAGAACTGTGCAATTGTTCATGCATTGTTTAACATCAGTGTCATACATACCAAGATGATTTATAAATCCTGTTGGGAATGATTCAGATGGGACCCAGTCCCTGCCTTGTGCCCAAGGCACCCTTCCTGACATTGACTCCAGACACACCRTGACATGACCTGCAGTGTGGGTGCCCTGCATGAATTCAGGTGTGGATCTAACTGAAAGCTGGAGTTCTGCCTCTGCTGGAGCTGCATTGCCAGCAATACTGGGGTAATGCACCATGTCTGSGAGCTGCAAGAACCAGTGCACGTGYTGCAGGCTTGTTGTGGGCTCCAGGCACATCTCAATTGTGTGATAGGCTCAGCCTTTGGATTTAGCTGGGYTTTGTTCTGTGCATGGCTGAATAGCCTTAGTAATTATGGTCTATTTTAATGGGTTTTAAGTTCATGTCATTTCCTGCTATTTTTTTCCATGTTAGTAAACACTACTGGCTATACWGAATAGCTACTATCACATTTAAAATACACTTCCTATGGATCTGCACACAAAAAAATAGCAGAGTCAGGAAATTATGAGAGTCCCTTACAAGATACCCTGTAAACAAAGATTCTGTAAATGCTACTTAGTGTTCACTGTTGCAGGTATTCAGATGGTACTTCCTCCAGCAGATATTTTACATCCAAGCTTAGTGCACTGAGCACAAGAGTTACTGTGAGACCATTTGGCAAAGRCCATGGTTAATTGCAGGGGAGGATATTTTCTGTCACATTATGAAAGGAAGGTTGATGGTTCATTTCTTGCACTGCAATAATAGCTAGAGGCACTTGTCCAGATTGTTCTTTTGGGTCAGCTACTCAAGCTGTTGTCAAAAATAAACCCACTTCCTTTTAGTTACACCTCTGCTTTACATTTAACAAGGGAGGGAATCTCATTTCATTTTTACTACCTTAGGTAGCCTTTCTACTTAAGAATTAAGCTCTTCTTCCTAAATGGGAGAATTATTTTGTACATATATGGAAGTAAAATGTTTTATTGTAAAATTGCTCCTGAAATGTAAGTGTATAAAGAAGTGCACTTCTGAATGCTAAAGTTACATACTTCATGCACATGTCATATGTGTTAAGGAGAGACTTCTCAGACCTGAGCTTTTCCAGTATTTTTACCACTATGACCAAGTAAGTTAGTGATGGACACTCCTATTTTCTAAATATTTATATTCATACCATCATACAGATGAGACCCATGTGGATGAGTTTGTTCAGGAATCATTCAGACATGGTATTCCCCCCTTTGCCAACATTAGYGTTGGCATATAATGCAACAACTTCTCCAAACAGTGCAGACTAAGGACAGGATGCCACCCACAGGGATCTAGACAAGCTCCAGGAASAGGTCCATGGGATTCTCATGAGTTTTCACAAGATCAAGTGCTGGTGCTGCACCTGGGTTGGGAAAACCCCCATTATCAGCACAGGCTGGGGATGAACAGATCAGAGCAGCTCTGCCCAGAAGGGCTTGGGGGTGCTGTGGGTGAGAGGCTGGACATGACCCAGCCATGGGCACTGCCAGCCCAGAGAGCCAAACGTGTCCTGGGCTGCATCCAAAGCCCTGTGGGCAGCAGGGCCAGGGAGGGGATTCTGCCCCTCTGCTCTGCTCTGCTGAGACCCCACCTGGAACCCTGCAGCCAGCTCTGGGTGCCAGCACAGGAAGGGCATGGAGCTGCTGGAGTGACTCTAGAGGAGGGCCACAAARATGATTAGAAGGGTGGAGCATCTCTCCTGTGAGGAAAGACTGAGAGAATTGGGACTATTCAGCCTGGAGAAGAGATGATTTTGGAGTGACTTAACTGGGCCTTCCAGTACCTAAGGGGAGCYTTATAAAAAGCTGGAGAGGGATRTTTTACCAGAGTATGTMGTGACAGGACAAGGGGAAATGGCGTCAAACTGAAAGAGAGCAGATGTAAATGAGATATTAGGAGAAAAKTCTTTACYGTCAAGGTGGTGAGGGACTACCYCAGGTTTCCAGAGAAGTTGTAGATGTCTCATCCCTGGAGRTGTTCAAGACCTAGGGTGGATGGAGCTCTGATCARCCTGGTCTAGTGGAAGGTGTCCCTTCCCATGGCAAGGGGGTTGGAACTAGATGAYCTTTAAAGTCTCTTCCAGCCCAAACCATTCTGTGATATGCAGCAGCCCTTCTCAGCTATTAAATGGGCTAGTGGGAGTASCTCAAGGTGTAGAGCTCTTGGTAGGAAATGACTGAGCAGAGGCAGCAGAATTTAGAATTGTCRGTATACCAAATGACTCAGATAATCATGCAATTGCACACTCAGAGTAGATAGGGGATTCTTTTCATGTACAATTACAAAATAGGTCAGGTTAGTCTCTAATTTGGCAAAGCTCATATACATGAACACATAGTTCAGGATTAGAACTAACTGAATACAAAAAAATGTACTTCTATAATCACACACCTTAAGTGTGCCTTTACACTAGAATGTCATTATTGCTCTCTCATAGTACCAGTGAATTTAAGGGTGTTTTACTGACAGCACAGCATTTTCTAAATTTCAGGGAGGAAACATAGACAGTATGTGTGAGTGTGTATATATATGTATTTGTATGTATATAGCCAGCAAATGAGACAGTTACAGCATGTAGCAAGCTTTAAGATATTTTCAAAAGTGAAATTATTTCTTGGTTTTTTGTTTTGTTTCTTCCTTTTTCAGTAAAGAAGTAAGAACAAGAAAAATTACAGACTTTTTCTATGTTCTTCATAAGTGGCAGTTCATAAAGTAAATAAACCAAATAACTTGACAGTACTTGATTGCAAGATGGCAACTGTGTTTCAGGTGTGTAACTGAAACTCTTTGTACCAGCAGATCTGCATTKAACCAACAACAAACATAAGAACTGCTGGAGTAGAGTGAACATGCAGTGGAACAGGAAGAACTGAGAAGGAGCACTGTGCTACATTCTCTTAGTTTGATTTTTCCAGTATTGTGTTTTACTTACTTGCTAATTGTTCAGGACTGTGGTTTAGTATTTGGGTGAGTTTAAAATCATATTTTAATTAATACCCTGCAAAACATATACATGAAAATTCAGCAGTGTAAGGGGAGGAGTGGGAAAAGAAGTTAACATGTGGTTTCCTAAATATYCTCCTCSCAGGTTTTTCCCTCCTTCCAAAGATACAGRAAGTAAAACTCACTTCTTGCTTTCATGAAGCAAGATGAAACTGCAAACCTAATCTTACAAATAGTGCTACTATTTGGCTTAAGACACAGCTGTAACATTCAGTTGTTATTACAGTTATTTCAGTATCTATTTTATTGTATACTCAAAGTGAAACCTTAAGGTAGTAACTAGTTAAGCCTGAAAGTTCCCCATGAATTTAACTTGTCATGTACTTAGTTCTCTCAAAGCAAGCTCTCTRTGCCTTACTTTAAATGGAACCAGGCTTATCTTAATGATGGAGGATTTAAATAGGTGACCCATGTGCATAWCAGCTCTGCTTTCAGAAAGGTGCCAAAATGGTGCTACTTACTCCAAGTGCAAAACCGGTGAACATCTGCATTGACTTGAGTGACAGTCAGTGCTATGAAGACTGTATGAACAGGAACATACACCAAAAAGCAATAACAAATGCATTTTGATACTGAAAAGGATACATCTAATTCACTCTGCAAGGAAAAGAGAWAGCCATTAGTTACAGTTTGATCTCTTATCTCAGATGATCCTGTCTCATAATCATTAAATATTACAAATYCCTTCAAAGGATAAAAAAAGTCTTCAAAATAACGATAGAAAATTTGAGTTATTCAGATTTCTGAACTGCACAATTACAGGCTCTTTCCTGCAACACTGCTTTGCTTTACATGTGTTCCCTATCTCTGTAATCAAAGATAATGTTTTACCTAAAAATACCACTGAGGTCACCTAAAAGTAACAATTTGAATATAGACAGTGCCATCTGAGTGAGTGGGTGGGAAACCAGCAGCTCTAATCATGGCAGTTCCAGCCCTATATTCTCTCTTCCTCCTTCTGCAAAACCAGGATGTTCATGCCAAATTTACACAGTTAAATGCAGATMATTTCAACAGCAAATTCTAGACATTTGATACAGCATGGCTGTGGTAGARGCTGCATATATTAGGAAAGGCAAGGCAACCCCAAGCTTTGGACCCTTAGCACTTTTAAGTATTCTCCAGCCCCAGCAACACAATACTTCATATAGTCATCATTTCCCTTCTATTTTTGGATTCACCCCAAGCAGTATTACTCATTTAACCAAAAAGTCTGAGTTAGAAGCCCTCGTGGTCTCTGCAGTCAGCAGAAGAAATGGGGATCTTCCCCAGTTGACTGGGCACACTTGAGGCATGACTCACTCTCTCGAGATACTCATTGCTCTCCACTGCCAGTAATGGGAGCTCAGGATGACCAAATTTCTAACTTAGGTGCCTCAGTTAAATAGCTAAACTTAGAAAGAATTAATCACAGCCTTAGCCCTTAAGATCTTGCAGAGTTGGGTGGAGATTCCCCAGTCTCTACTAAAAGGGGRACTCTTTACCTGCTACCTAGAGAATTTAGTTTGTGGAATTCAGTGGTTCTCAATCATGGTCTAAACCTGGTTTTAAGGCAGAGTAAAGCTGGTAAGGTTTTGCCGGTAAAATTGCTACTACTTCTGTGGCCTAGAGATGATCTAAACTGGACTAGKTCTAGTCTGCAGGCCTCTGCTGAGTGACTCTGCCATTCTTCAATTAGAAGTTTTTAATGCATCACAAAAATTGCATTTTAAGGGCCCCATCAGTTTAAGTTTTCCCACCATTAAAAAGTAGTTGGAGATACTGGAATTCTGAACAGTATGCAGAATTTTTCCTGGGCAGCCATATAAAAGTGAAGAGGACTCAGAATTACATCTCACAAGCAACTTTGAAAGCTTTCCCCCTAATTCCATTAATGTTTGTTCTCATATCTGAATTCAAGCTCTGTAAACTCCATTAGATAAAAATAGAGTACGTGAGAATGTTTCAAGCTCTCAAGTCTAAAAATAATAGATGACAAAATGTCCTTCTAGAGTGGGACACGTTTTCTCTCCTTTCCCAGAGTTCTGTCTYCATTGCCATCATCATAATTTGGGATTCTGCTAAAATTCTGCAAATCCTAAACACTAATCTGTACAAAGTACAGATTTATACTTTCTTGCTCTGTGGTTACTGCCAGAAACCCCAGCTAGAATCACAGCCCTTGTCTTAGTGCTCTGCCATTTATCATATTATATGATATTAAAACCAGAACCATCAAATGGCATGAGATTTCTTTTAGCACCTCCCTTTTAGGTTCYTCTAGTCTCAAACCCAAAATGCTATGGAAAATAAAAAAAACCCCAAAYCTCTGGTATGATGAACTCAGCAAATTTCTAACAGCTATCAGTGGTTGGGTTATATGTGTGGTGAAAGGTTATATGTGTTTATAAGAACTACATCTATTTTTGCTCTACTTTAATTGAGTAACATTTGAGAGGTGGTTGGCAACTACTAGGTCAATCAGACAAATAAGATGTGACTAAATTTTATTGTGCATTCCTGTGCTGCCAAGATCCAATTCCATTCCTACTTATCACTGCTTAGGTTGGGACTACAATCAGTAATTTAAATAGAAATTCTGAACTCAGTGCAGTCAGAAAGTGATATACTTAGTACCAGCAGTTTCAATGGGCCGGGGCAGCATCAGTGGAGATAACAGCCTAAAAGGTTTGCCAAGCATCTAAACAGGGAAGGGTGCAGATGACTTTTTCAAGCATGTCCTTGAATTCACAGAGGGAGCTCTGCCATGCCTGCTGTACTAGAAGTGGGAAAGCAGTTACAGACCCTCATACTGATACCTTGTATGTACAGTGTAATGCCCTCAAGTATATGGACTACAGAGGAAACTATCCAGTCCACTTTTCCAAGAGGGATATCMAACATGCTTCAGCAAAGGTTAACTGAAACTGCACCAAAATATGATTTCAATCGAATTTTTTTTGTAACAACATTATTACAAACCCAACATTAAATAGCAAATGTTCTAACCAGAATTACAATGCTGCATTTTCAAACTTTCTAAAAACAAGTAAGCAAAAAATCTCCCACCAAAAGGAACTGTGCCATTTTAAGTTGAGCCATGTCTGATGTTTAATCCTTAACAAAATTACTATCTCTATAATAGCTGTTTTATCAGATATCCACTGTTGYCTGACAACAATATGGGGACTACAAGTACAAACTGGTTTTTGAGGTTTCTTTTGCTCCATTCCTCTGATCTTGTTCAGTGAGAGTGATGTTAGTTCCCTGCTTCATGCTTACACCATCTTAATCATGAATGAAGTTCATTTGGGGAAGGTAATGCTATAAAGTGCATAAGAACTACTAAGTGAAACCTCTTTATTTCTTTAAAACATATAAAATGCYCATGGCTAATTTAAGAGTATATGACCCAAAGAAAYTCCATAAAACYTATAAACCCATGCTCTTCTARCAGAAATATTTCTGGTATTCCTTGYCTGATAATTTATAACMCAYGTATATTTTTACTTCTCTGAAAMATCAGCTCATACTGCCTTTTCCCACAGTGATAATATTTATCAAAATTCTAAAATATTAAATATTTTTCTCATTTGAKTTATTCTCTGAAATGACACTTTCACCTAAGTCTTGAAAGAGAAAAAATGTTTCATAATAGATTCAGTGTCTCACTCACCACTCTGCTGAAGTATTTGTCCAAAACTTCCACAAAATTATGAATTAGTTCATATACTGCCATCTCATTCTGAAATTAAAACCAACGGAATATTAAATCAGTATCTAGAARAYGCARTAGTATTCTTTGTGTTGATTCAGTYTGTGGTGAATGAAAAGCCACTAGACAAGAGAGCAAGCCCGCTGCTCAGTGACCCTGCTGAGGTGCCAGAGCTCAGGGCGGAAGCTCCAGGCTGGCCTCACAGAGCGGCTCTGAGCAGCCAATGGACTCTCCCACCCGGGCTGCTGCCATCCCACTGCAGCTTTGTTCCACCCTCCCAGCCCAGCTCTGGGGACACACACAYGGCTAACTAGGTTCAGCTTACCCCTGCTGAAGTCACAGCAGCCAGTTGTAGCACAGAAACAGCCTCTGCTGGGCAATTTTTGTAGAAAAGCCAAAATAATTTGCCCAAAATTGCCTGCCATGATAACCCTGACTCGAAGACACTGGGGTAGGCAGCAGCTACCTTCACACCATCCTGTTAAGATCTCCAACAGTAGGTGCTGAATTAGTTTCTGAGAACCAGTTATCAGTGCAAACACTAAGGCCTCCCAGGTCCAACCTGAACAAATGAAATAACAGTACTTGTCAGCTTTCAGGTACCTTTTTTTTTCCCTTTTGAAAAGCAAAAAAATTGGCATCTTTGTAGCTGACAATATAGGAATTTTTTCTTTGGCCAAGCCAAGGACATTAAAAACAGTGAGAAGTCACCAYAGATGAGACAGCTGGCCTGGCTGTAATGCTAACATTTGTTGAGAAGGCTCAGGAAGACTACCTCATGGCAACAGTTCATTCTACTGCTAAAGACCAAAGTCAAACATAGCACACTTCCTTTTACACCTCTCTTACTTCACAGAAATAAAAATTTTGAGGGGAGGGGATGTATTTGTTTAGCTTGGTTGTTTTTATGTGGGTTTGGGGTTTTTTTTGTTTTTTTTTTACAATGACTCCTTGAAATTCTGTAATTGCTATTGCAAAATTCTGTACTGGACAAAGACTCAAGCTCTAGCCTGTGWTAATCACTATAAACAACCATTGCAAGAGGGTATATAATTTCTTACCTCTGTCTGATCAATGCCAACAACGATGAAAAGGGCTGCRTACTGTCTGTACACCAGCTTGAAGTCCTTATACTCAATGAAAGAGCACTAGGCAGAAGCAAAATGAGTCCAATATAGCAGCTCCCATTTMAACATACAACAGTATAAAGCATATTGCTCAAAGGGCTTGAGCTTTCAGGTTCMTAAGACCCACAGAGACCATGGGTTTCCCAAGATTCATCGATTTTAACTTGAAAGAAATTTAGTACGGTAACTATTACACCACACTTTTCATCAGCTGGCAGAAAACATGCTACCGTTTTTTAAATGGAAAAACTGAAACATGCAGAACTGAAGTGACTTGTTTGGGGTTATAAAGGCACCCAATTCCCATAATTTTCATTTGCAAGCCCTTTCAAAAAGAGACCTAGAGATAATTTTCCTATTAAAAAATTAGCAATATTTTAAAGTAAAATTAAGAACATGAGACTTGCAGAGCCAGTGGGGAATTAACACGTGTTTCCCAACAGGAGGGAGCCAGGAGATGGCGCCGTTTCACGCCGCTAGGGGCGATGCCGCCGCCTTTTCTCCGTTTCATTTCGCTCGGTGCCCGAAATGGCAGCGGCAGCTCCTGCGCTGCAGCCGGCGCTCGGAAATGCCCTCGCAGGCAATGAACCAAGRCGTTCATTTCTTTAGCCACTGTCAAAGCTGCGAACCAAGGGGCTTGTAAGAACTGCTATTTTTATTGAGGTTTCCTACAATAAAGTATATGAGGACTGGTGCGCAAGAACACACATATGAAAAGTAAAGAAGCTAACTTCAGAACACAAACAAAAAAAAACTTCATCCACTGTCCAAGTAATGTATTTCTCCTCTAATTCAAGTMAATGTGCAAAAGTTTGGTGCTTTTCTTAAATAACCAATGATTTAATTACAAGAGCAATGAAAATCTCAACTTTCATCTAAAAAAATTTCCAACTTCTGTGTTTTCTAACTTTCTTGCAGAACACGTGAACATTTTTTTTTTAATAAAGAAGTCTAATATAGAAGCCTAAAAGTTTGTGTTTCCAAAYCCCTGTGCTTTAGATAATGTTTTCATAATTTGGAATCCTCTACCCTAAATATAAACTTGGAGCTGTCAGAACTCTGCCTTGTAACTTCTAGCAAAACAGTAATATCCCTCCATCCATCTCAATCAGACAAGCAATACAAGGATAAAATGAGGTTTTCCTGCACTTCTGAGCTTCTTCAAACAAAGAAGAGGAAACTTCATGACAGTGATATACACAACTCCAGAATCTCTGTAAGCCTCAGAAAAACATATTTCTTCAATACAGAATAACAGTTCAACTGACTGAACCCATAATCTAGAAACGCAATCTTTTTTATCACAAGTACAAATAAAATTATGACCTGTGATAGACACTGATAACTTTCCTTATTGATAACGATTATCAGTAGGAAAGATGTGAGATGTGTATAAAATAAAACCTACAAAACCTACCTCATCCTTTGAACGGGAGAGACAGTTTTTAATTACTTCAGCTTCCAGCATTGTCCGTTTATTAATTTCTACATGCTCATAATACCTGGACAGTCTTGTTTGACCTTGTTTGTTAACCATAAGAAAAAACTTTATCATTTCTTTTTTGCTGATTTCTGTGGTAAATTTCAATTTTGGGTGCAGGAATCAAGAAGAGTATCTCTGGGAACAGAAAAAAGAAGGAAAAAAAAAAGAGTAGTAATACATAGGAATAGAGGCTTCCTAAAAGCTATCCAGTYCATGTATGCATACATTTATGACTGAGTTTATTGCCAAAACATAGAACATTGAAAAAATATCTCAAATCTTTTGCACACATCCCATGGAAAAACTCCCTTTTTTCCCCACACAACTATTCACAAACTATTTGATAAATAACAACTTCCACATTTGAAATTTTCACATTTCAATCAAATCAATTGCTTGGTAGGATTTGGGAAATTGGAGGAGTAAACAATTACTTCTTCATAACCTTAAATCTACTCACCATTTCCTTCCTGCCTGCTAACTTGGTGAGCATCAAAAATTTGCCCAATACCAAACCATGCTAATACAACTCCTAAGAGCAAAATTTGCCTATAAGCATTTTTTCCCCCWGACTTGTATTTAACAATTACATTAATACCATTTTCATATCAAATTGAATGGAGAGATGACAAAGGGAAATGCATGGGCCACAACACATGATCATTTCTTTAATGCAGAATGAGAGACTCCTAAATATTTGGGTATCTACAGTATTAACACAGATCTTGAGCTGACCAAGAACTACTGAAATCCATCTTCTCCTGTCTGATTTCCCACACTGATGGCAAAAGGTAAATTCTGCACTTACTGAAAACRAAAGTGTGCATCTTGAACAGGTAAAGAGAAATTGGTTGACATAAATTACTCAAAAGATCTCAATATAAATATTAATCGACTCAATACCACTGAAATATAGCTGTAGAATATATATATCACATGCAATATACAGTGRAAAAGGGCATTAAAAAGAGCACAGCATATGTCAGAGTCTGTTTGCTAAACAATTGACATCTTTGATGTTTTGAAAAGCATGAAAATAGAGTAAGCTGAAGATGTAATTTTTTGAAMTAGAAGTTCTGGGTTATTTTCTTTAATGCCTGAGAACAATCACTGTAATGTTTKCCATCTGACTCTCTATTTGCATCCCAGATTTATTGGCCCAAATAATCTTGAGGTTTGTGCACTGGAAATGCAGCAACTACTGCAAAASTTATTCCTTTTTTCTCCAGTTCTGAAGAGTTGGTCTTTATCTGGTGCATCTTAAGTCTCCCACCTTCTRTGACAAAGTCTAAACAGAAAATACCTATCCACAAAACAATACAGTGTAGCTCTTTGAGYAAAAACTGTATCTTAATGCAAAAAAACAAAASGGGAAAAATACAAGGCAAGCTCCATAGGTGCTGCATCCTATTATTAGTGACTTGAATAAGCTGGCTATATACCATCCATGGGTGACAAATCTTTCATGACAGTGATGCAACAAGTCCCAATATATTGTGCTGACATTAATTACTGCTTACTTCTGATTCACAGTGGTCACTGTTTTCTGAAAGAAAATCCACTCCTTTTACCACCACTTGGATCTCAAGAAAGTGACCCTCTTTTTCTCAGTGTACTGTGGTTTACTGTATCAACAAAGAAGTTTAGATGTCCATCTGTAATTTCAAATGCATTTTTACTAATTTGACTTGATACTGAGAATTCAGAATCTATTTGGAATAGTGGCAATCTCAGAGCTTTCTCACCTCCTGCAGGCACGYGAAGCCTCCTGAGGAACACACTTGTCGTCACTCCGCCAGCAGAGCYGTGGTCAGTGCTGCTGTGCTGCACAGGGCTTGTGCACTGCACSCAGGGCTTCTGAATCAGCACAAGTTTGTCTCTGAGAAAGAATGAACCAGGCCATTAAGATTAAAAAAGGGCCCAGATATAAATGTATGATGGGATCTTCACTGTTGGATGGSAACTAGACTGACACTGATGACTAAATGGGAGACCACCATCTATACAATCTTTGCTGCTTAGTATATGGCTCTTTTTTACCCCCATATTCTATTTTGAATTGCTGCCTGAAGTTAGAGTTGCAATGTCTTAACATTTTTAAGCATAAAGTTGAAATACTAAGATGACGTAGTCAGTTTTAGATAAAAACCCTCCCAGTGAGACAAGAATGAACAACTCCTTCCGGCTCAGAATGAGGCCCCCTAGGAAGAGCCAACCTCATCACAGAAGGAACCTGAAACTTTAAAGCCACTTGAGAAGGAGCTGTGGCATGAAAGAGAAACAATCTGAGAAATGTTGCCCACTGTTTYAAGCAAGCCCAGGCACAGCAAACCAACTGCAAAAGACAAACAGATAATAACTGTGGCACAGAGAGCTTTTCTTTTTTCATCTGAGCTTTACACTTCATCTTTGAGTTTGGCACTGCTGAAACAAGAATTAACAGTTCTCTGTTTTGATCCAAGCTATTTTGATAATTTAGTTATAAATGGTACCAAGTGCTTGAGAACAGGAGGACAGGGAAAACAGTACAACTACCCCARGAGCACTGACAGAGCTGTTGTAGTTTGAGTTAAGCAATATGTTACAGCAAAACATAGGACAAAGTCATACCTATGATCCTATTGCAGGATYGGCCCCTAATCCTAATTATTCCTTTATTAACCTAATCTTTGTACATGGTTAATCCCTTTCTGATGTTATGACTATTTTATGCTCATATATCCTTATTAATGGCCTGGATTGTTTTACAGATGAAAGTATTTACACCAAATTGTTTTTTTATTTTTTTTAAATCTGCACAAATGATCTTATCCAGAATAAATTAAAAAAAGAAAAAACTAATAATATTGTAACAGAGGTAGAACCATAGTAGCACTCAAAAGTGTTACCTGTAATTTATGAGACAATTATTATTCATATTGGAAAACATAATCAACAGGTTTTGATTCCATGGGAAAGAGGTCCACTCTTTCTGTAGCCATTTCTGTATTTTCCCACCAGCCCCAAAGACAGCTTTCAAGATTTTAACCAGAAATATTGTTCATATAAATGGCAGCACAAGCACACATTTTTGTGCACAAAAAGTGGAATGAATTAACAAGTTCAAATAACTTTGTCAAAAGTTATGAAAAGTATGCAAGCATAGCCGACTTTGAGAATAATGCTAGTGTTAAAAATATCTAAAGGGATTTCATGATTTCCTTTAGAACTAATTCTGAAAAAATCCCTTGTAATAGTAAAAACATTTGCTTGCACAATTTACAGAAAAAAGGGAAATGACTGAGTTTTGTTTCTAACAAACAAAATTTATTTCTTCTCTTTTCATCTTGGCTTTCAGATACAGAAAACACGTTAACATGAGTTTTGCATATAYAGGATGTAAAGAAACGTGTGAAGTATAATAAACAAACAAAAAGCATATCTGTGCATGTTGATGGGTAAAGAAACTGCATTCCTTCAAGTTCTTTGTATTTGAGAAGCTACCTTTCATAACCAATAATCAGTGCTCTACTAAAAAAGCCAGCARCCTTTCTTCTGATACAACCCTTATGTGCTTTTCTGAGCACTGTCATGCACATGTCTGTGTGTGCCCATGCACATCTACACAGATTATGATGCTTTTATGCATGCAGAATCAAATGGTTCAAGGGAATTGGTGACAAGATGCAAGCCTTTCATATCTCTGCCATTATTTTGCTCATTTTAGTAATGAAAAGGCATTGCTATCTGAAGRCTGTTTGTCAGATATGAATAGGCTCTCTCATTCCAGGTCACTGGACAACTATCTGCATCACAAATGTGCTTAGGAACCGAAGACTGGAAGAGACTATCGAGATCCTGATGGACTGTCAAGTCCAACTCTCTCCATCTCAGTCAACCACGCATTAGAAATTTTGTCCAGAACACCCTATGCGATATGCTTCCTGTATRTCCTGCATACCCAATCTACAAAACACCTATGGAACTCTATTACTGAATGAACACTCCCTATGAACAAAAGCCTCAGAAGGTATCCCTTGGGGAAGATGTAAAAAGTCTGGAAACTGCAAACTTTCCTTCAAAAGAAATTACATTCTGGAGTGACTAAGCAGCACTCTCCTTTACTTCCCTTACAAAASACATCTTCTGTAAAGATAATTTGGCATCCGTACAGATGACATACAGTTTCTCTACTCTGATTTAAATATGAGCTGTTACAGTGTGTTAGATCTCACCCTCATTAAAGCATCTCTTGCAGATAAGTGTCTATGAGAGAAAACTCCTATCGTGATTGGCCTGTGTGACTCACACTGGCAGGCATGGTTCAGGAGCTGCTTCCAGGACATGTCAGCTCTGCAGGMTGCATAACCACATGAGACACCTCAAAGTAACTTGTCCCTGTTTGAGTGACAACCCTTTTCAGATAACAGCTGGGACCTCACAGAGAGGCAAAGCCTGCAATACCTGTTCTGCAGATAAAAYGATCTTAAGTCTCCCACAAGGCCAACCCAGCTGATTCTACATGCAGTAATATAAAGCATATTTTRAATATAATTTTAATTATTCCTCTGGTATGGATACAAGCACTGAATTTTGTTTGTCACAGATTTCACCAATATTTATACATAATCTGACACATAAATGATGAAAAAAGAAACATAACCTAAATTTGAATTGTACTTGCAGTACAGCTGTAATTCAAATTAGACACGTCTCTCAAACTACAATCACTCCAGCCAATATCTAAAGATTTAGAAGTATTTTAGTAATTTCAGTCTAAGAAAGGTTTGCAACATTCTAGGGCTCTTAGCTATAATGCAGGAGTTAAAATCTTGCAARGAAGAAATAGCAGGAGAATGTATTTACAGAACTGCTTCACCAAGAATTAAAAAGAAATGTTAAGATCGAATTACAGGCAAATAATGTACTGCACTGTCCAACTCTAAATAAGATTGATTTTCTGGATGCAGAGATCTAATGGCACTGTATGCATGTATGAAATGTAGAATCATAGAGTATTCTGAGTTAGAAGGGACCCACAAAACATCATTGAATCCAGCTCCTGGCCCTGCACAGAAAATCCCAAGAGTCACATCCTGTGCCTGAGAATATTGTCCAAAAGCTTCTTGAGCTCTGTCACTCYCTCAGCTTAGCACAGTGACCACTGCCCTGGGGAGCCTGTGCCAGTACCCAACGACGAAGAACCTTTTCCTGAATCCCACCTAAGCCTCCCCTGGCACAGCTTCAGGCCATTCCCTCGGGCCCCTCAGGCCCTGTCACTGGGCAGTACAAAGAAGAGATCAGTGCCTGCTCCTCCTCTTCCCCTCAGGAGGAAATTGCTGACTGCAATGAGGGCTCCCCTCAGTCKCCTCCAGGMTGAATGGACCAAGTGATCTTAGCCACTCCCCATRTGCCTTCCCCTCCAGKCCCTTCACCAAATGKAGAACAAAATTACTTTAACTGGAATGAAAAAATTAATGAAATTTTTTAAGTGGCTAAATTATAGAGGCATGAAGCACAAGCATGCGTCGTACAGGAACAATTATTTTTATATTTTTGTTTATTGAGCTTCCTGTAGATTTGCACAAARCCATGTAGCAAATGAAGACCACACACATAATCAGAACCCTTGGTCTTCCTACTTTTGTTTTGTCAGTGGACAAGGCTTTAACAAAACCACATACTATTTTAACTTTACCAGTAAAATAATTTTTGCATTCTAGTTTATTACTGTGCCCATAGCAATTCATCRAAAAGATGAAACAAGTATGTCTGTGTGGCTTCAAAATAAAACGCTGTGTTCAATTTCAAGGCAGGGATTTTTTTTTTTTTAAAGCAACCTTAATTATCCAGGGAAGTCATGGGAGGAAGGAAAGAATAAAAACATTTTCCTTTGCTGTTGTCAAAATGCTGGCTGAATATAGTAACGGAATTAAAATGCAAGAATTCCCATATTCTCAGGAATGAGGAATATCCTGGACAACTGGAGCTAAACAAAAGGTTAAACTAGTTATGAGCTAAGTCTCAGTTTTTAATAATGATTAGGTAACTATCAGTAGACAATGAAAAGAAATCAGCTGAGTTGGAAAGGAGCTGGGTTTAGATTGCCTAATCRGTATGGAATCAGGAAGAATGGACAATGACATTTTTGTAGGAAATGATTTAATGGGGAAGAAAGGAAGGACTGGATGAACTAACTGAAGCATCAATACACACCTAAGGAGAGACTGGTAAAGAAAGGAAACACCAGTACTGAGACAAACAGTACTTTTTCCCAGTAATTAACAGAATTCCAGGTCTGTCAAGACTGGACCTTTTTTAGGAAACTACCTATGCAGTGAATGAGTACAGCACGTAAAAATTTTGAAGAGAGGCAAAACCAAAGACCTACCTTATTTAAAATGGGTGACCAATGGATCATTTGAAATAGGAYGCAAGTATTACGTTTCAGAGTAGTATTTTGCAACTAAGGCAACTTCACTATATTCAAACTACAGCCTCAAACACTGCACTGCTATCACTGATAAAACAGACCAGTAATTTCTGGCAAAACCGTCCTCACGTGGAAGAGTTTTGAACAGCAAACATGGTGCACTCTTCCTTCTCAAGGGGGGAATACATTAYAGACATCACAACCGAGGTATCATGAAGATGATTAGAGATTAACCAGCTTCCAGAAACGTACCATGAATTTAATACATCTATCCTAAACCATCTCCTAGTAGGGTAATCTCAGCGCACCATTAAATCGCGCAGAGTCTCAAAAACTGAAGTGTTGGACCCGCGTTGCGCCGGCTGCAGCGCTGGCTGCGCCGCTTTAGGAGGCAGGCCCCGGCCCGGCCGCATTCCCGCCGACTCTTCCCAGGGCGTTCGGCACTCACGACTCGCGGGGCGAACCTCGCCACCGCTTCCAACTGTCACCCAGTGCGGAGGAGAGCCGCCTGGCCGGGCCCCAGGCCGCAGCCTCACACCGACCGGGCCGAGCCAAGCCCGCCCGCCGCAGGAAGCGCCCGCCAGCCCCGGGCCCGTCCCGCTCCCCCCGGGCGCGGCGCTCACCTCCCTCCCGCGCAGGCGCGTGGGGCGGCGGGAGGCGGCGGCGGAGGCCAGGCCGCGGTTTCCCGGCAGGCGCCGCTCGCTCCCCGCCCGGCCGGCAGCGAGAGTGGGAGGGCCGCGGGGCTGTAATGGCGGTTGGCGGCGGCTCCGCGCTGCGCTGACACCCGGACCCGCTCGGCGCAGCCCCCCCGCCCGGCCCGCCCCCTCCTCCCCGCCCCAGCCAGCGCCGCTCGCCCCCTCCCCGGCCCCTGCTCCCGGCCCCCGCCGCGGGACGAGGAGGAGGGCTCCCCGCAGACAATGGACGAGCACCCTGGAGCCGGAGGAGGCGGTGGGATGGCGGCCGCCCCGAGACCGCAGCAGCCGCCGCCGCAGGCTGGTGGGAACATGAACCTGCAGTCGGGTGGGGGCTGCGTGGGGGCTGGAGCCGGCGGAGGAGGAGGGCAACAGCCACAGCCCCAGGGCCCCGCGGCCCCGGCCGGTCAGGAGGCGGCGGGCCCCGCCGAGCTGTCCCGGCCCCAGCACTACACCATCCCGGGGATCCTGCACTACATCCAGCACGAGTGGGCTCGCTTCGAGATGGARAGGGCGCACTGGGAGGTGGAGCGGGCCGAGCTCCAGGTACGGGGGGCGARGGCGATCTGGGACCGGCCCGGCTGGCTCTGGAGGCCGGGCCGCGCGCGGAGTGCGGCGGCAGCGCCGCCCAGGCGAGCGGGATCCGCGGGGYCCCCGAGGCCGAGCCGGCCGCCGTGGCCCGGGGACGGTACCTGGGCGAGGTCCGKCGGGTGGAGCGGCGGTACCGGCGGAGGCCCGAGCCGGGCTCCCTCCCCGGGGCAGCCATTTTGGTTTGTAGCATGGCGCCCGCCCGGCTCCGGAGCGGCCCCGGCCCCGCAGGCCGCTCGCCGGGAGCCGCGGTGCGGGGCCCGGAACGCGGCCGGGGAAGTGCGGGCGGGCGGGCGCTGCCGCGGCGCGGGGCTGTGACCTCCTCCCCCTCCTCCCCGSCGGCGGGGCGAGCTGCGCTGCGCCTTGACAGCTGCGGTCGGCTCCCGCAGCACAATGACTCCGAGGCTCCTCGGCCCCGTGCGGGTTACCGACAGCAAGAGCCTCCGGGCCTGGGAGCGAGGACCGATGCCTCCCTGCAGCTCAGCGGGCTCTGGCTTTGGAAGGAAATGAGGGAGTTAGGAGGCRGCAGGAGCGCCTGCCTCCCGAGCAAGGGCAGGACGAGGAGAAGGAGTTCCGGTRAATCCTAAGTAAAAGACTCAGCCAGGCATGCAATTTGAGACAGGTCGAATCTGACCTCTCTTTCTTTCGGACTCGGTTCTTTGGAGATTTCATATTGGATAAGAGTGAGGAATCGATAAGTTTGCGGCGTGGTCATTTCAGTATACGAAAAAATACCAGCTTCATCTCGGGAACGGAAATTGAATAACTTTTCAGGACAGAGAGCAAGTATTGGAGTTACAATATATATTTCTTGCCACTGATGTTTGCTCGTAGTAATAGGGTAATTTTACTAATTATTTTTGCAAGTAAAAAAATCATGCATAGACTATTACCAGTTTATGAACAGATTGCGAAATCCACTGAATGTGAGGTGTCCACACAAGAGCCATTATCTTTTTATAGGACAGAAATATACATAATAAAAATGTTAGCAGACTTTATTGCTTCCAAATTTTTTTTTGTGATATTTGTACTGAGCGAGTGTTTATGGTCTTGAAGTAGCATTTTATTAAATTGCATTGCAACAGCAGCCGCTGTCTGCAAAGGATTTACTTTCAGATTTCAGAACCAAGAAGTATGCCTGAGCCTGGGCAATTCTTTAGGAACATCTTGGTTCTATAATAAGCATGTAATTTGCACTATTTTTGTTACAACTRTAATTAAGGAAGAATTAAAAAAACCCCAAAACCACCAAGAGGAACAACTGAAGAGGTTTTGCTGTTTCTTTCACTTACTGCTAGTCTTACCATTTTAAACATCGTGAAATGGCTGGATTTAAAGTCTGGGGTGGACACGGGTGGGTGTTTTTAATGGRAAGCAATTGGCTGTTTCTCCTGTTTTCTCTAGTGTCTTAGTGTTACAGCATTATGTTTATAGATAAGTTGCTTAGTTCTATTCATTACCAGACAAAACACCTTGAAATAGTTGTTTTAGGTATGGGCTTTTTACTTTAAAACGAGGTACTGCTGTATTCTAACATGAAGAGTAGTCCCGAGACTTGGAAAGTTGTGTCTGACTGATAAAATGCTTCTCTGCACTCACGTGGCCTCTAGACTCCGTGATGCACTCCAGCCAACTSTGCTGCTTTTTGTTTGTGGTTGCTGTTTGTTGTCCATGGCCATACCATTTCTTTGGCATGTCTGTGGAGGTACGGTGGCAGTTCTGACCCTGACTGTGTGYGTGTTGATTCATATACGTGTGCAGATGTCATGGGAGTGAGAMAGCAGAGTTGCTGCACAGTGCCTATGCACATGGTGTTTGTGGCTGGTTTTCTTATAACTTTGGAAGCCCAGGGTAGGAGAGGGGGAGGACTTTACCTTTGGATTTTAGGTCTCAGTCTGTACAATGGTGAAGACTGATACAGGAATGTGTTGTGAATATTCTTTGAAGATAGATGTTTACTAGGTCCGTGGGATTTTTTGTTGGTTCTGCAACTTAAGTTGTTAMGTCACAGTGCATTTTGTGGCCAGTAAAACTGAAATAGTTTGGACCCCAAACAACAGTTTTGTGCMTTGAAGCTAATGAGAATATTAATCATGATGTTAGGTACAAGTATGAGTTTTTTGATGATTGAGGCCTCCTGGGTTGAAAGGAAAASAGTAATTCCATAGCATGACAGGAGATACTTTATATGGAAGTGRGTGTTGGATGATTTTGCTACAACTCTCCTGTTGCAGGTAATTTCATTCTTATTTCTCAATTCTTTCAAGATCACAGTAAACTCTATAAACATTGCTTCTCRGTGCTGGCAATTGCAAGTTCTTTATAACTTTGCTAATAATGCTTTATAAAAAGCATGTGGAAAACCAAGTGATTTGGCAATATGTGTGATGCTATTTATGTGTTCTGAATCAAAGGATTCATTWTTCTTAAGAAGAAGATAYTTTCTTATCTGTGGTGTGGATTAARGGGCCTCCTGTGTGGTATATCCATCCAGCTGCCCCCTTTCTTTACCTGTGCAGTTCAAGTGACTGAAGGAATTGGCACCTCTAGTARGAGTGCTCTTTGCATGGAGGGGTGATGGTGAAGGCAGAGAGGATCTGCAGTAACAGTTTATTCTTTCTTGTAATGACTTCATTTTTTTTTGTTCCACCTATGGGACATGTTTTTATAGATAAAGCACATTGGGTTGGGGTTTATGCCATGGTTGTAATGACTGACAGAGGGGCTCAGGCCTTTGGGATCTGAAGTCTTGTGCTGGTAGACTTAGATCTAYGTTTACATCAGACTTTGAATCTAAAATGTTTATAGTTTTACGCTGTCTTTCCAACTTCTCAGGTGCCTGCTGTTCTACTTGTGCGCAGAAGTGAAGCAGAATAATCATTAAACAAATCAGTATATGCAAACCAGTATCAAGTACAGAAATGTCAAATATTAGGAGTGCAGTATTTGAAACAMAAGTATTACTTTCACTTGTAATACTGGCTGCTGCAGTGACTTCTTAAGCATTCACTGGTTGCTGTGTTGAAAGCAATTGTCTGGCCTTGCATGGTGTCTTSTTCACTGCAAGTAATGGACATGATCTGTTCACTAGTTAGTGAGCTAAAAAATTTTCACTGTGGCAATGTAACTTTGATCTGCCTATCTAATGACCTTGGTGTTGGTCAATAATGACCAGCTGAGATAATGTGCTGAGATAAATGGTCTTTTCTAAGTCATGTATGCACTTTAGAGGAGTTACAGCAAGTCCATATTGAGTGTTGTGTATTTGTTAGAAATAACTGTTYGTTCAAGGTGTTAAGTGGCTCCATAGTATCCTAAAAGAAAAAGAAACTTGGATGGGAAAACACTGTAGAGATGCACAGGAACTCTTAAGGAAGATTAAGTTGTGTCWAAAAAGGGGTATCATAGGAAATCTTGTAACTTTGGGGAGAAAATCAGGAGATCCACTTTCTTATGGGGCTTGCAGGCTGATAATGCTTGTCTGGAATAGAAGTCCCAGTTGTGCAGTTTATTCAGGTTTTCTGAACTGAAAACCAGATGAATATTTCTGATGAAAACCAGATTGAATAGTCTCTGATACTTCAGAATCAACACAAGAATATGCTGGGAGAGAATTGCCAGTATATGCTACTTCCAAATGCGTTAATAAATAGCAAGAGTAATTAAGRAACATGAATACTCAGAACCAAATATATCCAATTTTGGTTTAAACATTATACAACCTCTCAAGTAACTTTGGAAATTACCTTTGRATTTTAGGTCTCAGTCTATACAATAGTGAAGACTGATACAGGAATGTGTTGTGAATACTGATACAACAGATACTRTGACTGTTAATATCTTTTCTGTCCTGTAAAATGACGTCTTTGGTGGCACACAACTGAAGTTCCTAGTTTATCTTATTTTACAAATGTGTTTTTTTCCCAAATATTCTGAGACATTACAGAAGGTTATTTTCTCATGTTCTTTATTTAGGTGTTAAAAATCCTGAAACACCAAAACCCATAGATTTCAGATTTTATTTTTAGATTGSATGCCTCCCTGCTTCCCTTTCTGCTGGGGATGACAGAGCAGACTCRTTGAAGGAATTTTATATAGGAAGTTCTTTAAAAAAGAAATGTCTCTTCAGATAACATATGTAAAAGTGTTGATATTGTGAACAAAATGAGACCATGTGTACATACAGTCATGTTGTACTTCAGCATTTCCAAAGTGTAGCAATAATYAATTGCTGAAATACTTAKCTGTATGTTCCTTGTTTTAGTCTTTTGCAGGTTTGAAGGGGGATGGGAATAATGTTGGTATGCTTTTCTCTTAAACTTGGAGGAACAATTAATTCTTTCCATGACAGACTTTGCCTTGCTTTTGGCTTGCAAATAATKTGTTTTGATGATAGATTGCAAGTGGAAGTGGTTATGAGGGTTGTAGAATGGTCATTAGTTTGTTGGCCACAATCTGTGTCTCAGCAATTAGAGAACATACAGTAAAAATAAGTATTTAAGAAAAGCCTGGCTTTTCAGGAATTAATGCAGGGGACTGTTTTAAACACTAACATTTTCTTGGGTCAGAAAGTGTTTAGGTAAGTTCATGGAAGAAAATTTCCTGTGGGTGTCTAAATTCAAGGATACTGTCTTTTTGATTTCAAGTTTTCTGAGATTTGAAATGTTTTGTGAGGTTTWTTCTTTTGGTTTTATGCTAGTTCTGTGGAACTGCCTGTTAGCCCGTGGTTATGAGTAGSATCCTGAGGTTGGTGATCTATTGGTCTRACCAAGCAAGCTGTTCTTATGTTCTCTTGACCAATGAGGTAGCTTTGAAATGGAGTCACATAACAGTTTGAGCTTGARGGAACCTTACAGATCATGTAGYTCTRACTTGTCTGCCATGGGCATGAAAAATGCTTTGATTTGATTGTTGGGCAATACATTTAGTGCTGTTTTGATGCTGTTTCAATATTGTTTTTCTTAAAAAGCAAGCCCTGATTGATATCAGGGGCATTAATTGTGATATAATATGCAAAATTAATGCAGGAGATTAAGATGCTGCTGTTGTAAAATGCACAGTGTATTTTAACCACACAGTTGTTTATCAATTGCATTCTAGATGGTTGAAGTTGGAAATATGATTGATAAGCTGCTATTTTGTTGGATCTTACAGGTGAATCTCTGTATTTGTTATGAAATTGACTTAACTAAATCTAAATCAATCCTTTAAAAACCCCAAGGGACACTTGATCAACACTGAATGAAAATAAAATGAAATAGGTTGTAAAAAGTTGGTCAGCATTCTTATTTGTTGTAAATGCCACAAGGTGTGTGGGTAATGTGTGCATCTGAACTGTCCAAACTGTTAGTGCAAACTGTTCAGGTGCTTGTTGTAGCAGGGGTGCAGAAGTACATTGTGGTCCAAATAACTAATGTTTATTCACATGATAAAATATTTGAATATTTAGTACCTTATTTAATAATGACAATTTTTTCTGTTTAAAATAGCATGCACAAAAGAAGTTAAAATCCAGAAGCTTCTGTTCATTAATCATTTTTCTAAGGTAACAGTGAAAACAGCTACATATTTTATAGAGTTAAGTCCCTTCTAAGTTTAAAGCAATAAGTTTAAAATAAAGTTTAAAATACAYTGAATTGAGAGTTCTGTGTATTTTAGGTAGAGGGCAATTAGACATAATCARGGGTTTCCCTACTGTGGCTTCCATAGCTGTTTAGTCAACTGCATTAACARGCACATCACTTCTGGTAAAACTTCAGGTGCCTTTTCCCTGAAGGCTGGAAGTCTGTTCTTCTGTGTCTGGGTAAATCTTGTCTTTTTTCATAGGCTTCTTGGCAAAACTTCCAAATTAAAGTGTGCAGAGATGCTTTCTTTTTGTGTATGGATAACCTCATTCTTCCAGTTTTATTTTTGATTTAGGTCTTTAACATTTCTGTCAAATTTTCTTGCAGTATTYATCTCATGGAGGCAAAACAATAGAAGAGTGCAAGACACAGAGTTACATTAGGCTCCATGTAAAAAACAGGAACAGGAAATACCTGGATAGCTGTGAGGTTTTTGTATGGGATACTCGTCAGTGTATTAGTTGTGTAACTTTTTCTGGAATATTGTTTCTAAATAATTCCCTTCTAGCAACACTTGGTATAAAAGTGGTTTTTACTGTGTAATAATTGGCTTTTCATAAATKATTATTTGCCATAATAATACTCTTACTTAGAATCAGTGCACAGAACAGTAATTTTGTAACAGTTACTCTGGTGAGGTTTCYTTTTAGGCACAGTGTAGAAGTGTGTGGCAGATAAGTTATGTAACACTTCCTGGTGAAGAATTACTTCTTTTTTTAAACACTGGGTGTGCATTTTACTTCTTAGTTTCATTGCAATTATACCTATGCATGTTCAATAGCTCTTTGGGAAATCTCACTTTGGGGAATTTTTTGTGAGGGTTGAAGTATCTGTGGGTATAATTATTTATTTCATGCTGAAAGTAGGTTTTGARGTAGTGGTGGGTGTTCTTGATCTTTCTTGTCATCTAAGAGATTAGGAGAAAGTGATAAAGGATTTATTTTCYATAACTGATGAAGAAAGTGGCTAGGGAAGTTGGATCCTCCAGTGATTTGATGTATCTTCAGGACAAATGTATGACTTTCAGGAACTTTTTTTCTTATCTGACGGTTACTTTTTTGTCACTCAAACTGTTCTTGAATTATCCTAAGCCATCCTAAGCTTAGCAGGATACTTAGTTTAATGATATCTTCTGCCTTCATCAGTGCAACTCCAACAGGTATTAAGAGCCAATTATGAAGTTGGCTGTTCCTCAGGACCAGTCCTGAAGGTACAGCATAAATTTAAGCTGTGGGATTTTCTACATTATTTTCTACAGTATCCACTATAGTATCTTTATTAAAATGTCTGATTAGAGGTAGCCTGCTGTTGGCAATTAAAGGTAAAAATACATTTTCATGATTCTAGAAAAAATTCCACTTAATGAGAGATAAAGTGCATTCCTAGGTTTATTTGGCATTATTGTGCACGCAAAAATCCTGCATGTGTTGGCTGTAACATTCTGAAAAAAGTGTGCTCTGAATGCTGATTGAAATGTTCTTTCTAGAGAATGAACTTCAGTAAGTCCAGATGCCTGAAGGTCTCTCTAATTACATATATATATTTAAATGGGTTGAATGCTCTAAAATTTCTTCAGTTGCTCACCTTGTTTYCACCCAAAATAGGGTCATCCTTAACTGCTACTGAATTTGATGTTAATGATCCTATAGTACTCATCCTAGAAGAAAAAATCCCAAAGAAAATCCTTTGACTTTATGCCAGTGACCACTATAAGAAGCTGGAGAATGCTTGACTCCAGTATTTTAACTTGAAACTGTGACGGTTTGCGTTCTTTGAGGATGAGACCACAGGGTGCTGGAACAGAATCCTGCAATACACCTTGACACCCTGGGAAAAGAAAAGATCCTGATTTGGCAAACAGAAGTCTCAGAAGAAAGCTTAAGTAGATCATTTAAACAGGTTTACAAATTTTATAAYGCCTATTCTGTTTCAAATCTTAAGCAAGGTTAGTACAGTTGTATTGGTAGAAGGCAGGACTACTGTCTCTGTTAACTCCCTGGTGAAGTGGTGTAAATTAGACAGTGCTGGTGGTGTTCTGTGCCAGGAAGTCAGATTAACATTTAGGAGGTGCAAAATACCTGCTCCTTGTCAACTTTCTGTCATGCCTCACTGAAAATACTGCCTTATACACTCTTGGCTGTCTTACTGTTCCTTCATTTAATTCCATTAGCTTGATTACATTCAATTTTTTTATTGTCAATGTTGCTGTTGTCTTAATGCAAAGCTGTATACACTCTGTGAGATTCTATTCTTTTGTGTATATATATATATATATATATAAAATGTGTATATATTATATATATATGGCTTCTTACATTCAAATACTTTATTAGTTCTTGCTTTCTATGGTCCCTTAGCAATGTGTGCTGCTGACCTGCAGCTGATGAGCACTGACATGAATGTTCATCACTAAAACAGCCTGGGTCAGTTCAGATCACTGGAGAGGATGAGTACATTCTAGGGGTTGTTTACCACATTGCAATTCTTCCCTTCCCTTTCAAACTCTGTAGTGATCATAAGAACCCGCCACACTACAAAGTGTACAGTTTCACTCTTATTTATGTGCTCTTGTACTACGAGTACAAATAATAGTAAGGAGGATGAGCTTAATGTTCTAATTTCTATTTATTATTAAATATCTAACRAAGCTCCAAATGTGGCACTTTGTCAAAATTAGCTTCATATTAATGCAATAATGTGCCAGTGTAGTGGTGCTGACAGTAAAGATACTTAAAATTTTACTAAATTCAAATACTATCTTTAGGTGTATGTATATAATTGGTATTATTGGTTGTAGTTGTGACTTTACTGGAAAGAAATTTCTTTTATTAGCAAAATGTATTCCCAAGAATGCCAAGTGGTTTAAAAGACTGTGGTGAATCTTTTCAGACAGTGATGGTCCGAGGTGTGTAACCACTTTTGGTTTTGTTTCAAAGATGTTATTTGCAAGATTCRTGCACTTACGAGGAATGCAGAAAATAGGACTGATAATGACAGAATGAACAACTGCAACTGAGGATGGACTTGTGCTGAAATAGTCATGCTGAGTTGTTGTCTTCCACGACTTCTGTGAACTTCCTGCTAGAAGAAATTAATAAAACCCCTGAATGATCCTTGGCTTTATAAGTGCTGTAAGGGAGTTATGAATACAGAAATTGGGAAGTGATTTCTGTCTTGTGATCTGTGCAGAACTGGCAGAATCAGCATTGCAATATAATGTCCCATTGTTTAGTAACAGTTTTGAAAAGAATGCTGAACATTTGACATAAAACCAGTTTGAGGTCTGGAAATAACATCTTGAAGACTGATCCATTTAGAATTCAATCTTCTTGCTATATCAAARAGCAGTCTGAGAGGTAGTCTTATTAGGTGCCTCACTGGGTTTTAAACTTATTCAGAGGTTTTTWAATTAATTAAAAATTAATTAATTTTTAAGTAGAAAATAGTTTCATTTAAGGGTTATGACAGCAGATTGGAACATCACCTTAAAAAATGAATCCCAGTAAGAGTGTGTAAATAGTGTGATATACGTGTGAAGCTGAGTAACTGCTTTTTGTTGTTGTTTCTTGTTCTCTTTGTGTGGATATTTTATTGGATGTTTTTGTTTTGTTTTTATATTTTGTTTTTTGTTTTGGTACAACAGCAAGAGAAATAATCAGACAAGAAGTGAAAAACATCCTAAGATAATTTTTATRCAATGAAAATTTATGAATCCTTTCTGCAGAGGAAAGGACAGAGAGGAAATGGAAATTAATTCACAAGAACCTATCTATTRCTCTTTACTGGTATTAAGTTTGTATGTTCTTCCTGTGCTTTTTCTTAAGGCATCAGACTTAAATGAGGAACTGGACCCTTGGAACTGAGGGAACTCTGGGATTTCTTGGTTCTCAGTAAGAGATACTCAAGAATGGCTGTGTTAAATGAGTAGGAAGCCAGTGCTATCTCTACTGTAATAGGTGGAGTGCAGTCAACAATAGGTAGTGTCTACGAAGAGAGGCAATGACTTTTTTTGTTTAATAACTAAAGCAGAGACCTCAACAGGTTATGGATAGCAAGTATCAAAGTACAAGTAGTTTGATAGTTTGTTGCTGGATTGTTGAATATGCCTGTCCAGGGCAGAAGCGATTCTTGAAAAATTAAAGGTAGAAGAAAATGTACAAATTTAAAGTGTAAATTCTAACACTCAACAATTGCAAAATAATCATGATCTTTCTTGAAGAATTTTCCTTACAGCTATATCTGGTTCCATCATACTTCCATTGTACTTCTGTTTTTTGCAATCAGTTTGTGCTCTTTAGTTGGGACTATGCCATAGCATTATGTGAAAATTGCAGACCTATCTTGAGCATCTTTATTATCTGTATTTCAGTAATATAGAGAGCTAAAAGCATATTCAGCAGTTTCTTTTGAATCTCTGATTATTGTTGCGTGGGTAAATATATGAGAGTTTGGATCTGGACAGACAACTATTTTGGAGACTTCAAAGTTAAGTGAAATTTCTTTAGGTATTATTTTAGCATTACTTTATGAACATGTCATTAATAAATGACATCAGTGATGATGCTAAATGTTTTCAGAATACATGCTGCATTGTGGTGTGATGGCCAGGAGTATTTTTCAAGTGTTYGAAACACTGTGTAATCTGTGGTTACAGGGTATTTTGCCATTGGTTGTCAAAACTGGTGACTTGACTCATACTTGTCCACAACCTTGTCTGTGTCTGTTTTCATTAGTTTTTCTGCAGAGAAGGTACTGCTCACAAGCTTTGCACCTCTTCAGCAGTTCATAGTGGAATAATGTACAAAATGTTTAAAAACAGAAAATTAACATAGGAAATGCTGTATATAGTCTTGTTAATTGACAGAGGGTTGATAGCTGATATTTTTGGCAAGAATCAGCTTTTGTCATTGGTGTTGAAGCTGTGTTTTTTCCAGCACAGACATTTGGAAAATACCATGACTTAATGGATTTTAAAAGTGCAAACCTGCAATAATTTCTTACCAAATGACAGACCAGTAAGAATTTCTTTTAATYGGTGAAAAAAATACTAATTTTTAGCTGACATCTGGAGATGTGCCAGTTGACTGGAAGCTGACTAACATCCCAGTTTTCAAGAAGGATGACCTTGGTCACAACAGGCCTGTCAGTCTCTCTTTAGTGACCGGTAAAACAATGGAAAAGATTATACTGGGAGCCATTGAAAAATGCATGAAAGACAACACAGTCACTGGTCACAGCCAGCATGACTTCATGAGAGAAAAGTCCTGCTTATCAAACCTGATTTCCTTCTATGACTGGGTAACCCACCTTGTTGATCAAGGTCAGGCAGTTGATGTAATCCTTTTGGATTTCAGTTAAGTTTTGGTACTGTCTCTCACAGGATCTTTCTGGACAAAGTGTCCAGCACACAGCTGGATAAACACATCGTGCCATGGGTGATCACCGAACGTCTTGTATAAACTTTTTTTCTGTAAAAGGTATATGAACACTTATACTATTATTTTATTTATGGGAAAAACTGATTTGAAACAAATTAAAATTTCATAGAAAGTCTGTTAAGAAGATTTAGGATTATTTTACTTTGTGACTCGAACTTCAGGAAGTTCTTTGAGGAAGGATACTTACATTGCCAGTCTGAATTGTAAAGAGAATTAGCTTGTGTTTGTTTGCAGAGCTTTCTTAGATTATTATTAGGAACRTGACTACCTTAAAGTCTTTGGAGCTTGCTTTCAAGCATATTTCATGGATTACTCAACCTGCGTRAGAATGGGAGTTGAAATACAGTGTTCAGACACTTCATAGATTAGTAAGTGTTTATAACTAGTAAGAATTACTTCTGCTGCTTATGTTTTACTTGACTGTTTGATTATCTTGGCATGATGGCATTTGATATTTGAATGGAATGATTGTAATTCCTTAGTAGAATTATATTGATACTGGTGAAGAATACTTGGAAGACAAAAAAAAATGTTGGAAAAATTTTTTGAAGACAAAATGACCATTTGTGTCTACTTAGTGGCTCCAAGCATTCCTTTTAACTGTCAGTTGAATAAAGAAATAATGCCAGCTTAATGGCCTTCAGATTATTTAAAATGGGTTGATTAATTAAATAGCTCATAAAATTTGCTCGATCTTGGGTCTGATGTCTGATTGTGGGAGGAGAGCTGGTATATAGGGACAGTGACTGATATTCTGACATTGTGGCATGGAGCATTTTAGTAGTTCTTTTACAGTCTGTTGATGATAATGACCAGATTATTTTCGCTTTTCCTGAAGTTGATGTTATAGTAGAGCATTACAGAGTAGAATGCGCTTTCAGGAAGATTTAAGTTCTATTACACATTCCTAGGCAGGAGCTTACTTTTCTGAAGGAGTGTCTCTGGGACTGCAATTGAAAAGGAAGACTAATTTAAATTAAACTGTGCTCATTGTTTGGTAAGTTTTTAGCAGAAGCAAAATTTTAGAAGCCTGTTCTTACATGAAGAATACTACTACAACAGTGGCCAATGAATTATAAACTCCCAAAGCACTTGCATTTGTTACTTAAAAAAAAGGCTTTGTAGTTTCCAGTTTTTAGAGTTGTACATTTTRGTCCTTAAGGAGAATGCTACTGGAGTGTGACTCCATTGTTTTTAGTGCCTTCAACTTCTTTTGGACATGTAGGCTCTCTGTTTTTTTTTTCCCCCTCACCTCCACTAACTTCTCTGTATACTGTATACCAGCTTATGGGGAGAGAGTTGGTTTACTTTGTTTATAAACCATGATGTTTAGAGAGATGTTAGACTTCAAAAACACAATTATGAATTGTGTGTTTGTTATTGTGCTGTTCTAAATACCATTTTGGTTAAGAGAGTGGCTGTAAAAATCTTAGGGGAAAAAAATTATTCAGTGAAAAAGTACTAAGGAAGAGTGACAGAATGAAGGCAGTTGTATGCTGAATGTAAGTTGTAACTTAAAAGTTTGACCCTGATGCAGAAGAGGATGGAGTTGGCGGCTGGATTTTCTCTAAGTTGGTCAAAGAAGCTGATTCAGCTTGACARTACTTGGCCCTGTAGTGAAGAGGCAAACCTTTGAATGTGACTGATGGTAAGACTTAGAAAGAAGGACAGGTTAAGGAAAGGAGAAAGTTTTGCAAGCCTGGTCTTTCCCATACCCACTGCAGGACTGATGGGGATTTAAGGACGACTAAATCCTCTTATATGTCGACTGTGTCATTAACTTCCTTAGAGCTAGCTGGGTTTCTTGTTTCTTCTACTCTTGTCCAAAAGTTACTCCAGCATGTCCCTTTTCTAGTGGTTAGGATTTGCTTTTAACAAGCTGTCAGAACCAGATCACTTGAGTCTTTGAAAAAAGTACAAATTGGGGAGCAAGAAATGATCATCAGGTCAAATGGAAAAGATATGTGAAAATGTAACCTTGGAGAAACAGCTTTGCTGCTCTAAGTGTAGTAGTTAACTATCCCCATATTTAACTGACTGTTCATAAGGTTGTGCAGAAAATGACCTTTATTTGTAAATGTTGTTCAAATTACATTGGTATTTAACAACTGCTAGTTGTTAAAATATTTTTTTTCCTCACATCTCTAACCTGAGCTTATTTTATGTAGTGAAGATCTTCTGATAATATGTGAGATGTTGTTTCTATATTTTTTATTCTACAGGGTCTTTAAAATTAATATATCTTTGAAACATGTATGATCTGATGTTACCAGTGACATCTATCATAGTTTGCAACTTACTAGAGAGAGAATCTTGGAACTTTAATTTACAAAAAAAAGATTTATTCTTATATATAGTTATTTATAGGAGTCATGTTCTCTTCTTTTAGTCCTCAGTTGACAGTTTAAGGATTCATTGCATTCACAATAAATATATAAACGTAATCAGATCTGTAAGAATGCACTAAAATTCATGCTTTTAGTTCTGAAGGAGTTGAACTTTCAAACTTTATTTGTTGAAAACTGAAGGTGAAGCTTATCTTCAGCTTTCCTTTTGTGAATGAGAACTGGAACATTGATAGCGGCACAGGTGTGTTCACTCTTAAATAACTGTTGGGAGTCAAATCTTCCACCAGTATTTTTTAGTTTTCCAAAACTGTTCTACTTCACCTTCAGCATAATACAAATCTAAAAAGCAAGGTTAGATTGTGTTATTGTGTGATAAAATGTTCCAGTTGTTTTGAGGTTTGTGACATGCCTTAGTAGGATAAGCATACACCTGATGTCTGCACAGAGTAGTTCCAGTGTAGTGCACTTCTTCCAAAATTACTGCAGGCCTTTCCTGCCTTCCTTCTAGAAGTCTGTATGGACATTACAAAACAAAACACAAGCAGTGCATACCTGACATTGCTTTACATATCGTTGAGTTTTTTCAAAATACATTTGTAAAGACTAAGAGTTAACAATGTTTAGGACTGAAATGGAAAGAATTTTCTGAGTGTGGTCCTGTACTGGTAAGCTCATTAGAATTTGATTGTTTGGAATGTATGGGGAAGTGTTACTGTTTCAGCAGTGGAAGAGAAGGGTTTGATCAGTCTTCCATGCTTTACCATCCAGGTTGCTCTCATGCCTCTTTTTCCCTTTTAATGTGCTTCACAAGGTTTGAGATGCTGAACAAGGATTTGAAATACTGCATGTCAAAATTTATTAATAAAATAAGACTATCAAATCCTGTATGGATATCCTAACTATTATGTRACCTTTGGGTTACATATGCAATTTTACCTTCCCAAAATGCTGTGGTAACTTCCCTCTTTTTTCCTCAGTGGCTGAGAGAAATATGTTTGAGCGATGTGAAGTTTGTCAGGGTTTTCTGGGTAGTTAAAGCAGTAAAGTGCAATTTTAATGTGAGTGCTGCCACAGTTGGTGCTGTATGAAGTAAGGGGAATAATTCTGAAGTTTTAGGAGTTTCTTTCAAAATAAGGGGGGAAAAAATCCTCATTCTATTCCCAGGAAATTTTTTCTTTAAATTTTGATATATGAGTTTCCAAATGATATACAGTATTTTTAATAATTTAAAATMATGTGTAAGTAATTTAGTAAACTGCTTTGTCTTCTCTTACACTTTCATCAAACAGTATAATTGCATTCTRAGGATGCTGAGTATCAGTGAAATAATTTATTTTAATTTGAGGTAAAGTTTCTTGTTTGAGATCGTAGAGTTTCGTTGAACAACTGTTGACTGTTTTGAGTATGGTCAGACTTTCTATTTAAAAGATAAAACCCCTTTCAAGTACAAAATGCACGTATGTCTGAAACGCAACGTGCTATTAAAACAATACTAAATTTACAAAGTGTAGAATATTACATGTTAGAATTTTTATTTGTTCCTTTCTTTGTGTACATTCTGTAGTTTTTAAACCCCAGACAATTCTTTGTCCTGGGATCCATACTATTCAAGTAGCTATTCAGTAAATCTTTTTAYCCTTGAATTCTATCTTGCCTAGTTTCAGGCATTATTTAATGCATCCTTGCACAAATACAAAGTATGTGTCACTCTAACTACTTCTCAAAGCTCCCTGAATTCACTTCCATAATAAAGCTGGGCAAGTTGGTGTGGTGGTACTTTTGCTTGCAGCTGAGGGCCAAGGTGTAGAGGGAGCCCAGAATTATTTAAATGTCAATTTTGTAGAAACACAGTGGATCTCAAGGCTTCAGAAAATACTAAAAATACAAAAATTTACAGGCTGGTAGAAGAGAAGGAACTGGCTCTGAAAATGAAAACCTTGGTTAGRCTTTGAAGAATTGGAAGTACAGTCCTTACCTGTTTTGGAAACTGTTCTAACAGAATCTGTGCCGAACTAAATCCAGCTGGATTTTTTTAAGCCATGAGTGGCCATATTTTTACTTAGGGAACTATTATATGCTTTATAAAAAAATGTGTTTTTCTTGATCTTAATAAATGTTCTTGCTAATACATTTTTAAAAATGCATTTTGATTGAATTTTCAATTCAGAAGAGTTAAGACTTGTATTTGACTTTCTTAGTCTCTCTACTCATGTTTCTAAACCCGTAAGCTCTAGACATGCAGGTTATGATATTGTGGTCAGCTGATGCTGATCTAAGACAATGTTGTCACTGAAAGGGGATCAGTATCTTGTTTGCATCCCTTGTGCCAGCCTGAGTTACTCCCGTGGCTTTACACACAGAGTAGGATCAGGAAACTGATGTAATTCAGAACCAAGTAAAAAAAGAAGTAGAATGATTTTCTCAGTAGCCTTGATGTCAACACAAGCATCTAAGTCAGCACAGTAGAAGGAACACGGCTGATACAAGAGAACGGCTCCCCTTGTATCAGCTGTGGGGACTTACAAATTAGTTAAGACAGTGAAAGAATTCTGTTSTAACTGAGGAGGGTGGGGTGGAAAGGTGAGTACCAAATTGTTGTGTGCCGTTTTGTTTCCCAGTGTTTGTGCTACACAGTCTTAAGTCATCAGTATATTTACAAATTATATCAAATCTATCCTGAGAACTGTTTCAAAGGAAATTAGTATGTAAGGATTGTGAAAGTTGTATTATGTAGAGATAATTTTTGGAGCATTTGTCTTTGTGTATGGAACCTAAGTTGAACACCCCTGAGGGCAGTTTGTTTACTTTGTGTTTTTATTGACCCTGCGATTTACTGCTTTTCAAAAAGAGAGATGTGTTAATTCATAGGGCTCATGGTTATGCAGCGTATCAGGGGGTAATTTTGACACTTGTCCTTTCTCAGGTCAAGACTGAAGGAAGCAGGCTGATTAATTTATAGAGCAGATTTTTGGTGATCTGATACTTGGTTTTGGAATTGAAGGTSTTGATGACTAAGTATTCAAGTCTAAATTGATTTTCTGCATTTCTAAAGACTGAGCTGTTAATTTCTGTATAGCTAACTTCTATTGTGTTTTAGCCATGTGATGGTTACAGTGAGAAAGAATAATAAATCTCAAAATCAGTCAAACGTATACAAACAATTACAGAAAGCAATTCTAAAAGAAGTCTGATAATATTGACAAAAATGTCAGACTCAACTGCAAAGTGTGTTCTTGTGTGGTAACCTTTCTGTTTAACCTATTGGACCCTGTAGAGTAGATAAAGATTGTTATAAATACCTGTAAAGATTGTTATAAATACCACTGTAAATATAAGTATTTTTTAGGTTCTTTTTGTAAAGCAAATGTTTGAGGTTTTATTATATTTTTAAAATTTTTGKTTTTATACCATTATTCTGTAATATATTGATTTTCAAGATCGCATAGCTCATTAAATTGTCTGGCTGAAAAGTGTGAGATCTAGGCAATACCTTTTAAGTGTGGAGACTTGATTCTGTGTKGCCATGTACTCCAGAAGCATTTCCATAAGGAGAAAGTTTGGCTGTGAGCATTTAGGAAGCAGAYGCCTCTCTTTGTGTCGGTTACAATTACATTGTTTTCCTCTCTGAGGGTGAAATAGGGCTCAGTAGTTACAGCTAAAGATTTGTCAGACAGTTAAAAAAGGGTGCTGACCAGTGTAAGAAAAATAAAGGAGAAAAGCCCATCACTTACAGAAGACCTTAGTTTTGGAAAGATTAGAGAACTGCATTCAAGTCAAAGGACATAGGAGCTTTCATAAMCCTCATTAGATAACTACCAAAGTAGTTCTGAGTTTATTTTTGTAGATGGAGTCTGTGGGAAGTCAGTAACTTCCAAATATTTGTAGTATGCTGTTGTGCCTATGTGCAGGTAACATTTTTTTAAAACCCACATTTGTAACTCATTAATGTGTGCTGTGGAACAATTGTGCATTGACTAGTGAAAATCAGGATAAGTATGTAAGGCTTGTGAAATTGGTCAGTTGCAGCCCTAGGTACTAGAGGAGTGGAAATCACGCTTAATTGTAGTTTTCTGCAGAAGGCTGATAACTTTTTTGTTTGATTATAGTAAATTTCGGAGTGTTTTTTAGAATCTAGCATAGTTGCAGTTGAGTATAGTTGGGTTTGCTGATTCTGGATCTTGTTATCTACCTTTTATCTTTACATATCCATGCAATCAGCACAGTCTGTTTGGGTATGTTTGGGTTTTTTTGGTGTTGAATTGGTGTTGTTTCCTTCCCAGCCTCTCCTCTTTTACCATATGCTTTGGTTCCTTACTATTTCTCACCAAGTGACAATGGTTAGTTGAGTGCGTTCGTGACAGACTTTTAACTGAAATACTCCTAACTGCCTTGTTCTCACTAGGGTTTTAATTGATCAAATCAGTAGTTAGTTTATGCAAGGTAAAGGATCTTTTTTTAATTTGGTTCACCATTGAGCACAAGGCCAGAGTGGCTGAAATCAGGGCTAATGTGTGAAGTGTTTCACTGTGATACCAGCTTAAGAAAGGAGCCATGCAAGAATGCTATCACCCTGGTTAGACTGTTTCAGGCTGTAACCACTGAGTAATGAAAATGTGCAACCACRCCCTTTACAAAAATCTTCAAGGATAGAGGAGGTGCAGATTATAGCACTTCCTCCCTCCCCCATGCCTCCTTTAGTAATGAAATGGTGGTGTTGTTCTTGAGCCCAGTAGAGCAATGTGGTCTCCACTGTACTTTCCTTACTCTAAATCCCTCTTCAAAGAAATTTCATATTGAATCTAGTACTGAATTAGCTAGTCAATTTAAAGTCATAGAGAGGACAAATGAGTTTATGTAATGATGTTCCTGTAAKGATGGCCAATCCACTAATGTCATTAACTGTTTAAACTTTGTATTCCCATCTGCTAATTCCCTTGTCTTCCCTAGGATTTTGGCTTGCAAAAGTCAAAACACAAGTCCTTTCACTTTGTAGTAAAGAGAACTTTTTTTCCCCAACAAACTTACTATCTTTATTTTTCAACTATAATTTTTTTGCACTAGTTAAGATGTCTTGTATATTCTGCTGAATTGATATGATCTGCTAGGTTAGCAGGCAAGTAGGAATTTTCCTTGCTTCTTTTTATATTAGGTAGGTAGTAGGACTGATGCTTTGAAAAAAAAAGTATTCTTTTTCTCCATATAGAGCAGCAGACTAAACCCGATTGTCCTTTGATATTCTGACATTCAGCTGTTTTCAGTAGTCACTAAAATGTGACTCTGTAAAACAGTTATTTCCTGTATAATGGATTTGTAAATTCTGTATTTGAATTTATGTAATAATTTCCTAATTGTTCAGTATGGTGGCATTAAAAGCTGAATTGCTAATTGCAGTGTACCTGATTTAATAYGGCTTTTGGTTTGGCAGAAAATGTATAATAGAACTTACGCTAACAATGCTGTAAGAACAAAAGTGTGTGCATATATCAAAATGTTTCATATGGTTGTGCCTTCTTGTAGAGGTACTATGCAGTCTTTAATACCTGTTCATCTTGAACAGAAAATAATGCTCAGTGTCTGGGGTAGAAATACTTYTGTTGTTACTGACTTGCTGAAATAATTAATGCAAAACAGGTTTTTTTCTTYCTTCCTTCTGTGACAGACTTTGTTGCTTTATTTTGGGTACAGAGGGAATAAAATATGTTTGTGCTCTTTTTTTGTGTGTTTTCAGGCTCGGATAGCGTTTTTACAAGGGGAAAGAAAGGGCCAAGAAAATTTGAAGAAAGATTTAGTGAGAAGAATAAAAATGTTAGAATATGCATTAAAACAAGAAAGGTAGGTAAACAAATTGTTTAGTCTTTTTCTGACTTGCAAAACTCAATAGACAAATTCCCTTACATTAATTGAACTGTCTTTATTAGATGATTCTGATTTACTTTATGTAAACTGTCTTTAAGGTTGGTCATCTTCACGTGGTGCTTTCTAACAAACTTCAGTGTCTTCTATAATTAATAACTGGCCTAACTTTCAAAATGTTCGGACTTGTGTCTCAAGTAGATGGGATAGTTTCCCTTTTCTGGGTTCGAGTTACGGTATAGTGTGAGTAAGAATGAACATACCCAAAGGGTCCATACCATATCACTATACCTTTATCTGGGCTTCAGTTGTATTTAACTGGTAAGGATGAAAAACACTGCTCTCTTGATCCCTTTTGACTATGTTGTATGTATTGCATGATGAAAACTATATTTTGTGAAGGAACAAAATCCTTTAAAAATAGTTCTTTCATTTTGAAGTTGKTTTTTTTTTTCATGTTGTAGGTGYTTGAATATTTAGCCTCACTAGGTGTGTTTTTTGTAGCATTAATTTCCTGCTTAAAAAAAATTAAAGTTCCATTCAGTCTGTACAGGCTAATGTCCTTCAAACCTACATGTTCTTTTGTTGCCTGGTTATTTCATTTAACCAAAATTGGTAGTTAATTTTGTAAAATCAMTTGGGAAATAATCTCGTCAAGTGCCTATACTTTCAATAGAAGACTCAGTTCTTATTTTTAATTTTGTCTTGCTCCTAAAAGGTATCTGAGCCTAATGATGGAGCATCTTGACAATCAGGCAACACAATATATAGTCTTTATTTGTGTATTTTGATTTTGGGGGAACATTCATGCCAGAGTAAACTTAAAATTTTGTAACAAAATGTAGAGAGGTTTCACCTGGATATTTTTAAGTTAGTTGTCCAAGCATAAGTATGTCTAAATATATTTTACATTATGGATCACTACTATGAGTAAGGGACTAGTACAGAAATAAGTWTCAGTTGTTTTCATATTAAAACCTAATGTTTTGGCAAGATGGCTTTGTYCTTCTGTGTGAAGTGTCCACTATAGAGGTGCTTCAGAAAGCAGTGTACATTCATACAGAAAGCCATATCAGCACATCATATATTTTCTGGTGAAGTAATAGGCAGAAAGGAACTTCRTTCAGCCCTGTCCTTTTAATGGAAACTAACTCCAGGTTTTCAGCCAGTGTAAGACTAAAAGGTGCATTGTCATATCCTACAGGTAATGTACAAGTCACTCCAAGTTCAAGGCAGATGAAAGGTATGCAGGGTCTTGGGGTGTAAAGAACACTGAGCATATCCAAGAAATAATATGCTATTATGGCATTTGCAGGTGTCTTGCATGTAGGTAACTTTCTGAAGTTGAAGGAAAAGGTTTTGCTTATTTTGGCAGTGATGAACTGTGTGCTGCACAGGGACTTTTTGCAAATGTTCACCATAAAGCAGTGAMAATTGCCTGCTTATTGAGATAAATCAGAGGCACCTAATTTCAGCTGGGGCACGAAGGCATCCTATAATAGGATGCGCAATTTGAAGTTGAATGGCGTTGGTGAAACCTCATTCCTTTCCTGAAATGAAGCTGCTTTTATAGTCTTRCCATGACTATATTCCAAAGTTCATCTGATGGCTAAGAAACTTGCAAACATGTGCACCGGAAGAATAACAGCAGGAACATACTGTTTGCTTTAGTTCCTGTGGCTAATGGGTGCAATCCAACACTGCAGTAGTTTTCAAGAGAAAGATTCTGGCTTAAGTTTCAGCCATAATTCTCATGAAGATTGCTAGAAGTGGGAATTGAAACTTGAGTTGACTGGTGAATGTGTRGGAGGCAATGAGGAAGCTACAAATGCCCAGTAGTTTGAGAGGATGTAACTGTGAAAGTGTGATGGATTGAGTAATTGAAAGCCAGCAGGTACTGACTTGCCAGTGTATCATCCAGGAATGATACTATGTTGATTTCTTGCTTGTTGCACTCCGTGTTCAGGGAAATAGAGGTTAGTTTTTTTGTCGTTGTTCCCCTGAGTGAAGAATCACAAGTAGTGAAAATACACCAGCTCCAAAGCAAAATAAATTTTGAGAATTTCAGACCTGAAGACTGTTGACAGTAAATTTCAGTGTTGCACTTGATTTCCCCCACTCTTTTTTTTTTCTTGTTGCTAACTCCCTGATGCCATCAAAAAGGGCAGTTGAAATACCAATTAGAAGGAGTCAGGAACGAACTAATCCAGGCAACTGTTGTGATTTCTCAGAAAAAGGTTTTGAAGCAGAGCAGCAGTGTGTAAGATTTAATAAAATGCAGTAGTTGTTACAWAGTAGCTTGATATTTCTAGTATTTATCTCTATGTGTAATACTGTTTTAGACAAGTAAAATGTTACTTTAGTGTTCTTAAACCCTTTGATAGTTGATAATTTTTTTATCAATAAGACGAGTTCCTATACAGTTACATGCATGGGGTTTCTTTGTATCTAGTGTGTATTATTTTATSGTGCTTTGCAGACCCAGCCAGATGTGTACTCTGAGTCACTCTACTCCAAGCTTTGTTACCGTAGTGTTGTGCTTAAATTAATGGAACTTGATTAAATCATAAAGCTGTGGCTGCATTTTGGCTTCATGGGCTTTGGACTGGAGCTGACTTACACCCTTGCAACTAAGTGGTGTAATTCAACAGTTGAATAGCAGGAAGCAGTTAAATCAAGTTAGGGTGTTGTTTCTTCTACTCTTTTTTACTCATGGAAACGTACCCTTAGATAAGTTAATACTCCAAAGATTGAAACACTGCCCCTTGCAGAATTCAATTACTTTTATGCTGTGAAGGAGTATTGTCACTGATTTGTCAAGGACACTSTAGCTTGTTAGTGTTTTATAAGATATATAGTGATGGCCCCAACAGGGAAGGGAAACATGTGCCAATATRTAGTTGATTGGAATTTATTAAGATTAATTTTTGCTGTGAAATTGAAGTTGTGATGTGAAAGACAACTGGTCTCATTGCATGCAGCAATGTTTTCTTATTTGTAATGGCTGGTCATTGGTATAATTCTGGATCAGATTCATTATTATCTGCGCTAATGAACAATTAAAGTAGAATTTTAGTTAATGTTTTGAAATTGTAACTCCAAAATGGAACAACTGCTCCTAAATAGTATGTCASAGCTGTAAACTGAACAAATTTAGGTTGGCTTTTCAATTATAGTGCTTTATTGGCTTCACTTATGAATTGAGCAAAAAATATTTTGTCAACTTTATTTAACTTGAATTATTTTCATTTTGGTTATTTAAGGTTGCTTGGSGCTTTTTACACCCCACCCCCCCACCCCCAAATGGACAGTACTTTATAGAGCATATAAATCATAGTATGTACTTGTAAAGCCCCAGACTAGCTTGACAAGTTTCTTAAAGGGGTTTAGGTTGTTTTAATGTCCTGAGGCAGGTGCATGGGAAAATGTAACAAAGTTCTCAGGAGATTGAACAACAAACTTTTACTCCCAAAATTTATAAAATAAGGGCAGATTTTAAACCAAACATTCAATGAAAAGAAAACATTTCATAAGGCATTGACTTAGCAAACTCTAACCCATCCAACTTCAAGTTAACCAGACACACTTCTGTTGTCTTCAGCCAATAATCATTTTATCCARTCTATCACTGTACTTCTCATATTTGGAAAGTTTGGTGGAATAGTGCCCTATTACAGTGTGTCACAAAGCTTTGTCTCAGTTTAAAGAGAGGACCTGAGGTAGACAGTCTAGTTAGTGCAGGGATGAGCTATGAACATAYTCATAAATACTTAAAAAATATGATTCTGTTTAGTTGGCAGTAGGATTCAGGTCACAAAAAGTCTTCAGGAGCTTTACAATTTTTCAGTTACAATGTGGTTGCCATGAAATGAGGGCTTTTATCTTACTAAAAAGGGTCAATAGTGCCATCTACTGTCAGTTTGTTAATGAGACTTCCTAATTGCAATTTTAGCAGAAATTTGTGTAATCTAGAAGAAAATCCTTGCCATCAAATATGTAGGGTGCTATTTGGGATGTTCCTGTACTTTYAGCTTGAAAACACTTGCAGGCATTGGAGATGTTTTTTTGGAAATCCTTGATTTTTTTCCAGCTCGTGTTCCTTTATATGTCTTTACTTGAGAAATTTCATATTCAAGATTAGTTTTTGTGATTGATGGGAGCTAAGTGTTGTTCAGTTATTCTTAAACTTTTGGTCAAATATTCCATTTAGAGTGATAGACAACTGAATCGCTTAGAGGGTTCTTTKAAATTTGGCTGCTAGTGTTTTTATGGAGATTTTTCACTTTAGGTCTACTGCAGAACACCTAGAGCTCTTTACRTTGAGGTTTTGATTATCTTTGCAAAGGACCTATGAGGTAAAAGTCAAACTGTGGAAGATCAATGATAGAGTTTGAGAATTCCAGGATATAGGCATAGGTAGTTCAGATGAGATTCCTGATTGTAAAGGGAGCTGAAGACATTTTGATAGGCAACTTGARTAGAGGATAGGGTTTTGAAGGCTCAAGCATAATTTCATGGAAATAGTGTCACCAAGACCAGTATTTTCAAGGTGATGGTGTTTTGCCARTTGATGGGGGTGGTGGAATGGACACAGTCACCAGAATGGTCCTGTTTTACTATTAATATTGAGGCMACAGAGATGTAAGAGGGTACATTTGATAAAACAATAAATATATTACTCATTTGGCTTTAGGAACAAGCAAAAATAAGCAARGTAATGCATCAAATCATTACTATATGAGAGAGAGAGAGAATAGTGATTGAGAAATATTCATCACCAAATGCCTAAATACTTCACCATCATCCAGAGTCACAATCCTTTTGCAGTGAGGACCTGGAGAAGCTTTTCCGGTGATTGGGAGAATCCTGAGCGGTGTGTGTCCACTCATAGGGGAGGTCTCAGGTTTGCCCAAAAAGAGGCCCAGATCAACAAATCCAAATGACTTGTTAGCCTTTTGTGCAGAAAATACATGGTTCTGATGGCATACTTCCCAACCAGCCAGGGCTGGGGCCAGAGCCCAGGCCATAGCTGGGAGGCTTTTTGCTAAAATACTCCACTAACAAGTCTCTAGGGATACAGGTTGGAGAATTTCTCCGACTAACAAGCGTTTGGGGACATTAGTTGAGAGAATCTCGTAATGTATCTTACACAAGGTTATACAGATGTCTCTCCAACAGCTGGTTTGGCATTAAGAACAACTAATATAAACATTTTGATAATCTATTTTTAACTAAAGAACCTTGATAGTATTAATCACATCATGCTCAAGATTGATATTGCAAGTCAGCTCAGGCCTAGGTTTGATGTTCAGGCCTTAGCATATCAGATGGAGAAGAAGACATCTGGGTTAGGGAATCAGAGATTAGAAGATGGGAAGGACTGAGGCACATTTGCGTAAGTGGACTAAGTCGAAATTGGAAGCTAAGCCTCCAGTCAGTGAGGAGGAGAAAATCCGGAAGAGACTAGAGGTGATAAGAGAAACAACCAGTCACTCTAACATGGTTCTTCAGAAGGATATGTGTCATAAACAKAGACAGAGCAGTGAAGTGGAAATGGAAAGTGGCAGCTAGGCAGGAACCCCAAATAAGAGGTTCATTCATTGTAGTGTGAGTGGCTACCTAAAATAGTGGTACCACTGCAAAAATTATTTCTGCTRGGTTCTTGAAACCTGTTGGTTTTTGAAGGGTTCTTTTATTAGCTGATATATGGGAAAAACCCCATATTCTTGGAAAACACATGATACTCTTGCCTGTAGGTTACTTGATAATTGTGAAAAATTGTCAAAATACTATCTCAAAACAGTGTTCTTGAAAGACTAGAAATGCAAGATTTGATGCAAGAATTAGCACAACAGTTCTAGCTGGATTAATTGTACAATGTTGGTATGGTTGCTTTAAATGGGAACAGTAGAATGTTTCAAGTTGATCCAAGTGTTGTCTACTAATTTGATAAATGTCTGCATACTTTTTCAGGGCAAAATATCATAAATTAAAATATGGCACAGAATTGAACCAAGGTGACTTGAAAATGCCAACTTTTGAATCAGGTAATTTTTTTTCAGTGAAGTTTTGTCTATTTAATTTTTGCAGCTTTCTTCTCTGCACCCCTGTCTTAGGTCTGTTAGAGGGAATATACCTAGGAAAGTTGGGGCATGGGGTGAATATTTTTTAATCTGAAAATCAAAAGTAATTGACTTTTTTGTTTTTTGAAGGAGCTGTGAATATTTTAGTCTTAAATCAAAGAAAAGACTCTAAAGAAGAAAAAAATAAGGTCCTTATTGCTGTCCTTACTGCTTTCCTGGAGTGCATCTGTTTTTGCAGTTGTAAATATCAAATTGATAATACCRGTTTTTCTCTTTGAAGTATTGCAGATGTAAGAAAGCATTTCTTTTAACAATGCTGGGCTCTTTAACAAGTAGAATTGTGTTTGACTTCTTTTGAAATGTTGGTCTTCAGGAAGCCTTTTGGCCTATATTTTATAGTGTGCCTTAAAATTGTGGTCTGCAGATTTATATGCCACCCCCTCCCTTTTTCCCTCCTTCTGCTTTACAAGTACCTCATTTTRGGTACATTTTTACCCAGTTGAAACTAGAGATCATGATGCACATTTTCATCTTGATGGGAATTTTTGTTTGTGTCTGATAGCAGTGTAAGTTAGATGTTAACTATGACACTGTGTCTTTCAGAAGATACCAAAGATACCGAGGTTCCTGCAGTACCTCAGAATAGCCAATTGACCTGGAAGCAAGGCAGACAGTTACTGMGACAGTAAGTAGCATTGTTGGATATTGGTGTAGTCATACTTCCCCTTGCAGTTTGAGGAGCTCCATGAAACAGAGTACCTGAGGTGGGGAAACAGTAATTTGTTCTTCRGGACCTCAGAGTCCTGAGCTTTAAGCAGTACAGGGTAAGGTTTTCCATGTGAGATGGATAGCGAAGCTTACTTTTCCTTAAATGATACAAGTGACATTCATTTTTAACAGTGACTACTAAGTTTCCTTTTTCACTAAGTATCCTTTCCTCTTTCTTTCTTCTCTTAATGTATCTAGGTATCTTCAGGAAGTAGGTTATACAGATACAATATTGGACGTACGCTCCCAGCGGGTAAGGTCTTTGCTTGGGCTCTCCAATTCAGAACCAAATGGTTCAGTAGAGACAAAGAACTTAGAACAGATCCTGAATGGGGGTGAATCTCCTTCATCAAAACAAAAGGGACAGGAAATCAAAAGGTAAGTGAAGAGATAAAAAGTGCATAAAGTTTGTTTTGCTTAGTAATTGATGTGTACTGGGCTGTTCACATTGAACTTTCAGCTGGGGAGTCTGTGAACAACTGTGACTGTAGCTGCCCACAATTATGTACTGAACTGAAACTGATTATATGTAAGAACATATACACCTGTTACATACATGCATGTATGTTATACTAACATACTATACAGGAAAGGTGTGTTGATGTTCAATTATGTAATATAATCACTGGTATTTTAAGGAAAGACTCTGTTGAGTGGTGCTTTTGTTATAAGGACTTAAGCAGATGTAGAAACTTCTTCATTCAGCAATTTCTTGTTTTGCTGCATTTAAAACTCCTAACCTGTCAGGTAGCAATTTTGTTTAACCTGGTTAATCTTCCAAATCTCTTCAGCAAGTAAAATGGATTCTCTCTTAATGTTCTTTTTTATACAGGAATTCTGGTGATGTTCTTGAAACATTCAATTTCTTAGAAAACGCGGATGATAGTGATGAAGAAGAGGAGAATGACATGATAGAAGATATTGCAGAAGGAAAAGAAAAGCATCGGATAAATAAGAAACACAAAGTAAAAGATTTTTTTTTCCATAGATCTGAAATTCCCTCTAAAAGAATTTTTTCTCCAGAGATGTTATAAATATGTAATGTCAAAATGTTTGTTGCACTTCTGTTACSTGAATGGATTATACACAGATGCATTACTAATAAATTTGGTGGTTTACTTAATACATTACATTGTAAATTTCAAAACAACTAACCAAGCTCTTTGCACATATGAATTAATTGCTGAATTGGCCATTTCATCTTCTCTGCATACTTTGAGTCCCTCTATGAGGCAAATTTCGCACAATACAATGTGCATCCTTTCTGAATTTTGAACAAGGTAGAACCAATTCCTGAGAGGAAATGAAGTTATGTAATGTGGAAAAAAAGCCTGCTTCCATATCAAATACATGTTTAAGTTTTCCTTTTAGGCAGTTTTTTACTAACTGTATTAAGAACCTAGCAGAGACTTGTCTCAACCTTTTGTTTAAGGTTCTATTAGTTGCATTCTGTTTCTGTCTAGTTTCCCATTCTGTGGGCAACTTTCTAATTAGGATAGACAATGTTTACCTGTCCCRTTTTAATTCTTTCTCCTGTAATGAATCCCCATCTTCGGGGTTTCTTTATTTAGAGATATTGATTTATGAATATTGTACTAACAGTTTTGTTACATGCYCAGAACAGTATTCTGTAACATGATGACACTCTGGCTGCATTGGATTCTCCTAAATAGTTGGCTTGATGCAAGTCTTATATCTCCCAAACTGATCTGTCAGGAAGGGGTTTTCACCATACCTTGGACTTCTGGTAAAAAGATTAATCAAGCATTGAGTTGAATCCCTTTTTTCCTATAAAAAGGTCTGATAAAAAGGCCGTCAAATAAATCTCTAAGCATATATGAAGATCTTATACTCACTTTTTGACTTTTGACAAAGCTTGGGTTTTTTTAATGAAAAGGTAATATTTATAGTTATTTGTCTTTGTAAAAACAGTTTCTTTCTGAAAAAGTAAGAACATTGTGCAAATAACCTCATGTGGAAAATATCTTCACCTGAAGAATGAAATAAAACTTTTCACTGATTCCTTAGTAGAGGGTTTGTTTTAAGGTGAAGATKGTTAGAAATAGTAAAAAGGCAGTTTTCTTAAAATGCTCTATATTCCAAGCTTATGCTTAACACTGAAATAGAACTGGAAAGCAAAAAGAAAGGCTTCTGGACCAGTRGAGAGCATAGTTTGTAAGCTTTCTCTGCAGAGCTATTGAAAGGGCAAGAAAATCAACCAAGTTTTCTAATTGTTGTGYGTTAAATTAAAAAACTGAAGACTGGGGTGTATGGGATTTTTGTTGCTAAAKGTAGTGTCATTGTTTTTATTTCCTCATGTTCACTAGACTGCACTGCTCTGTTTTGTTTTGATAAGCCAATTGAGATCTAAGTTTCCATTTCCACATTTTAAATTGAAAAATGTTTTGCCCTGCCACAAATTACTCAGTGAGAATAATCTCTAGATCTTCTAACCTAAGTGAATAGAAAAATCTGTTTATGATTCAAATGCAGGAAAATATTTATCTTCTTGCAGATTGGTAATGAAGGTTTAGCTGCTGACCTTACAGATGACCCTGATACTGAAGAAGCTTTGAAAGAATTTGACTTTTTAGTGACAGCTGAAGATGGTGAGGGAGCTGGAGAAGCTCGAAGTTCAGGAGATGGAACAGAGTGGGGTAAGACACTAATAAAAGCATTTAAAAATAAGGGAATACTTGTTCAGGACAGTTCTTAAGAGTTTTGTTATACCTACTRAAATGGTGTGGATGTGTGGATGAATGTGATGATCAAACCTACATGCTCAGAAAATGATATATTGTATGGTGAAACTTTCATATATACATATATATATGTGTTGTTGTAGGTGCCACAARTACAATCGTAGTTACATTTGTTTCAAGTTTTGTTTTTGATTTCAAAACTAAGAGGAGAATATTTTCTTTCTTAGATAAGAATCTAGGCTAGGATTTTGAGGGTTTTTATACCTGGATTAAATTTGCTTTCAAATACGAATACAGTTTTTTTTTCCTAGTTGTTTCTTACCAGGACCTTCAAACATTTTGTACCTAAGTTAAATTAATTTCTTCAGGGTACTTGAAAAATGGACAGTTAGTTTTTTTATTTTTCTGACTGAGATTTTTAGATGTTGTTGCTAATATGGCTTATATTAGTAAAATTAAAAATTAGAAAAAAAAACCCAAACCATTTCTAATAGCTAATAATAACTTTTAATTAGGAATTTGGTGTGAAACAAAATATTAGTCAGTAACTTCTGCAACCTACGTGTTTCAAAAGAGGGGATTAAAAGAAGGAGAAAATTTTATAGGAAAAAGAATTACCCARGTAATCCATATCTGCCTTCAAATGGGAAATTGACTGTCTTAATGTCTGAACTGTGATACAAACACTTTTATAGTTACATACCACGAGTCTTAAATTGTAAGCCCCAGACTGCCATTAGATCATGTTCTTTGAGCATTTTGTCATTGTGACAGTGAAGTCATACTTCAATAAACATCTCAGTGAGCAAAGAAAATACAAAAATTTACAAAAATTAAAGTAATGGCTCATCTTCCAGGAAAAAAATCCWGTCTCGATTTTGAAGTTACCAAGGATTAGAAAGCATTCTTTCCTAAAAACTAGTATCAAAGGATTAGTCACCTTTATTCTTAAAATTCAGTCTTATTTCTAGTTGGAAGATGAAGCTGAACCAACTGTTACCTTTGGTTTTGGTAATAACTGTCTATTTTTAGTAGCATTTTAGTTGCTTGCTATTGTTCCCTTTTGAAGTTGATGCTATTTGAACAGTTTCTTTTCATTTAGACACACAGGCAGATCTCTTGGTGTAAGATCTCTCATAGAACCTGAAGCAAGAGTTTTTGACTATGCTTGCAACACCCCTTCAAATATATAGTGRTGTGGAAAGGTGTGGTTCTAGTAGCAGTCTTACTACTGTATATGAAAGGCAGGATAGTTTGATACTGTCTTTCTTGCAGTCAAAGATTTATCCATGGCAGACTGCTGAAACCTACTGTGTTGAACTGTCTTGTCCATTGAAATTCCAASTCATTATTTCCAAAGATTACTTTCCAGTGTGTTCTACATCTGGGTTTTATCAAGTAGTTACCCAATTTTAAGGTCTGTTTTAAAAATCAAATGGACCKATCACGCTTTTCATAGAGCTGTTTGATTGTTTTTTATTACAGGTTAAATAGCATAGCAAAAGTGAGGCAGAGCATTTTAGGAGTTTGTACACACTTGTGACGGCTGTTTTAACTGCAGCAATCCCATTGCTACCAAATACTAAACTCATATCTGAGACAAGAAAGTGGGAAGGAGAAAATAAAACATAAACCTAGTTTCATCTTTCAAAGTATGTTCTGAGTTTTGCCATATGAAGACAATTTTCTTAAGTATTTTGTAACTTACTATTTAAATCAGTCAAAGACATGCCTACAACTGTAGTAACAATAATTTATTCACAATATGTCACTGATTTTAGCACAATATCCTTAAATGGGCATTTAAGGATACAGTCTTATCAGATTTTGGRATTGTGTTACTTTTTCAAGATCAGTGTAAATATGACAAAACTTCTTTGTTRACGATCACAAATAACATTTTAAATACTGTCCCACTTAAATGTTTTCTTAAATAAAGTAATATACTGCCTAAACCAATTTATTTTAGCCTATGACATTATTTTGAACTCYATGAAGCTTGTTACTTCAAATATCCAAAGATCCATCCAGTTAGTTATTTATTTTGAGGGGAAACTTTGTACTATTACTTCCTGAACAATTGCATCAATCATGAACTTWAATATTTCAGTTAAAATTCAATTTTTTCTTCATAATCTAGTAGTTACTCTGTTCTGTTTTCATAGATTTTTTTTTTTCCTGTTTTAGTTTTCCTGTCATTAGCCTCCATCACGTCTTACTTTTGCAAACATTTCAGCATTCTGAAACAAAAGTAATCGTTATATCTCTAATTAGTTAAAATGCTTTTCTTTAGTATCTGGAAAATATCTGATGTTTAGGCTCTAAATATATTGCTAGTCTTGCTTTAGTAATATTTACAGTACTTAGTTGCAAAGTATTATCTGTAGGTCCAACTTCCAATATCCTAAAATATTCCACCACCAAATTTGATWGTTAGATTTTTTTTTTCTGTTGAAGACTACCTCAAACCTGTCAATGAGAGTTGTGAAGTTTGGGTTGCTTTTGTTTTCTTCTATATTATGGATTTTTATGGACAAATTCTTTTTTAAGTAAATGTCTTAGTTAACATACCTTGAGTGTTAAATTAATTCCAAACATTGTGATTTAAAGTGTCCTGTCATGCAACATGTTTTGCTTAGGAGCAGTTTATCTCCAAAATAGTGAAAGATGAGCAAGTTTAAGCAGTGTTAAATGAAGAGTCAAAGYATGTGCCATACTAAAAAAAGAATGTACAGTTTCAGATTAAAAAAAATCATAAATTCTTCGTGATTTAGTATCAAGAAAAAAATGCRTATATATCTTGAGTCTGCTTAAGCAAACAGCAATACATACATATTGCTATATATTGTGCTACATATTGCAGACAACATATTATGTAGTCTCTTTATTCTGCTTATGGTTTCATGTGTTCATCACTGGATTTCTCTTCCCCATGAAACATARAAGTTCTCTTTACAGATGGACCATGAGTCAGAGAATGACTGACTGTGCCCAGAATTCTGGGTGGCAGAGTGTGACTGAAATTCAMAGTCTCTTGGGTCATCTTCAAAGCACTTTTAAAAAATAAAAAAAATCTAAAGCCTTTCTCCACTCAGTTATACTGGTCAGTGGACATGCTGGGTCCTCTGTGCTGTCCTGTATAAGTTTAGTGCAGGGAAGGTCACTGTTGGGGGCAATTGCAGAGGTCCTCTAGTTACATGGTTATGTCCTGTAATAGCCTAATGTATCTAGGCATGCTGGAGAGAAACACTGCTGGGTTTTCCTAAAAAATCTTACTTGAAATTCATTTCACAGCCTACCCAGCTGATCCAAGTTTGTGCTTTATCTAGTTTTCTATTTACACCTACATTTTTGCAGCCAGCAGTGTTGATTTTGAATATTTATGTTTGCAGGCTTAAGCTTTTCCTGTTTTTTGTTGACTGAATGAGCCCAGTTCCTTCAAWTTCTTTGTCTTGATAGTTAATGCCCTATTTGTTTTGCACTCTACAGACGTTTTCTAAACTTTCAGTGTCTAACACAGACTGAACATGTTACTTCAGTTTTGTCATTACCTGTACTGTCCTGGTTTAATGCACTGCACCTATTAAAATGTACAAAAATGACATTTTTTAGAATAGCATTACAGTGATGTTGTCATCTTCGGGTTCAGTTTAATTCCCTAATCTTTCTCTGCAATGCTGCAACCTAGCTGATGATTTTCATTTYATTAATGGTGCTTTGGAATTTTATTAATTAGTTTTAATTAGCTTTCAATGGAATTTTCTTTTAATTGAGTTTTAGTGGTTTTGATTTTTTCCCTCTGATTTGCCATGTTCTCTGACTTACCTTTCTGTACTTGTGTTTCCTGAATAATGACTATTCCTCTGTGTCACTGCTTAGGCCCAGTGATCAGAAAGATTGAGGTCTTTGTGTTTGCAGTTTGGTATAGATGGAGCTGTAGTTTGGTACAGGATGTCATCATTCCCTTCTCATTGCCACAGTTCTTTGTGGACAGCTCAGAGGACTCTGCCATTATGCTCCTGTTTTATGTTTCAGTGCTCTTGCCATCTCTGTATTCCACCTCTTTGATCAGCATGGCCACTGAGTGATGGTAGATGCATCAGTGTCCAAGGGAATCTGTCTGCTCATTGGTTGTCATGTTTTGTCATGAAAGATGTACTTGGAATAACTCCTCTTGTTTTTATTCTGAATGCATGTTACTTTGTTTCTACTGTATTTGACTCCTCTTGTACACTTTCATGATCATAATGGTTATAACTTCAAAAATGGGTACAATCATATTGTAACTATGATTGGAAGTTGGGAACTGAGGAACTAAGAATTTGTCAGTATAAAGCTGAACTGGCACACAAACCAAGTTTGGTTGCTGCCTGGTTGTCTACTATCAAAAATGCTTCTGAAAATGTTATGTTTGYCTTGTCTTAGAAACAGGTTTATCTTTTTACTAAGTTCCCAGAAATGATTGAGATGGATAGTTCAGAAAAGTGGGGACCTCTTTTCATAAAGAATAATTAACTCCACAGTATTTGTCAAACAGAAGGAGATGTCTTCTGAAACTACTGTGGACTGTTGTATTTCTGTTAATAATGATTTAATTTCTGGAATGCAGTGGGATGTCCRCTTGTGCAAGTTACTTTTCTTAATTTTTATGTGAAAAACTGTATTTGTAGACTTGTTTCTCTGGTTATATGTAGGAGCAGGGTTTCTTTCTTGTGCATGTAGAGTGAATGCGAAAGGATGCATGGTGGTCTTCCTGAATAAACTGGCACTGACTTACTCAGCTTGCATTTTCATGAGAGATATGGCATGAATGCTTTTATTTGCTTATTCAACACTGGCTGAATAATTTCTTAACACTGTCTTTCTAAAGATGCAGTAATTGTTTCTGAACACCAATGATTTTTTGTGTGTTTTGAAGTATCTAACATAAACAGTTACTTATGAAGCTTAATTTGTTTGCTCCTTGGTAACAAATTAACATACRATTTTCAAATATGTAACTGATAATGTACAGTGCCTTGGAAAACTGTATGAAATGAAACTTGGTCTTTTATAAACTTACAACTGAGACTGCACCTTTAAAATAAAGATTTATTAATAACTTTTATTAATGCTCTTATACAGCTATGACAGTAAATCACCAACAGCTTGCATTGCCAATTGCTGATTTTTTTTCTTTTAATAATATGCTGCATGTAGACAAAGATGACCTGTCCCCAACTGCTGAGGTTTGGGATGTAGACCAGGGACTAATAAGTAAACTGAAGGAACAGTACAAGAAGGAACGAAAGGGGAAGAAAGGGGTAAAGAGTAAGTGCAGATTCTGATCTTGTAATGCAACACTTTTTTTGCCTATCTATATAGAAGACATTTTTTCTCACAAGTTCTGTTTGTTGTGTTTTGTTTTTTTTCATTAAGCATCATTTTCTATAATGGGGGCAACCAACTTTAACTTTCTACCTGCTGAATGTCAAAATCTTTGRCAACCATTTCATAAATGAGAAATGTTGAAAAGACAAAAATTCAAGGTTAAAGATGTGAAGAGAACTAAATGCATAGGAATGTTAGTGTAAAAATAATTAACAACTTGCATTTTGAGGACATTCCTAGACTGAGAAGTTTTCTGAACGATTTAAACTTTATTTGCTTCTTAAAGTATAATATGTGATACTGTTGTGGGACTGGTGATTGCTGGACTTTTTCTGAGGGTGGTGGGGTGGGGTTTTTTATTTGCTTTTTGTTTTGGTTTTTTTTTTCCATATGAGCTTGAATAAGCCTGTAATTGCTAKTTATGGGCTTGTAATTATTTTTACAGCCCCAGGCATAAAGAATTAGGAAATGCCTGTAATGTAAATATGAACTTCTTGGTGGCTTTCTTTAGGAGATAATCTTTACTTTATAGTGCCCTTCACTTTTCTGTGCATTTACCAACATGTTATTTGATATCCCTGTACTCTCTGAGTTTTTTGACCAGTTGACCTCTTTTTAGCTATGTAATTTAAACCAAACTTCAGGGTCAAACTACCTGATAAAAATGCCTTTAGAAATGGTTCCCAACTGTACAAAGTTCTTAGTGCATAAAGTGGTATTAAATCTGTCATCATAGAATTGTTTGGCTTGGAAGGGACATGAAAGATAATCTATTTCCAGCCCCCCTGCTATGGGTGGGGACAACCACCAGACCAGCTTGCTCAGAGCCCCATCCAACCTGTCTGTGAACACTTCAGGGATGGAGCACCCACAGCTTCTCTGGATTCCTGTGCCTCACCGCACTTACAGTAAAGAATTTCTTCCTTATATCCAATCTAAACCTCTCCTTTAATTTAAATCTGTTCCATACTTCTGGAGTCACTTTAGCAGCTCCATGCCCTTCCTGTGCTGGCACCCAGAGCTGGATGCAGGGTTCCAGGTGGGGTCTCAGCAGAGCAGAGCAGAGGGGTGGGATCCCCTTCCTGGCCCTGCTGCCCACAGGGCTTTGGATGCAGCCCAGGACACGTTTGGCTCTCAGGGCTGGCAGTGCCCATGGCTGGGTCATGTCCAGCCTCTCACCCACAGCACCCCCAAATCCTTCTGGGCAGGGACACACTGATCTGTTCATCCCCAGCCTGTGCTGGTACTGGGGATTGTCCCAACCCAGGTGCAGCACCAGCACTTGGTCTTGTGAAAACCCATGAGAATCCCATGGACCTGTTCCCAGAGCTTGTCCAGGTCCCTCTGGATGGCATCCCATGTTGCTTTAGAGAAGCTGCCRTGATTGCTGTGCTTTTGTTTTGGAAGTATTTTTTAACATTTTCTGGAGATAACTAGTAAAAAAATTTCTCCTCAGCATGAAAAATTGTATGGGTATACACTAACTAAATTACATGATAATTAAAATATAACACTTCCTGAAGAATTCTGTAATTATTAAGATTTGAGTTTACTTTGTAACACCTAACAATTACGGGTCAGTTAGTGCATGTTGGATTTTTTCCAGCATTTTTGCATGACTTATGCACACACATAAACAGAAAAGCTTTGACAAAGCAAAGATTTTCACCTAGTCTTTGCTTTAATGAGAGCTTAKAGGAATCATCTGCATGCTAATGTGTATCAGCACTTAACATGTAAATCAGCAGTTGACATCAAATTTGCATGAAATATTKGGTAGGATTAGAAATGTATTTTTAATACCAAAATATACTTCTTTTATTTGAACTTTTCTTACTAAAGTCTTTACCTTTTAGACATTTTGAACCATAGTGGCTGCAAAGTAACAARGTTTTCTTCATCTAAAGGAATTTTGAAATCTTTGGTTCACAGAAGACAGTATTTAGGAGACAACTGTGTGTGAGGGTGCTGAGAAGTGACATAAGTAATTKTTTAGCATTTTGATTTAGAATACTCCTTTGGGAAGCCCTGAACACATATAGTCTCACAAGATAYGTGATAYCTTAYAAGATATCACATTCATGATAGTTTCTGATTAAGAATTAGCCTCTAAATCACTGAGCTAATTGGATGAGAGAACTCCACACACAGAGCAAAAGTATGCATTCAAGGTTGGGCAGATTTATTTAAATACATTTTTGTAGACTTTTTTCAGTTTTTTAACATTCTGAARCTGAAAATACAATGTTGAGGGSCTTTTTTATTCCTGCTGCTCCTGTYTGGTCCTTTGGGAACTATCTCTTCCTTTGCTTTTCAGTGTTTTGAGTTCTATCAGAATTTGTTTTGAGTACCATCAGAACTTATCTGCATGGTAGTATATATAATCATAAACATCAAACAAATGTGCATTAAATGTCATCTATTGCAATATTTTGTCTGTCCTATTATGCTGTCTTCAGTCTTATGGATACTTTTGTTGGATATGCACTTGGAATTTGCCATAATCTGTATTTACACTGCAACATGACCAGGCAGACACAGCCCTGTCCCCAGGTAYGGAAACTTCCATTCCACATGTACACATAAATAAGTGAACTGAAGTAGATGTGATTCTATATTGATATTTCTCTAGTCTGGATCCCTGTGTTTTCTTTTGGATGGAACACCTTAATTAGGATCATCCTCTGTCAGTACATATGTTTTCATTAAGTAATACTCTTGTTTTCTGGGGAGGAAGAGAGTATCTGTCCAGGTAGACACCATATTATGTGGACATACTACCTCTTTATGGAAGGATCTTTAAAAATATCCCACCAGAACGATAACAAAAATTCACCACCCCACACTTTGATTTCCTTTACAATATCAGCTATAAAATAATGCAAAATCTGTTTATTGAAGAGTTCTTGTGTTAAAAAACCCCAGAAGCWGAGAAACAAACCACACCTATCCTGGTCTTACTGTGATACATAGATAATGAGTTAGGTTTGATTCATACAAAARCAGGGTTCTTTCTTCAGTAATATGGTGAATTTAAGGCCTGTTTCTTGCCCAACTTTGAYAAGATCAATTTTGGCAGGTAGGTCAGGGGATGACTGTTTTTCAGATATAGCCTTTCACCTTTGCAGGGTGTAATAGTAGASGTGCTGTATATCTCATTTCATTCTATAAGGTCAGCATAATGTGTTCTCAGTTTGAAAGTTTTCACGTCTTGTATACATATGTATATATTACTGTTGAAATGAAGATACTTCTACTATTTTTCCTTAGCTTTTTGTGCTTTTTTTACTTTTTTGCTCTTTTCCTATAGTTTAATARTTCAGTACTTACAAAACAATATCTGTCCCATTCACTTTCCTATCCTTGACTTGTGGAAATAGCGTAATAGTTGATAGGAGTGAAAACAGATCTGAATTTTACTGTCTTCAATACCATTGCTTGTTCTTGACATATAACGATCTCTGTTATATTCAGACTTGGGTTAATGCATCTTGGATCTAATAGAACTCTGCTTAAGGCTTCTCAGACTAAAACTTTYCATCAGTAAATATTCAGTTATCTTTTTCATTTTTGATCTCTGAAGGGCAGTACACTGAGATTGTACTGTAACTTATGCTTCTGTTCTTACCACCTCGATCAATTATTTTTTGTCCTTGGCTTTTTTTTGTGGGTAGAAGGGTCATCCTGTTTTGTGCCTTGAACATAGTTGCTTATGCAGAGATGGCACATTCTTTTCTTTAGAAATCTTGTAACATTTGCAATACTTGAACAGTTATATGAAGGCACACCTGCACTTATTTGAAAGCAGAAACTTGTGCAATCTTCTGTACYGGTGGGAGAGTCTTGAATATTGGCRTATTTTTCAGCATGAAAAGCACAGAAGTTGTTTGGAACAGCAGCTGCTCCTTTGTCAACTTCTCTCTGTATTGTATGATGATTGAGTACTGTTCTGAGGTTATGCCTGATTGACAAAAAGTGCCCAAACAAACTCAAAAACACTAAATTGATAGCAAGGCTATCAATCCCCTAAGTAGTGCCAAACCTAAATGAATGGCTGCTTAAAGGTAGCAGAGMAGAGGGGCTACTTTTAGTTTCTTCTSAATATGCTTTGAGACAAACTTCACRTGCTCATATGTTTGGCATGAAAGCACCTTGAGAAGATGCTTTCAGTTCAGATAGAGTAAGAGTTTGTAAGCCATTTTTGGCATTTTACGTCTATGTGTTGAGCAGTTTATGCATATCAGTATGGAAAAGACAAATGGTGTTTTCTCTTCTGGAAAGCAAAGGGTTTGTTAAAGAGTTTAGGGTCCCAGTCATGACTTTTATCCTGTCATTGTATTGATTACTCTATAATATCTTCAAGAGTATATCTCCTGTGGGTCAGAGCAGGTGCCTGGCGGTGGCTGATTGGAATAAAGATGAAGACAAGCTTTGTAGTCTGTGTGGTGTAGAGATCTGGCCATTTTAAGAGTGACTTTCTTATGTGGGATCTCACCTGCTGGCTGCAGTATTAAGTATTATACTTTGGAAATTAAATCCCTTCAGTATAGTGCCTATTAGAAAAAAAAAAAGAATATTGGTTCAAAAGAGATTTCTCATTATTATTTTACATTCACTTCATTAGATATATTTCTACAGGAGAGTGAAATGAAACCTCACTGCTCAAGTGATCTGTTGTATGAGGAAAACTTTTGGAAGCCAGTTTTATTCTCAAATGGCTTCTGGGTAGCAGTCTTTGYATATTTAACTAGAATACTAAGTGTTCCATAAAGGAAAGAAAAAAATTMCAAAGCAGAAAACATATAAATATAGGGAGTTTTATTACTTGGCAAAATGAGAATGTTCTGCAAATATTAATGAGAATAGTTATATAGCATACTTCTAGAGGTGTGTGATATATACTTGCTATAATTCTTCTYCAAGATACATTTTTTATTGTCATCTTTCTCTGCAAGGAATTCTYCATTATCTTTGGAGAATTCTGTTATTCATGGACAGTTAGTTTTGAACACATTGATTTAAACCAGTAAGATCTGAAATGAACAGATATTTTTAAAAAAGTATGTTTCAGTGTTTAACTGTTTGAATGAACAGTTCTGATTTTGATAAGTCTGTAATCATAATATTTATGTTCTACTTTTTTGACAATAAAGGCTTTGRTTTAGTTTCAATTTCCTCTTTAATAAATGTGAGACATGTCACCTCAGTATAAGAACTTGTTCACCAATGCTTCCTTTACTAAATGGTCTGCAATATCTCTGCTTGCAGTCCCAGGAAGGGCTGTTTTCTTGGTTAAAATTTAGTTGTGTCTTTCATCATTATGGATTGTTTTCTTTARAGAGGTTCTCTCACTCAAATACACTTTATGACTGAAGCTTTGACTTTTTGACGTGGAAGCTATAAAGGTGAAAGCAGGAATGGATTAGTAATTTAAAGATATTTTAAATTATACTATTTTTGTTTGCAAATGTCTACATATTAATTAAATGTACATATAATTCAGAATGCTTTGTTTCTAGAAGCTTGCTTTTATAATAGTTGCAATATAATATACATCTGCACTTTCATGCAGTGGTGGAAGCATTCTTGCTCCTGTGTTTAACAAACACTTGATACAATTCAAATACCATTCAAAGCAGGGAAAGTTAATTGTTTGTTGCACCCCCATTATGAATTGTCTGTACTTTTGCTCTCATTTTTAAGCTTATTTTTAATTTACACTCTGTTTTGATGTTAAATTGTTTAGTATAGTTAAAGTTGTGTAATATTATTAGAAAATGTTTAATTCATACATTTTTTGTTTAATAGTGAATGTTCTTTTAGTATTTGGTTTGACTTTTCAGTAGGGCTTAAGATGATATCTTTTTCTCTTTCCTACAGGAAATTGTAGAATAGATCTGCAGAACACAAAGGAATTATTCTTTGATTTAGTGAATTAGAATTGTTTGCATGTAGCTTTCAGATTGATGTATTAACTCCTGCTTTTGATTTCCAAAATATTACTTAACAAAAGCAAAGCACTATTTGTTTTAAGGAGGTCCCATCAGTAATTATTCTTATTTAATGGATTTTTTAGACTTCAGTCAAGTCAAGGGGTAGCAATCAAATGAATTTTTGCTGCTGACGTTAATTTGCAGGAGTCAACAGGACAAAACTTCACGACATGATAGCTGATCTGGGCGATGATGAGATACCCCACATCCCTTCAGGAGTCATTAATCAATCTAGGTCACCCTCTTCTAGAATGACTGATCATGAAGGTGCAAGAGCAGAGGAAGGTACAAAAAATTCAGCTACTTACTATATTTCAGGAGATTTCTGTTAGAAAGCACACGCTGTAATTTATTATCCCCTCTGTACAGCTTAATGCAGTTGCAGATTSCCACATTAGTATTTTACTTGCAACTCTTCCCAAATGGTTTTATGAGAATATGGCTTGAGTTTCTGTGGCTTATCATAACTCACCATTATTTCCTAAGTTTCTTTAAATAACTTCATGTACAGCAGGGTGTTCTGACACTATTCACTATTAAATCCTTGTTTGGAGACAATCCCCCCCCATTAGCAAAAACTTTCACAAATAGATTGTTATTTATTGAGGAGAAAAAAGGTGAGTATTTATATTTGATGCACAGTTTGGATTTTGAAGTGAGAAGTGGTGATTTGAGTTACRGGATTAATTAGTCTCTTTTCCTCAAATTTAATGTTCTCTTTTATAAAATTCCCTTGGTCTACATACACAAGTTTACAAAGACACTATTTATTTATTTACAGAGTATTTATTTAAGTTTCAGGATGATCTTTGGCAATGAAAATAAATTGCAATCTATTATATATAAAGTCAAAAATCTAGTATCTGGCTTTTAAGTTTTATGTTTTAAAGGAATGATTTTCCTGTATTAGCTTTGAAATTAGAATACCATTATGTAAATTGTCCTCTACTTAGAACGTTCTGAATACTCAGGTGTACTCAGATTTGGCTCTTTTAGGATGATCTTTGACCCATACGCCCTGGCACAGTATCAGCTGTAGCAGAACTGGGATTTGCATTACTGCTGATTCCAGGAATCTGTTGATTCTCCTRTTCTTTGTCACCCTTAGGCTCGCAAATGCCTGTCACCAGGCAAGCAGAAAAAMAACCCCAAACCACATTTCAAGGAGGTTTTTTTGTTTCTCTCCCAAACTGTCATTTTACAACAGCCATCTTTTTTACTGCCTTCCTTTTCATCTTTGTTTTTACTTCCATCTTTAAGGTGAATCAGTATCAAATTTACCTGTRGAGTGCAATTGAAAAATCTACAAGTGAAAATTGACTTGTTAAAACTTGTAGACCTATATTTGGGTTGTTTTTAGGKTTTGTGTTTACATGGTTTAGGTTCCCTTTTAGCCATGTTTAGGTATTAAGGCCATGTGACCCTACAGTTAAAATTTTCTAGGTCTGTCTTAGGCTGTTTTTCTCAGGCCATACATGTTGTGCAAAGGAACACAGACACAGACCTTGTTACAGGCAGGGATGTTGTCTCAGRTGGAGGCCTTACATCTAAAATAATACTGGACAAAACAATCTTTTTGGAGAAATAGATACTAGATTTGAATTTTATAGGGACTGAGACTGACTTGTATTTCCYGGTTCTTGTAGCACAAACACTGTTACCCTTCAAGCAGATTGTTTGCACTGTCCAAATAAACTGCTTTCATATTTATATTTTCATGCTGTTTAACGTATCCATATGCTTTGAACTTGTCAGTGTAGTTTGCTCTTCATTTATTAAGAGTAATATTTAATATCTCTGTCATCTTATGTGCTCATTGTGGTTTCTGCACAGTTTTTAAACTTGAATATTAGAGWGTCAGTTCTGCTGTTCCTATCCTGAATGCTTTGTGGCTATTTGAGTTTTTGCCTACCAGATGGTGCAAAGCTGCAAACAAACAGGCTGTGTTGTATTTTAATTCCTTCTAGGTGTGATACTTCATTATCATAAAATACAGATTTTGCACCATGCAGTACAAATACAGATCTTGCTCTGTTATTTATTCAGCTGTGTTCTAMAAGCTAAAATTTTACAGACAAGTCTGAGCTTTCTTTCTGGGATATGCTAGCCTATGCTGATTAGTTTTATCAAACTGTCATTTTCTTGTGACTGTATGAAGTTTTATGCTACACTTTGAAATATTACAGTTCTGASGTAGTGGTTGATAAATTTTTTTCTTGAAGAGGGTTCAGGGAGTAACTGGCTCTAACTGGCTTGTAGTATCTCTTTCATACTTCCAAAGGTGTGAGAGGTTGGTTTTTGGTTTGGTGTTTTTTTCACTCTGAACTGCCTGAGTAAATATGATATTATGCCATAATTACAATTGATAATTCTGGCCATGAGACATTGGAGTTGCCATTTCAACTTATTCTATTACTTTCAGAAATGGTGTCAACATGATGTTCATTCAGTATGGAGAGAATTACTTTCTTCACTGGTTGTTTTTCAGTTTTAATATCTATCGATTGTGGAGGTRTCAATCTACAGATTGACAGAAAAAAGGCAGTAACAGCTCATTGCTTGGGTATGAGCAGCTGCTTCTGGTGTACCACATATTAACTTTGTGGGAAACAAGGTTAAGATGCCCCTGTTGTACAGTACACAACAACAGCCTATATGAACATACATACCTGATCAGARATTAAAGCAGTTTCAGTTTGTACARGTATTACTGCTTGATTTTGACTTAATTATGTATGGTGTCAAGAAGTTGAAGGTTAGGGTTGGCTAAGCAAATATTTAATTATATGATTTTATATTTCAGTATTTATTTCACCTAGTTTCACCTGCAAGGGAACTTGTACTGTCACATTTTTACATTATATTTATTGATCCCAAACTTAGTTAAGCATTTATATTATGCTATGTGAATAATACTGTACTGTGTGTTAGAAAAATATTTGGACTTTTTTTTTTCTAGATGAAAAGCATTAAAAAGTCATATATTTTACTATCTTTTGCATATATCTGTTGATGCATTGTTTTGGTATGTGAAGATGTGGGTCTTTATTTTTAGTAGCTGTAACATCATGCATTTTTCATTGTGTTACTATTCTGCCTTTTCTTTTTTACAAAAWCAGTTTGCAACCATTTTTTAAACTTCTCAAATATACCTCATTTTAAAAAACAAAATTCACAAGTAAATTACAGAATGCACTGTCATGCATATGGGCAACGTTAACATTGAAAAATAGTCTTCAGAATTTCAAGTAGCATCAATTTTGAAGCTTTAAATTAAAAGATAGTCACTCATGCAAACAAAAYTTGATGAATTTTTAGTATAGACTCTTGATGTGGTGGTCCTTAATTTTTAWTATAAAGCGTAGGAAAGTTGATCTGTTAAGGTCAGCTGATAGTAATTTCACAAAGAATTAGTATGACAAGTTACAAGGCTTGCCTAAAACTTCTGGACCTGTCCTAAAGATCAAATAGGAGTAACAGGACAGTAAATAGGTGTTCTGTAGGAATRTGTCTTTTTTTGAAATATAAGTGATTTGTAGTAGGCTGTCAGATGTAGAGTTTTAGTATATTACTAATGGAAAGGAAAAGCTTATTCATATTAGGGCATGGTAAGCCATTTTGGRCTATTAATGTAGTGTAGCATTCTTATGAGTCAAACCTGTGTATAGATTGTGAATATTTTTACAAGAGATTATTGTGGGTAGGTAGAAGGTTGTTTGCTCTTACTATGTAATTGTAGGAACAGCAGTCTGTATTCTTACCTAGATCATATTCTTAGATTCTCACAAACAGTTGTGTTGACTGTGCTAATGAGGTTACATTTCTTAGCTGTATGATAGTTCTGAAGCGTTAGAACCTGTTTGATTCTTGAGAAGTGGTGTATTTTGATCTGGCTGGACTGGCTCCTCTTTGCCCAGCCCTAGCAGTGGTGCCAGACATGTAACACACATAACTTTGCACCTGGTTTCAGTCACTCTGCTTCGGTGGGAGTGGATCAAAGCTGGGTTAGTGCAGATAGTGGCCATAGGGAATAATGGAGGTGAGTGTTCTAAACAGGAGTGTGTTCATTATTAGTCCTATTGTTTAGAACTACTTTTAGAATACAAAAAACACAGGAAACTGGAAACTGCTTTCTCTGAGATTGAAGGGTTTTCTAGGAGGATTAGAAATAAGCAGTGGCATTAAAGTGAGGCTATAACTCTCTCTGCCAGATCAGTAAAATTCAAAATCATGCAAGTTTAATTTTTCAAGATGTCAAATATCATTTAACATATTTTGCAGATACTTATACTTAGCTAAAGTTCACACATACCTTAATTTTACATACTCTACTTAACAAGTGCTGCTGTTTCTAAGTGGAAAACTGAAAAGTAGAAATAGCTTCTAAAATGTGCTGAAGTGTTACAATGTTTAAGCCTTCATTCCTATTCCTTCCTGCTAAATTGGTATTTGTGGGTTGAGGGAGATTTATAGAATCATTGAAGAGGGTAAAAAATATGGGTGAATATTTTAAACTTTTTTATTCAGATGTGAATTCATAGTGAATGGCTATATATAGCTTCAATCTAAATGATATTTAACAGGAATGTTGAATTTTAATTTGAGGAAAGCATAGCTAGACAACATGCGTCASTTGAGTGTTCTTTAAAATTAGAATCCAAARTCATGTTGAGAAACTAAGAGAAGAAATTAATAAATAATAGATGCTTTCAGTTTTTCAGTTGTCTGAAAAAACTCTAAGTGAAAGAGATGTTTTGCAGGAGTCTTTTGCTTGAGTGATTAAAAAATATTTCAGTATACAAGTAGAAATTTGGCTAGTATAAAACACAAAGACTTACTTGCCAGTGGATAGAAGGCAGGAAGCATGGTGTAATTAATGAAAAACTCAGCTGAGAATTTGAAGACCTGGAATGTACATTTGATATTGAAGTGTAAAGTAATGTCAGTCAAGTCACTCACTTGTCAGTATCAAAACCTGTGTAAAGTAAGTTGAAGTCAAATGACAAAGCATGATACAAGAATTGTGTATATAATGTGTGTGTGTTTGCACATGTGTGTGTGTTTTCATGCTCTTGTTTTTGGTTTTTTTTTTTAGTTGGGGCTGTATGTAGTATATATAAGTTCAGTTTTAAGCTCTGTGTTTCTGTTAAGTGATKAATAATGCAGCTTTTCATGAGTTTGAATTACTCTATTGAGACTTAAAGAAACTGTTTTGTTCTTTGTAGCTGAGCCAATAACGTTTCCACCTGGAGGAGGCAAGTCATTTATTATGGGTTCTGATGATGTGTTGTTAAGTGTACTGGGCCTTGGAGACCTTGCAGACTTGACAGTAACAAATGATGCAGACTATAGTTATGATGTAAGTGCAATTTTATTTTAAAATTCTTTATACAGTTTAACCAATAATAGTTGGGTCCCTTCTCTTCAACCCTGAACATTACTGATGCACTTCTTTTAGTAAAAACTGTTGCTTGGGAGGAAAGAGCACCTTGTGAATGAGCTRAGTAATTTGGGTAACCAGGACTGGGTTTTTTCTACATTAATAATTTAATTCAGATTTTTTCACTGGGGGTTTATGTCTTAACATGACCAAAATGACAGTTAAACATTGCAATGGAGTGTTGAGTAGACACGGCATGAAACACAAATATTGATATTAACATATATTTGCTGTCCTTATGATGAGTAAGTAGTGTTATCAGCATAGACTGTATATATAGTAGTATATTTCAGATGTAAACTTCTAGGGGRTATTTTTATGATAATCCAGAGTGTTCTGGCATTCCTTTGACCACATTAATTAAGCTTCTACCAATAGTGTTAAATGAATTTTTCATTGGCTAGTAACATTGGATGGCTGGTTAGGGAAGTGTTCAGGTAAGTTTTGCATGCATCATTGAATTTAAACCGTRTTGTATTGGCTTGAGTACAGATTGCAACTTTGTAGTGTATTGCTGTCTTTGTGAACTGCAAATTATTTATAAATTCTTTATGAAACAGTGTGTAGCCGTTTTGCTTATTCCAAGATGGAGGGATATTTAGAGGCAAGGCAGGACTAAACTCAGAAAGCATTACAATGAATATAATTGATACCAGCTAATCAAACTGTTACATGAGACTCTGGGCTGCTTGTGACAAAACAGTTTTTGTGGTGTGAAGKATGATGCAGAATAGAGGTTACCTTTGCTCTTGGGAAATTTAAAGCAGAGAATAGCTGATAGATACACACATATGGAGTGCTGCCTGAGCTAATAAGAAATTTGCAGTAGAAGCACACATTGGTTGAAGGTTGGAAGGTGTTAATCATCCTGTACATGAAGTTGATCTTACTTTTTCAATGTAGGCGAATTTTCCAAATTTTCTCCACTGGAACCCTTTTGTAGAGGCTCTTTAATTTTGGCTTGGTTTGGGARGTGAGTGGGAAGAGGCTATTTCATGCTCTAATATCTGGTGTATACAGGAGACAAAAGATAGAAGTAGAGTTTTGTTTTCTTACTAGACCATTCACTGAAAATGGGTTGAGATTGTGATAATTGTCAGTTGGTTTCCTTGCTTCTTGTCCAGTCCTCCTTTCCCAGTTCTCTTAGGATATTGTCTTCCTTTTAAAGCATAGGTGAAAAATGAACAGTGGCTTCTAACTTCTTGTGTCAGAAAAAACAAAGTATAAAATAACACAGATGGCAACTTTTTTTTTTTTATATTTAAGACAACACTGTCCTGTCATGACTTTGAAGAGACTGAAATTCAGATGCTATTAGTTTTTCATCACAATGTTTCTTTATGTTAAAAAGTTAGTGATAGATTTGAATTTCTGAGGTTGTTCCCTCATAGCTATGGATTTGCAGCACAGTAAGACCATGTCTTACCTTGTACTTTTAATAAAATACTATATAGTGCATCCTATCTAATGCCCTTGTAAGGTTGGTTGAAAGTTGGATGTGTAAGTCACCTTCTTTTCCAGTGTATCTCCTGACAAGGAGGTCTTATGCTAAGTTAATGTGTAAGTAAAACAAGAGCAACTTAAAAACCTCAAGCCAGAACACTTAAAGCATTTGTTTCCATGCTCTTCAAATAGCTTCTGTAAGCCATTAGAGGGCATGAATAAAAAAACCACAACAGGCTTCCAGTAGCTTTCATGTATCACTTCTTGATGAGTGTTGTATTTTAAAAAGGAGAGGRTATGAATACAGGACGGGGGTTAAGTATAAATCTTAGGAATTTCAACTGTAACTCAAAAARTTTCTGTATGTTTGATTAAATTCACAAGTTGTCTCCAAGACTAKTCATCTGTTAAACAGCATAGTCATYTCAAGTCATGTCTTTCTTATTATCTARTTACTTACATTGGCTGTAGTGCATGCAGTTATTTGTACACTGAGGGAATAATGTTGCCAAATCAAATGCTCCCATTTGTATGYTTTTGGATTCCATAGCTGCAGACAGTGGTGTTTTTCTGCAGTAGGAGTGACTGAAAAATGGAAAGCTTTCGTTTATCAGAGCCTGTAAACTTGGAAATCTCCAATAAATTACAAAGTTATCAAGAAAAAAAAGTAACATTAAAACATGAAAAGACACTGACTGCAGTTATTATTGTTTTCTGAAATTTGTCTTTGCTGTTGGGGAGTACTTGTTTGAGACAGGGAAATGCATGTCTCCTTAAAATGTGTTAGAGTTCTGTTGACTACAGGGGCAAGGAAGATCTTCACTCCCTGGTGCCTTTTTTTTGGTGGGAGGGGAGTTGTTTGTTTAGCTCAGGTATAGTTTCAGTCTGATTTGCCTGTGCTTTCAAGGCAGGATGAATGGGTTGTTTAATCCTTTTTGGTCYTTAGTAAAGTCCACTAAAGTCCATGGAAAAAGGGAGGAGCAGCTAGTGAAGTTGTRTSGTTCCATAGGCTGTCTTCTCATGACTTTGATTATCTTGCCAGTGTGTGTGTATGTAAATACACACTTACAGCAGAGCCTCCAGGTTCAGTGGGGCAGTGTGTCCATCTATGTCTTATGTTTTCAGAGGCTTTGGAGATGGCACACTTTCGAACATTGATATATATTGTCATATTTCACTACTTGTCCATTATTCCTCTTGCCCATTTTGTGAAATAACCTCACAAGTCCTTGSCTGTGTTTTTCTGAGGTGGGGTTGGATTTTTTGGTTGGGTTTTTTTTTGTAAATACATTACTAGTTAGGTTTKTTTCTTAGAGATTGCAAGGACCTCCTTAAAGATGTATCAGTTGTTCTCTTACTCTTGTATTAAGGATATCAAGATCCATTAGAAACATGRATAGGGGAAAGAATTTTAAATATTGGGTTTTTATATAACTAGATTTCTAGTAAGGTGTGTGTGGTATCTTCTAGAAGAACCAAGATGTTCCAGTTCATTTTAAAAAAATTAAAACTTCAAAGCTATATTTAAAATGGGAAATGTACCTTTTCRTAACTTGTGTAAATTCTGTACCTTGCATTTTAGCGGATTTCTCTGTACTGCTAAAAACAAAATTACCTTGCAACAATCCTTTTAAGAAAAGAGAGAGATAGAATCAACTCTTTTTATGTTTTGAAAAATAAAGATCACTGTATCCGGTTCTGATTTTCTCAAATTACTTTTCATCACAACTGTAATAGATATTATTGTGTGGATGCACATTGCACCCAAAAAATTCAAAGTCTTCTGCRTAATCTGGGGCATATCATGTGCTAAAATTAAGGATTGCTATTTCAAGTTTTTGTCTTTAATTTCTCTAAGCCTCAGATCCCTACAAATATATGAGGCAATATAAGTTAGCTAGGTGGGTGAATATGTTACATAATGAGCATTTAAAATATTGAGGAACTCTCTTTGCTAGGAAAAGACTTCATTTTTTTTTTCCCCTTCTCCCCCCTGCCTCTTCTCTTGTCCATTTTGGGAGGGAGATAAATCAACAGTTTGGTCCAAATTATGTTTAATGCAGAACTCCTAATTCCGTTCTGCTCTGCTTTCTGAAACAAAATACTATTTTTATGAAGCTTGTATATAATACGCAGTGTAGTTATAAAAAACTTAAATCTCAGTAAAAAATATTGCAGTATTCAGTGTACTCTGAAATAGGAAGACAGCAAACAAAATGCTTTGTTATTATATGTATTTCTTGGTTGGTATTTTAAAAACCCTAAAAATTCAGGTTACATGTCTGGTATAACAAGTTTCTGTGACTTGATTAGGTGAAGTTTGCACTTAGAGCAGAAATTTACAGTAATATATTGAAAAAACAAGTGTCTGCACATCTGTAACTCAGAACAGTAAATTTTAGTGTCTGAACCTCTTTGYGTTGTTGGATAGAATTGAATTTGGTTTGAGTAGTGATAATTCAATCCAGGTTATAGACTTGGTCCAAAAATACTTACTACAGTACATGTTACACTATTATCAGATTGKTTTCAGTGCCAACAGATACAAGGTAGTAAGATTTGATTAGCTATGGGAGATTTTAATTTCTTGTTAGTGTTGCTGAAATTAGTTTGAGATGTCAAGCTATTGAGAAACATACTTGAACAATTACATGCTGAATAGATAGTGTGTAAGACAAAGGATACCATTAGATTCCATTTGTGTAAGACAAAGGATACAGTTAATTTCCATTCAKTCTTAGTTTGCTTATTTTGCTCATCTAATTCAAGTCAGTTTTCTAAACTGCCTTTAGGGGAAGAGAGAAGTACTCAGATGAACCCATATTACTCCTTTATGATGGAGGCTTAGGATGGGATGTGGTCTTTTAAGGAGACTTAATGTGTGCTGCATAAATATAAATTGTATTCAAAGCTGTCAGTCTCTTTCAATCAATGAAAGGGCTTGTACTTTTCTGCTAACTTTTCTGAGTTACCTATAATTAATATTAAGCAGCTGTAATTATTGTAYTTTAGCCTAACAATCTTATGAATTGGATGGTCRCAGTATATAAATGTATAGTTTGCATATATTGCTTCACAAAGCAGCTAAGTTATTGTCTCACAAATATATTTGAAACTTACTAAAGACTTACGAAGTATTTGTGTAATGTTATGTTTAAATCCAAGACAAATTTTGATTAGTTATTTCTGTGTACAGGGCTTCACCTGTAGAATTATTCAAGAGCTATGTATGTTTCTTGTCAATCTCAGTCAAGTGACACATCTGAGGCAGGTCACTTGCCAAGCACCTCAAGCTCATTTTTATGGTGTTGAAGTGATAAATGAGCTTTTGATGGCTGTAATCTCTTCCTGGGGTGCAGACTACATGATGCACAATGAAGCATTGCTTTTTCTGCAAGGAAGAATTAGTGTCATTGCACAAAAGTATCAAAACAGTTTTGAAAATCAAGTCTTTTTTCTTTTTCTTTGTGTATAACGTTTATATCATTCCAGTCTGGGTCAAAGGAAACTGTTACAACAGAAAAATTAGCAGACTGTGTAGCTGGCCAGATGGGGTTGTAGGTGCATATAAATAAATCAACAGATAAATGCAAACTTAAGGTTGACTATATATTAGCTGCATCAAGCATAATCTGTTTTCCAAAAACATGAGGGGATATATATAAAATAGATATTTTAAAATCCAAGCTGAAATGCCTCCTCTCCTTTCYGGTGTGAAGCTGCCAGCTAACAAGGATGCCTTCCGGAAGACGTGGAACCCCAAGTACACGCTGCGCAGCCACTTCGACGGCGTGCGTGCGTTAGCTTTTCATCCTGTAGAGCCTGTGCTGGTTACAGCCTCTGAGGACCACACTCTCAAACTTTGGAATCTGCAGAAAACAGTTCCTGCCAAAAAGTAAGTGTATGGGTTTTTATAAGACATCATTTGTGTTTTAAATGCCTTTGAAATTGATTAAACTCTTGTATTTTCAGAGCTTTTCAGCAGAGACTTCATGTGGTACAATAACTCTTCTTTTTCTTTCAGGAGTGCCTCTTTAGATGTAGAACCCATCTACACATTTAGGGCCCACATGTGAGTGTTTTATCATTATTCATGGCTGATAAATATTGTTGTTATTTTATGTATTCATAAAAAACCTCAGTGTAAAAGCCTCAAATTACACTATTTTTACATTGTTTAGACAAGGCCCATACTTTCTAAAGCAGCCTAATACCAAGTCCCTGTCATGGATTGCAGAGTCCATGATAACAGAAGAACAAGAAAGTGGCAAATGTGATTAGTTGCAGTGGAAAGGAGAGACTACAGATGATGATAATGAAATCACCTAACACATGTCTTGGACTGTGGATTTTATATGTAATATGTGGAAAAGATGAGTAAGATAGAGGCTAGTAAGGTAGTTTTGGCTAGTAGCTTCAGATACAGGTCTGAGTCTTAATGATTTTTCAGCTTRTGTTAACTGCCTTATTACTGCCTGAGTTTCACTTGCGAATTTTGAATTCTGCTCTCTTTCAATAAGAAGGCAAGATGAAAACACTGTTGATAGCCAGAGTAGTACTTTGCTTATATAAGTAAAGATYCACTCTCCAGCCCAGTTAGAGGTAAGCTTTAACAGGGTTCTTTGATAAGTATGGAAGTGGATGGCACTTCTTGTGCTGGCCTCAAAAACAGTAAAAAAGAAAATGAAATCATAGCTTATATTAGGAAAYGTACACATGCTCTTATCACCCTCTCCTTACCTTACACCACACAATAGAACTAATAAATAGAAACTAATGTCTTAGTTTCTCATTTATTACCTAAGGCATAAAACAATCTTCCTCAGCCTTGGGTGACCACTTTGTCCTCATGAAATACAAGTTMTTGTGAGTGATATAGAGGGTCACTGACCAGTTGAATTCTCCAGATCTCTGTCGAAATTTAAGCTGTTACTTGGGTTTGTTAGTGAATACCAAAAGGTAAGGTTTGGGGAAATTCTGATAGAGAGCTAATCCCCACCCTGTGTGACTTGTGGTGTGATTAAACAAAATAATTTTACTATTTTTCCCCTCAGGCAGTTACTGAGCAACATTACCTTTCACTTTACCAAATGTATAGGTGGATTCAGCCAGTAGTCTTCCTTTTCAACATCTTCAAATATGTAATTCTACTTTGTTTATCTGCACTCATTTATATCATGAGCATGGCCATCAAATGACCCAGACACCTCTTTTTTGGCATGTGGTTTCTCAGTGCAGTTAAGCCTGTGGTGGCAGTAGTGTAACCAAAGTAGTAGGCCTGTTTCTTCCTTTGGGCTACAACTTGTGCTTGTCTGGTATCTCAGCAAGCAGTTGAAGAAGTTAAACCAGTAGGAGTCTGACTTTGGCCAAAAGGTACAGWTTTTAGGGTCATTTCTCTGAATCAGTTTCCTGGGGCATAGGTTGCTGTCTGTTCCTAAAAGTAGGATGAGAAAATATTTGCTAGGGAGGAGAGCTACAGCCATCTCACTCTGCACAGCTAGATATTAGGTTGGCATAGGCAYACTGTAAAAATTGCTTCAAATTGCTTCAGTTTGCATGGTTCTAGTTAATTACTTATTATTTTAATAGAGGTTGATATCACTCRTTGAGACTTAATGTTTTAATGGAATTTTTCTATGGCATTTAAAGAGTTCTTAACTTCTTGACCCAATCCAGATATTTTTTGGAAAATAGCCTAATTTTCACTTCTGTCCTCTAGGCAGTTACCAATCAGCTTTTTTCTCTGTCTCTCAATAGTGGACCTGTATTGTCATTGGCAATTAGTTCCAATGGAGAACAGTGTTTCAGTGGTGGTATTGATGCAACCATCCAGTGGTGGAGCATGCCTAGCCCTAGTGTGGATCCATATGATACCTATGGTAAGTACCTCTTAAAAGATAAACARCTTCTGACCATTGTCTTAACATTATTTTTCCACTTTATGTTAATCTGTTTTCTAGAGCTTTTGTGAAATATTACTGCCATTTCTGAGCTACACTGTGTGTTTTCAACTACTTATGTGTGGCAATCATTAGCTATTTATTCCTGCTTGCACTGGTGATGTGCTTTGTGTAGAACAGTAATAGGGAGACTTAGTAATTCCTGAGATTTATGCAGTAAAGAAAAAAAATAACTTAGAGTTTTGAGAAGCAAAACATTTTGAACTGGAATTACAACTTCTTAAAAAGTTTAAGAATCATATTTATATCTTCTGATTGAAATTTGCCAGAAAACTAAAGTAAGTGTGCTCAGACTCAATGCCCCATGTTTCTGATTTGCATCTCAGGTCCCTAACTTYAGGTATCTTTAATTTTAGATAAAATTGAAACTAAAATAGATAAAATCTAAAACTAAATAGCTGATTCATAACTGCTTGGAAAAGTCTGCATTGATTTAAAAACCCTCTATAAAAGGCAACTATTTTCATCAGGGAGATGAAAGTAAGAYTCCCAGCTTCCCAGGAAAAAATTAGTCCTGTTTTAGTTTTTTGTCTGCTTGAAGAGTTTTAGACCATAACCTRTATGTCAGCAGAGTATGCTGAGTAAAAACCACATTAAGTAAGCATCCAGTGTTTAAGTGGAAAGCTGATTTTCTGCACCTTGGACAAAGGAAGGGCTGTGATCAAGCATCTTTTAAGCTGTTGAATTTGGAAGTAATAAGTAAGAGAGGAGGTGGTAACAAGAGTGTATTATTCTGGAAAAGGGGAGTTGTTTGAATTGTTTGTGGGGGTTTTTTTGTTGGCTGGTTTGGTTTGTGTAGGGGTTTTTGGTTTGAGTTTGTTTGTTTTCCTGTTTAGTTGGTTGGTTGGTTTTTTTGAGAAAGATGGTAGTGATTGTGTGAAATTACGTGTGTAATGTTCTAGCTGTTGCCTGAACAGGAAGGGCAAGGGGGACATATGGCTGGTTTATGTGGAATTTAATTTATGTTGAGGTACAAGATATACTTAATGCTTATTCACTAAAAAGATTTCCTCTCTGAACTTGTTTTTTTTTCCAGAGCCAAACGTTCTAGCTGGCACATTAATTGCTCACACAGATGCAGTCTGGGGTCTTGCTTACAGTGGTGTAAAGAATCACTTACTCTCTTGTTCAGCAGATGGCACTATTAGGTTATGGAACCCACCAGAAAAAATTCCCTGTATTTGCACTTACAATGGAGAGAAAGGTAATTTTTTGCAGTGGTTTTGAAAATCTGTAATGAGGCAGCTGATGATGCTCRTAATGATGAGGCTCATTATCTCCATTTATGCAAACTAGGTAATATAGCTRAAAGAATAGCTTGTAATAAAATAATCACGGTGCTGTAGCATTAAAGAAAAGAGCAAATACCTTCTTTAAATACGACCTTAAATGCTTAAACTGTCAGGAATTTTGAAAGTGTTTAGTTCTTTCTAAAGATACTTTTCACTTTTTCTAGAGCACGGGATACCCACATCAGTTGACTTTATAGGTTGTGACCCTGCTCATATGGTGGCATCTTTTAACACTGGCAGCACAGTCATCTATGATTTAGAAACATCCCAGTCAGTGGTCATGTTTTCATCACAAGTAGAATCTGGTAAGTAAAGCTCTTCTGTAATAAATACCCATTATGAATGAGGTACCTGTTGTATTAYTGTGGTACCTCACTGTATGGTGTAATAAATAAAAAAGTCTTACTGCATCATAGTGTTTGAAAGATGGTTAGATGCTTGAAGGTGCTTGGAACAACAACTACAGAAAGGTGTTTTAACCCCTGTATTCTGCCYTTGTGTGGGACTGTGCCTGGGTGCTGCTCCATCTCTGGGGCCCAGCATAATAACAACACAGACCTGTTGGRCTGAGTCCAGAGCAAGGTCATGAAGGTGACCCCAGAGCTAGAGCACCTCTCCTATGAAGGCAGGCTGAAAGGGTTGGGGTTGTTTAGTCTGGAGAAGATTCTTGGGAGATACTGTTGTGATCTTCCAGTACCTAAAGGTGCCTACAAGAAACTTGGAGAAGAATTTGTTTGTACAAGGGCATGTGGTGCAAGACAAGGGGGAATGGTTTCAAACTGAAAAAGAGTAGGTTTAGATTAGGTATTAGGAAGAAGTTCTTTACTATGAGAGTGGTGAGACACTGGCACAGGATGCTCAGAGAAATTTGGGATGCTCCATCCCTGGGAAGTGTTCTAGGCCAGGTTAAATGTGGCATTAAACAACCTGGTTTAGTGGATGGTGGTCCTGCCTGTGGCAGGAGAGATTGGAACTAAATGATRTCAAAAGTCCCTTCCACCCAAGCCAYTTTATTATTCTATTAGCAGGATTTGAAAGTAGYTAGAGATAGTGAAAGCAACAGTTACTGCTCTCTAGAATTTTTTAAGATTCAGTTGTTGAATTTGTATATTAAACCACAGTTTTCATTATATAGGCTTGACRTGGAGGATATTAAGACAAGTAGGTGAATTAAACAGAATGTTTAGTTCAGTGTAGAATTCTGCACAGGTTGGTGTTAAACACACTTTCTGGTGGAACTTTTTAGAAATCCTGTTGCTGCAAATAAAATGTTACAGAGAGGTAGCTCATCAAGAATTAMTTGCATGTATTTGATGAAACTCTATATAGAGGAGACTTCATTTTGTGAACTTCCTAAAGTGTTTTGTTAGGAAAACCTCCAGTTTCTGCTCATTCCTTTCTATAAAATGTGATTTAAAAGAATATTGCAAGGGGAGAATCTGCGTCTCCCCTCCAATTAAGTTTATTTAATAATTGAAYTTACAGACTTCAACACAAGTTACAAAACCTGTGTAAAAGCTATCTTATAGATATCATCTGCAAAGTCTAGTTTAAAGAGAAACTTTAAAATATAATAAAGAAAAACTAGGCCCAGAAATTATGATACTAAGAAAGGGGTTTTTTTTAAAGATCATCCTGTTTTTAAAAGATAAAATCAATTTTTAAAAAATCAAGAGATTTTAAACCATTCATTGCTTAAGTTGAAATTGAAGACACAAATATATCTGACAGAATCTAGGAGAGTTAGGTTGACTTCAGTTACTTTGATTCTCTGGTCTATTAGAAGGTGTCCCTTCCAACCCAAGGCACTCTGTCCTATTGTCTTCCCCCCCTGCCTCAAGCTGAATGTTTTTTGATGTGGAGATGTAAGAGCTGTGTGCTAAACATCCATTACTCATGGTTCAGTTTGCTTCTACTTGGCTCATGCTGCCCTGCAGTACTTGCTGGGTTTCATCTCTCAAGAATCTTCCATGGGTGTACTACTTACAAGCTTTAACCTTACAGTATTTGGCTAGAGTATGCCTCACTTTGCCCCATCCTGTAAAGCAAGAAGCTTTATTTCTTAGGAGATCCATTGGTCCTAAAATATAATTTACATAATATTAAATGCTATGGTAATCTAAAGTGTAATGCTAAAATACCGTCGTTTTAGCTTTAACATTTTCATTAAGGCAAATGAATATTCTTTTATTTTATTTTCAGGTGTACAATCAAATAATCATATTAACAAGGTAGTAAGTCATCCCACACTTCCTGTAACTATTACAGCACATGAAGATAGACACATCAAATTTTTTGACAACAAAACGGGTAAGGATAAAGAGAACCTAATTTGTACATATRAATATGTTTAAAGAAGTCTGGATGACATAGGGAGAATCTGTATCTGGAAAACTTACTAGTGATGTAGTTTCACACAAAACAGAAATTTTGGTATTTCTAAGATTAAACCTCTTCARTACCTTCTCTGTGAAATAGTAATACCTGTTGCAATTGTGACTTCCAAAGTCAGAAAACACTCTCAAAACAGGCAGAGATAGTTGTGAGGGACAAGAAAGTGGTCTTTAATTTAGAGCTGTCCTAATTTATAAAGTATGTCTGCTTAGTTCCTTCTTTCATCATTTCCATGCTTTTAACTCTAAGCATGTGTCAGTTATGTTTTTCAACTCTCAGTGGTAAAAAAAAAATCACTTAATACCTATTAGGGCAAGAAATAACCCTAAATTCATTGTGGTAATGAAATCCTGTGTTGTACTTAAGTTGTTGATAAGGTTTATAAAACRGAAAAGGATCTGGAAGAAAGAGGGTAAAGAAAGCTATAGGAGAAAACTTCACTGTCTGTCATGACAAAATCATTAAAGTAATTGTAAGAACAAACTTATACTTCCTATTCGTGAAATTACCTGTCACTTCCTACATGTTACCTAACAAAGTTGGAAGGAAAAAAAAAATCAAGCTCACTTTAAGTAAACACATGCAAACCCCCTGTTTGAAGTGTGTTTGGTTTGGGCCCAGTAGGGAATGGTGTTCCTGGGGTTTTTGTTTTCTATAGCAAAAAAATGGGACATTTGTTCCACTTTGGGCCTGCCATGAATGTATGTATTTGAATTGTGGTCATTAAATGCATTAYGTTGATGTTGCTGAAATTAAGATCTATTACTTCAAAGAAACAAAGAATAAGGAAAAAAATCTGCATGAAAAAATAATTGGGTCAARGACAAGAAACAGGGTAGAAATAAATGGTCTTTTTTGTGGAATAAAATCAGTGTGTCTGGATGGATCAGCAATAGTTCAACACAGTGAGTCATCTGAACAGGGAACAGGATATTGGCAGTTAACTGACTTTCATTAATTCAGGTTATTAAACATGAGGGCTGACAAGGAAAAACTGGAGAKCTTAAAAGATATAAAAGCAGGCAAATTAAATTCCATGTGGATAAATTTGAAATGATACATGTAAGGAAAAATAAACATTGTAATATAAAATAATAATCACTGGGCTGACTGTTCTTATTYAAAGTAAGACCTTGGAGTTATGATAAGAGGTTGGATAAAAATACTGGTTTGTTGCTTAGCAGTCAGAATAGCAAAATGCATATTAGAAGGAGGGAAAGGAAAAAGGGAACATTTTAAATACCTTTGTGTGAGTACATTGAATGAAGTCTCCCTTATCTCAAAAGGGACCAAATTAATATATAATTAATATATCATTCTAACCAGATAATGGTTAGAAAGATGATCAAAGATCTTCAGTAGCTTTTAGTTTCTTCAGGAAGAAACTTAGAAACAGAATAGGCTGAGATTCTTCAAGAAGATGAGCAACTGAACAAGGCTAATATCCTTTCTTCATSTTGCTCATGGTCTTACAGGGATTTATTTGCTCTGTTTTTCAACACATGAACTGATGTTCAGTTGCTAATCCCCAAAAGGTCACAGGCTCAAAACAGGAGAGAGGCAGTGGTCCTTCTGTGCAGTTAAACATTCCAGAGCTCCWTCCCAAAAGCATCATGAGGTGCTAAAAGATGTTATAAAGAGKCCAAGAACAGAGGTCAACATAAAGAAAWGCGTTAAGASTAGTTGAATGCAATGTTGACTRTTCTGGTTCRTGATATAACCAAACAGTTGTTAAAAGCTGGGTAGTATTTTGGGCAAGTATCACCTGTAGTTGCCTTATTTTTCTCTYMTAGCAGTGACAGAGATAGATGAACCATTGATGTGGCTCAGTCTCCTTTTACAAAGCTTCATCAGCACTCCCCTACTGGSGCAGTTATTGAGACATTAGGAGGTTCTCAGCCGTCATTTTAGGTCTTTATTGTTGTTGCTGCCAGCAGAGATGCCAAGTGGATAAAAAGATTGCTTGCAATGGGAATACCTTTTTGAGAGTTGTGAGTGATTTGCCCTTAAGTTTATACAAGAGTCAGCAGTTGAAACTTTATAATTTCCATTGGAATAGAACCATTGAAATATTACTGGAATCTAAATAAGCATGTTATTTTATATTGCATTTAAGGGGAATGGGTTGATTTTTTTTTTAATAAACAGTACTTCACAGGGAATTCACTGTTAATTTCTCTTTCAGGTAAAATGATCCATTCTATGGTTGCTCACTTGGATGCTGTCACAAGTCTAGCTGTAGATCCTAATGGAATCTATTTAATGTCTGGAAGTAAGGGTTTTGGTTTTTTTTTATATTCTGTATGTTCTATATAAATTATGCATTTGTGATGCACTGAATTTCTGACAAACATAACCTTGTCTTTTTGTCTTTTTCCTTYCTTTCTTTCCTAAACAGGCCATGATTGTTCCATTAGGTTGTGGAATTTGGACAGCAAGACATGTGTGCAAGAAATAACAGCTCATAGGAAAAAGCTGGATGAATCAATTTATGATGTAGCATTTCATCCRTCAAAAGCATATATTGCCAGTGCAGGAGCTGATGCCCTTGCCAAAGTATTTGTGTGACATAGCAGAACAAACCTGCATCATAACAGCAGGTCTGTTTGGACAAAAAAGAGGGAATGCGTCACTGCCATCAATTATAAGGTTACCAATAAGACACTACATCTGATCTGCCTGGGTGAAGGCTCTTAAATGGGGCAGGTGGAAGTTGGTGAGAAGTCACCACATCCTGAACAATGTCAGGCTCATTCATTTAACTGTAATTACTGTATTTGGGGGGGTGGGGACAAATACAAAAAAGAAAACCAGTATTTGTAGCCTTGACTGGATATGAACTGAGCGTATGTCTGTTCTTTAGGTGTCTTTAAGCAAACGTGGAGTCTGATCTTACAAAAGACTTTTATTTTGGACTCTGTGTGCTGCCTTAGGGTTAGGAATGTGGTGCTCTTGTGGGGGGAAGTGAGCTCCAAGAGTAGCTTTCTTTTCATCTCTTAGTAATCTTCTGTTTATCAGTTGAATGCCACAGATTCCCCTTCTAAACTTTTATTTTGCTTTAAAGAAAAGGAAATTTAACTTAAAATATTTTAGCATTAGTTGCACAAAATGTTTGGATAAAATTCTAGTTTTTATAAGTCTTTTTATATATTTAGCCTGTCACAACAGTGCTCAAGATTGTATTGATAATGTTTTTCTGCATTATAGAACCCTAAAACACAGAGATCTCACTGACCCGCTGCCGTGTAACCACAATCTTCCCTTCTTTTGCCTAATACAGCTCAGCTAAGTCCTTGCTTAAGGATGCTAATTCATCATCATCGCATAACTGTCTTCATCAATAAAGGACTGTAAAATGTGTTCAAATGAAACACAGAGGGGTTAGCACCCCTGAATGAACTCTTTAAAAAAATTAATCTTGGCATCCTATCACTATGTGATATTTTGTACATCTTACTGTATTTACGAGTTTATTTATCAAGGATTACCCATCTTGCTAATGGCCTATTGTTATTTATTTCACTTTTTGTTGGTCTTTATATCCTTTTATGTAGTGTGTTAAAGGGCCCTGTATATCTGTTATGGCACTCTTTGAACAGTCTAAAATAGATGAGAAAATGGGACATTTGATAATTCTAAAGTTGCAAACCAAGAAATTCTTTTTCCTCTGGTTAAGTACCTGGAGTGGAGTTGATTCCAAAAAAACTATCTTGTTTCAGAACCTTTGGAGTGAAAATTATTTTTATTTGCATTTCAAATAGAATACGACAGTAGTTAATTCAAGATTCATAAATCTGCTGTGTTTTGACTAGTTATTCCCTGCTTTTATTTTATTTTTCAGATGTGCTTCAGTTTATGGTGTAACTAAAAATTTTGTTTGTGTAATGCATGATTAATACAAAAAAGTATTTTTTCTAGTCTTCCACAAAACTTTTCTGATCAGTTTGCGAGTTTTGATGAGTTTTGTAAGGTTTCTGTTTTACAAACTATGAATCAGCAAATTTTTAAGATTGTACCACATAGCAAAAGTACAGCTGTTGAAAAATAATGTATATAAAATGCATATAATAAATATTAAATGGTGTACCTGTATGTTACTGTTGGCTACATTATTTTGTGTTGCACAGTTTGAAAGAGTCATTCTACAAATTACTAAATTAAGTCTCAATTTTAGCAAAATGACCATTTGTTTATTACTCTTATAAGCTGCTTTGCTTTTGCAAGATTGTAATAGTTGTCTGGATGTTGAGCAACTGTTCAGTTTCAAGCAGCAGTACCCACATATAAGAACATGTTTCCACGATGTTTTAAAAGGATTTTAACAAGAACAAATTGAAAATTGCTAGTGTATTTTTACAGGTCTTCTAAGATTATAATCTCAGTGTTTATCATTATCTTTGCATATGAAGTGATTCTGAAGTGATACAGGAGCCAGAAAGGTACTCTCTTTATTTCAAACTGCCACTAAATAGTTGTGTTGAATTAAAAAAAAAAAAGGTCTAAATGCCTAAAATTTGCCCATRTATCTTACCTTTGTCTGTTTCTTTCCAAGTCCTCCCATGAAGCTGATGAACAAGAAACTAAACTGAGGTGATGAGTCACTTTGCTCAAAGTGTATCAGAGAAACAGAATACCACAGTATGAGTATTTTCTTGTAAAGTAGTATATTTAGGTATGAGTTAACTAAAGCTAGAACATGTTCCTATAAGTGGTTTAACTGCATTGTTCCATGTAAGTTTCCAGTTTTCCGGTCAGAATGTATTTCATGCCATCTCAAGCAAATTAGAACTTAAAAACAAAAAATAAAAAAAAAAAAGGAAGGAGGTGCTCATGGTAGGCAGAATACTGCAGTTATATATTTTGGAATTAATTTTGTTTTAGTAATAATGTTGCATTGCTTGAAATGTTACAGTAAATTATAATTGTGTAGGAATTGGAGAATTTTGTCCTTTATCATGAAGATTGAGGTGAGGCCTTCCAGTAATTGCTTGTAGGACACTAAGACTACTTTTGAAAGTAACATTCAGCTGATTTGCACTTTTTGTTCTTTCCAGTCTAAAGCATTCAACTAATCAACAGACRAGAGAGTATTTGAATTTTATTGGAAGTAATTTCATCATTGCCTTTTCTGAAGCCAAACATTGTTTCTGGCAGCTTTTCCAGACTGCTGCATTTTAATGCTTAAATAAAATGTGATTGTTTAATAAACATTACCATGCATAACATTTACCTTTTTTTAATTGTATTAAAATTGAAATGATAAAACCAAAAATATTTGCTTATTTTCCTTAATTGAAGTCTTGATGATCATCTTGTTTGACTAATGCACAGTGGATCAAATGCTCTAGTGAAGCATCGGTTATTGAATATTACCAATGATTTCTAATACCTTAGTTTATTTGTTGTGGGGTATAACAWGCTGAAACCTTTCTTTGTTGGTTTTGAGKTTTTTAGAATGAAAGAGCTGTAGTRCTGTGATGGGGAAAATAAGAATGCTGAAAGAAAAGGTTTTATTTAGCARAAACACCTCAGYTTATGAAAGGATTTAGTTCTCTTCTGTGAGAYCCAAAGTGCTCAGAACCTGAATGGAAAGATACCTGAATATGTTTAATAATACCTTTAGCTTTTAGGATGTGATTGATGTTAACAGATGTAGTCTCCATCTTGCTTTTATTATAGGAACTGTTTTAGGCAGATCTACAGGTGACTGTAGTGTAAACAGTAGTATGCCATCCACATAAATAGCRAATACACATGAAAAAGACTGTAACAAGCCCTGGTTCAGAAATACTAAGGACAAATTTATTTGCCATGAGAAAATTGATAAATTTTCCAAAAAAACTGTGGCCTTGAAGTTACACTATCAGTGGCCATCTYTTTCACATACTGTGTGCTAATTTATTTTGAAACTGATGGCACATTCTGTCCAGGCATGCTCTTATTGTTATGTGCTTTAATTTACTTTAAAACTGATAGCACTCTGCTCGAGCACTTCCCATCTCACATCAGAGGAAAGCCCTTTGCTCACAGAGCTGACTCCTTGCATTTTTGTTCTGTTTGGTTTCATAGACTCATAGAAAGGCCGGGGATGGAAGGGACATTGAAAATCATCTAGTTCCAAGCCTGTACCCCCACCAATGGACAGGGGCAGCTTCCACTAAACAGATTTTTTATTGCCCAAACACTTCCTGGGATGGGACATCCACAGCTTCTCTGGGCAACCTCTGTGGCAGTCACTCACCACCCTCACAGTAAAGAATTTTTTTCTAGTATCCAATTTACCCTGTTCTTTTTCAGCTTGAAGCAGTTTCCCATTGTCCTGTCACCACATGCTCATGTAAAAAGTCCCTCTCCAGCTTTCTTACAGGCTTCCTTCAGCTACTGGAGGACCACCATTAGGTTAAGCCCAAAAGCCTTTTCTTCTCCAGGCTGGCCAGCTGCAACACTCTGAGATRTGCTCCATCCCTCTGATGATCTTGTGGCCCTCTGGAGTCACTCCAGCAGCTCCATGCCCTTCCTGTGCTGGCACCCAGAGCTGGGTGCAGCCCTGCAGGTGGGGTCTCAGCAGAGCAGAGGGGCASAATCCCCTCCCTGGCCCTGCTGCCCACAGGGCTTTGGATGCAGCCCAGGACACGTTTGGCTCTCAGGGCTGGCAGTGCCCATGGCTGGGTCATGTCCAGCCTCTCAGCCACAGTACCCCCAAGTCTTTCTGGGCAGGGCTGCTCTGATCTGTTCATCCCCAGCCTGTGCTGGTACTGGGGGTTGTCCCAACCCAGGTGCAGCAACAGCACTCATGAGATTCCCTGTTCCTAGAGCTTGTCCAGGTCCCTCTGGATGGCATGGCATCCCATCCCTCAGGTGTATCAGCCACACCACTCAGCTTGTCACTACAGTGCATGTGAGTGTGTATATATATATCTATATACATGTATTGATGTTCTGCCCTTAAGAACTTTTTAAAAAAAGAWGTAACAAAAACAGAAGGCTTCAGAATTGTTTTGAAATGCTACTTCTGAGATGAGCAAGAGAGAGTGTTCAAGAATGTTCCATTTTGATACCTGCTCTGTTGATACTTTGAGAATGTACACCCTTGAGTCTTATGCAGATTAAATCAGTAACAGATTTTAAAAAAGAAACAATTCAAGCTACAAAAGCTTAAAAACTCATAAAAATTTATTGGTTTGGTTTTGATTTTTAATATAGAAAAAAATGAGTTGATAATACAAAACAACATASCTCCTTGTTAGTCCTTCCTCTTACCTTTTCCTCCTGGAAGGCCATGTCACGTTCCAKCTGACTCCAGTTGGAAGGATGACTTTGTAAGCTTGGTGCAGTCTTGTGGCCCACCTGTGGATGGAGGGAGTTGCTGAGGCTGTAATGACCACTTCTGGCCTGGAACAGAGCAGGGCTACAGGAGTCCCACAACAAGCTGTGGGGAGGCAGGGCTGAGAGATTTTGYCCTCTGTACCTTCAGACACTGTGGTGTTGGCAGAGAGGGAGAGCTGCTCGTGTTGTCCCCTGATGGTCGATGTGTCCTTGAGGTGTTTCCTGAGGCTCGTCTCCACCTCACCTTGGCTTGCCATGTGGCTGTTGGAGGCTGTCATTGATCCTGGTGTGCCTGGAGGGATTGGTTTTATCTGGGCACTTCTCAGACCGTGCCTGATGGCTACTGGGGTTTTGCTCATGCTCAGCAGCTGGCCAAGGGGCTTTCCTTCATGAAAAGAGGGCTGCCAAGGTTGATGGTATTCTTGAGTGACTTTGTGGTGACTGGCCTCATTGCCTTTTTTAAGCGCCTTTTTTCTGTTGTTTCTGGTATCTTTCCAGTTGCTCTTATATACCTTGAAATGGGTGGGTATTTGTTTTTTCATTTGTGTTGTAACATATGGGGTATTTCTTTCTAAAGGAAGAGCTGCTTAATTTGGGGCATCTTGCATCTAAGCCCTTGTGAGCCTTACAATGCAGTGGGAATTAAGAGCTCTTGCTTCATGCAGAAGTAGTATCTTCCTTCTCTGGAATCTCAGCAGTGGCTGGGAGGAAAACACTCAGACCCTGCAGCAGTGCTGGGGAAATGCCCTGTGTGCAGCAGGCAGCAGGAGGGAGCTGGGTGTGCACACCAGGCTGCTGCAGCTCAGCTGCTGGGGAAGCATCAGGCCTCTGGTGCTGGGGGTGGTGGGCAGCTGGGGGCAGGAGCTCARAAGCTCTTGGAAGGGCCTGCAGCTGCTCTGCTGCACTGGTGCTGTGTTGGAGTCTGAATCATGGCTCTGTCTTTCGTGCCCCATGCTTCTGGTGGACTGGCTGGCAGCCAGAGGCCCCTGGATTCCCTCTGTTGGAGTTTTCTGGTGTTTGAAATACTATTGCACCTTAAAGATAGCAAGTCTTTTAAAAATACTGATACATCCTTGTTTCTAGGATAAATGTTTGCARAAAGGAGTTGTGTGTTGGCTTCCTGAATTACTGATGTGTCTCCCTTGCCTGAGATAACCCAGGTGACTGACTCTGCTAGTYTTAATAAACATAGTTTTCTGTAAAGATTTGGCTGACAAGGTGCCATACAGAAGAATTTCTTAGAGGCTGGAAATAATTTTTCCCAGTTTGACCTAACACCTGACAGTTCCCATGGTGCACATGCATTATATTCTRTCAGAAACCTTTTCTTTTGGCTGATATTTGGGCTTAACAGAAGCAACTGATCACAGTCATTTCTCCTAATTGTTTGTGTTAGTCTAGTCTCTGTTTAGATTTGAGCAAATCTGACAATTGGGGAGTAAATTCCTTGTTGATATATTTGCTACCAACATGTGCCAGACAGGTCTGGGTTTTTTTTTTCTAAACTGGCTCCTAGTCCTCACCAGAATTAGTTCAACAAATTTGTCTATCTCACCTAATTTAGAGTGTTTAGATGAGAGAAAGCGTTTTCCCATCTGCCTTTTCTGAACAAGTAATATATTCTTAAAATATCCAAGGGTGTCAAGAGAATTTCAGAAACCACCTAATTGGGAATTTGCTTTTCATTTGAAGAAATTAATATTTTAATTGTGTAGTTTGTTTGGTTTGGAACRTACCAAAAAATTTCGAAGTAGTGCTAAGTTAGTAATTTTTGTTATTTTCCCATCTAATTTAAAGTATTTTCCTAAATCTTGCCAGTCTTTTTCTCAATCTTTTGAGTTCTTGTTGTCTCTAGCTTGTGTTCTTTGGCAGATAATGATTTATCATACTTGTAATCTGATCACTTCCACCAGGGCAGAAAAACAGTTTTATATCCCTTTGCTTCCATTCTGCCATACTCCAATTGCCGTTAAGTAATAAAGGCAGTGTCTGACCTCAGCAGAGTTTAGTTAACATTTGCTAGCAAAGACAGCGGTGCAGGATTCCCGTGCTGGTGCCTTAGGAACTGGTCCCGTGTGAAGTTCAGCGGCAGGTTCAGTTCTGCCCCGGGGCTGAGSGGTGGAACTTGCGGGTCTATCCGAGCTGACAGCACCGGGCTCCCGGGGAGCGCTCGCARCGGGAGCCKCGGCCCCGGGGCAGCGGGAGCGGTGCTGCCCTGCCTTGCTCCTGCTGGCGAACCCTCACCCTGCCCTTCATCCTCCTGCGGGGGCTAAAGATAGCTCACCCTGCTGCTGCRTACAGGCAACTGCTCTGGTGTGGAATGCAGAGACAAATGGTACACAATGATTTGTTGGTGTRTATATGCAGATGAAAGTAAACAAATTAGAGAGTAATGAAACAATAAATATCCTTCATTTCATGAAAGCAGCTTATGATCAARGACACTTCACTAACCCGACTTGATTGTTTGAAAGGAAAAGGAAGTTTTGATCCTAATGAGATTAAATTTAAAGYGGTCATTTGCTTCAAAGCAGAGATTAAAACCTGGGATTTAATCATAAACAGCAAGTTTTCAGAACCTATTCTTTCCTCAGCTGAAGCCAGAGGTACAATTTTTGAGAACAATGAGGGCAGAAGAATGYGTGCTCCTGTCAGTAGACATAAATGACTGAGAAGTGGCTCATACTTCAGTTATAAACTGTTCACTGGAAGTTTGCATGTGTTTGGTCTCTATTTGGATGACAGGTAATCACAAAATATGCAGCCACRTTCTGCTTCCACTTCCCAAAAATACCACTTACGTTTACTGTCCCAGGACCAAACTAAAACCATTGATTTTATTAGGCTGGGGATTTACGTCCCCAGTTTGCAGGCAGTTTGTTTTAGAATAAAGTTGATCATCTTTGACAGTGTGCTCAGGCCTTCTGTGACACTTGCATGGAACAGAGAMATTTTCTGTCATTTTTRTGGCTTTGATGCTTTCTGGAGCTGACGTACCCTTCAGGCTAATGAAGGAAAGTGCTGACAAAAGTGGTGGACCTGGGTAGTGATACTGAGAGTTGCCCCATAAGGAAAAAGGCTTAAAAGCAAGGCAKAAGCAGTTGTCCCCATTTTTCTTCTTCAGAACAGGGAAGGTAAAATACAGTATTTTATAGGGCCATGCCTCATAGAAGGGAAAGCTTATGTGACARCACTACTATGAAGTGCAAATAAAAGTAATTAAAATATTTATAGGGGAATCTACTGTTCTGATGAGACTATACTAATGTGCCAAAAAATCTAACCCTGCTCTTTCTTTCTTCCCACTTCAGAATTACTTTATAAGTTGTAGAGAATTATAATTGTTGACTTCTGATGCAAATGATTTTGGCTTGTTTCWKCATAGCTCTTTATTRGCATTGATTTTAAAAGGCATAGTAYTTTTAAAGTGACWTTTTCTCTTAAGAACGTTAGGATGGTCTTTCTTTTGGGTCTTTCTCATTCCCTGCCAATTCAATATTAATGGTTTCACAATGGTAATAACAGTTGGTCAACCTCTGAGAGCCATTTTCCATTCTGCTTAAGGATATAATGTAAAAGGCTTTTGCTGCCAGGTTGCAGGCCTGGCTGTATGAAGATCTCTCTGCAGTTTACTGACCTTCAGTCCTAGACTGTATACCTGCTTTTCATATATACTGCACTTGTCAGAGCTAGAAATAGCCATGCTACCAAGGGATGTAKATACAAGGTGATTGATGCTAAAGAGAGGACCTAAATGCCTAAGATTTGTGCAAGGTGCAAAATTTGAGGTCTAGAAAATTTGTAAGCAGAATCAGAGGCATWGGCCTGAGTTTCCTTCTAAGACTGAGAAAGACACTGCCAGTGACAAGGAAGTCACGCTCCCTTCTGCTATAAAATAGCCTGTGAGTGGAGAATTTACCCAGGAAAGATCTTGTGGCAGGGAATGCTTCCRGTGSTCAGCCATGTGTCCTAACCAAAGCRTGGCTGTAGGTTGTAGCTCTTCCTGGAAGTTTTTATGGTACAAAAAGGGATTTCAATTTATTTAGGATAGCAAATTAATACAACTTTGTAAATTTAGATTGCTTTAAGTGGGAAGGATGGGTTTTGAAGTGTGTTAACTAATATTTCATGTAGAATTCAWAACAGCTGAATGGGAGTTACASTTAARTACCTAAACCCCTAACCTCAGAGTTTTCTACTYTTTTMTAMATGAAGGAATCCTAATATTTTTAAGTTGATGTGATATGCCATCAGGACTGGGATTRCAAATCTGAGGCCCCATGAGTCTGAGTACTGTTCCGGGAAAATCACAAAGTCATTTCAGTTGGAAGGAAACGTTTAAAGACCATGTAGTCCAGCCCCTTTACAATGACCTTCATTTGTCTCACAAGAGAACAGAATTGATCCTCTGGAGACCAAATTCTTGACTCTCATCTGTAAACTTGCAGCAGTTTTTCCCACTGGAGTTTGCAGAACTGATGGTGGCTGCAGCTCTCTTCACATTCTTTGTACTTGGTCTGGCAGCATAAAACTGAATCCTTGTCTGTGGCTTTCCTTACCATGTTTAACAATCCACAGCTTCAGCCTATGTCTGCTACCCTCTGCCATGCTGCTCCTCCTCCAAATTTACCTGCTTCTTACAGCACAGTCCCCATCCTTTCCATGCTCCCTCAGTATCTCTCTTATCCATATCCCACCACTGTTTTTCTCAGATCAAAACTGTGCTCACAAGTACTTGCCTGCACATAAACACCCTATCTTTAGAAAGTATTTTCTATACTCTYTATCTGAGTGTAATGGGAGTGTATGAAGGGTGCAAGTAACATGGYATCACCCTTCCTGTGAAATGGAAATACGTGGACACAACTCTGCAGCTTTCAGTRCCCCTGGGATGCAAACCTGCTTTTTGTCGGATGAATGAATGACGTGACTTAAAGCTGCTTATTTCTTTGCAATAGCAAAAGCAAAGKAGGAGGGAAAATGTGATTCTATCAGCCAGCACAAAATTTATATTCAGATTATTTATCTAGCATCATACCTAATATGAACAATAACTAAAACTTTGACGTTGACTCATTCAAATTAAAATACTTGTAAAAACAATACCCTTATTATTTAAGAATGATTTGGAATTTAAGATAATACAATTAGGAAGCATCACATACAATTTACTCAAGCTATAATATATGAGGGTTATCATAAAAAGACTTCAGTGTCATGAGATATTAAAACAGATAGCAGCAGTCCCAGTTTTCTTGCAATATGTATTTCTATAAAAAGTTTATAAACTAAATTAATTTTTTGCACAAAGTTGATACAGCATATGAATTTATACAGCAAAAGCTTAATACTCTTTTCTATAAACACGTAACAAAATTAAGGATAACAATTACTAGAAAAATACAAGGCATCTTTGCCATTTATGTTTAGTAATATATAGCCAGTTATAAGTTATTAAAAAGTGCACAGCAAAAGCCCAATGAATACAATCCCTCTGTGCCACTCCATAACTACTAGAAATTTTACAATCAATAGTGGGGGAGAGGAGAAYAGGGAAACCCCAGACTGATAGGGAAAGTGCTGTTTTGTTTTCTACTATACATTTTATTCGCACACCCCCTTTTTTTTTCTAAAGAACATTTGGAGTATGTTATTCACACCAGTACTCTGGAATAACTTGATGAATTTCACATCATTTTAACCACATATGCGTGCATATAAATATATCAACATTACTAAGTATGTAATCAAATGAAAGCCTTTGTCAATAAAACTATTCTTTCCTCTTCAGAAAACCTTACACATCTACAAAGATGTTTTTACTACCATTATGAAGCTRTTATTCTGTGAACTACTAAACATGTCTGCCTATTCTCTTCTTTTCTGACCATGTAATCTGATATAAATCAGGTTTATAAATAAGATTTGAGTTACCCCTGGACTTGAATTTGAATGCTTTCGGTTCCCACTGTGTGGTCTAATTTAATCTCTTGGCCCAAAATTCCTATCTCTAACTGTCTGGCCAGTAACAACTTTGTCAAATCAAGACAGTACAAGGCAGCAGACAGGAAATACCCAGTTGTCATTTATAGTTGGAATATCACCATTGACTTTAGTGGTGCAGAAAGCAGCAGTAGGACCTAAATACTAGGATCCAGATCCTCAAAGAACTACTGTGCCTTACGTACCTTTAAAATTCTGTGCCAAAAGAACCCACCAAAGAGATCCACAGAAATCTGYGGATAGAAGCTAAATGACTTTTGATGTAATAATTTGCCAATCAGATCCAGCAAAACCCCACCTAGTAAAAAGCGACTCTTTCAGCTACAATCTGTCATATCTTTTCTTAAGCTGCCTGGCAATAATGGGTGTTGCACAACAGGAGCACTCAAAGTACTTTGTATTATCAGCAGAACTCTTTGAAAAGATACAGAACTGTAAGCTACAGAAAGCTTATAGAAGGTAGTACCTTGTATTTAAAGTTACATTATTTTTAACTCATAAGAAGGTATCTAGCAAGTGGCAGAAAAAAAGTCAGAGCTGTATTATTTCCTCTGAGTATCTGCTATTCTTAAGTGCATGATATGCAAAGCTTTAAACTTTGGGATGCTATATGCTTGTTGAAAATATTAACTGTTGGCCAAATTCTGCACTTCAGTATCAAGTACAACTTCTAACAAGCTCACAAGAATCTTTGATTACAGAAACAAAATGTAGCCCTTCTTCTTCCTCTATATTATGATAGCATATATAAGAATAAAACATCTGTACTTTAGAGGGACCATTTCAAATTCATGATTTTTAGTTTCAAATAGTAACAGTGAACAGCAGATTTTTTTATTGTCTAGAGTCCAAAAAATCTTTACAGATGCTTCTAATAACATCAGGAACCATTTGCTCCAATCCTGTGAACTCCCTGGTGAAGAAAGTATGAGATTCTCTTGGTTCAGAAGCCATGTCTTTCAGATCATCCAGAGGTGCCCAGGCAACACCAACAGAGAAGACTGTTATTCCTACAAAAAGGAAATAAAAAAGAGACTATTTTGCCTGTAGWTATAAGAAAACCAGCCATTTCTACATTAATGAATCAATGTGGATTTGAAAAGAATGTTTCAACACTTGCAGTCAGTTAACGATAATTAGATTTTGCCACTAAATACCAGGAATTAGATTTGTCTCAGGAAAAATCCTGAAGGAAATAGGAGGTATCATAAGAGCTAATGTCTGAATTGTTCTTGTAGTGGCACATAGGATTGTAGCAGTTGCTATGTCAATCTTGAAACACAAGTAACACTGTAAAATGATTTTGAAAGTAGGTTTGGTTCCTTTGTATATACTTTATATACTTCAAGCATCATCAGCCCAAAGAGCTTTTGGCCACAACTGCTTATTCCCTTCCTAGATGATGATGGAGCTACTTGGCTCATTATTCTTACTCTACTGTTCAGGGAAGTGAGACTGGGTATGTGTTGATCCCTGATCTGCCATAAGTGAGTCTACTCATACCTGGCTCTGTAATACTGGTTGCTTGAGTTTTTTTCACCCTAAATGGTGAAAAAACAGTTCCTAGGGGCTTACATTTTGCTGAATTCAAAGCAAGTATGATACTTTGCAAACTTTAAAATCTTAACATTTGCAGTGCAGCAGAAGTAGGATGGATCAGCTTCCACCGCTTCTCAAAATACAAAACTTACCTGCTTTTTGTGCAGCTGCAGCAGGTCCTCTAACATCATCATAAGACTGACCATCGGTCAGAACAATGAGGAAGTTCTTGTTGGGCCCRTCTTTCACTGGCCCAAACACGTTCCTGGTAGTGAAGGAGATGGCGTCGCCGGTGGCAGTGCCGCCGCTCATGTAGCGGATGCTGCGGATGGCCGAGAGCACCTTCTCCTTGCTGACGTGGTCTGTGAAGCCGAACTCGGGTCTCTGGTCGTAGGTGAACTGCACAGCTGCCACCTTGGAGCCAATGTCAGAGATCTCAAAAGCTTTGGCCACGTTGCTGACGAAGTCCAGCACGAGGCGGAAGTTGCTCTCCCCGACRCTGCTGGAGCCGTCTATCAGGAAACCGATGTTGACGGAGTTGTAGCAAGTCTTGCTACACAACATCTGCTCRTGTGAGCACAGCTTCTGGACAAGAGGCTTTACATACTTGGTAGTACCAAACCAGGTGGGCATTTGGTAAGAGAAGAAGCCATTGCTCCGACAGACAGCCTGTTTGGGAACAAACAGCACGGGTGAATGCCAGCAGAGCAGTCAAATGGATGACACTCAGACACCTGTGATTTTTCTTTAAAAGCAGGTTAGAAACAAAGCCTCATGGTGGGAGATTAGGATGGGTTTTTGTGTGCTTGTCTTTAAAGAAATTGAAACATCTGCACTTGAAGTCAGTGAAAGCTGTAGAAGAAGCAGCACTTCATTCTGTTCATGCTATTTCTGCTGTAATTGGACATCTCCAGCCTCCCTGTGGAAAATGACCAGTTTTCTCACTGCAGAGTGAGTAAAGACCTACTGATCAGAAAGCTCATGTGAGAGTAGATGATCAGTGTTTGAATTCCTGCTCTAACTCAAAAGGAACAAGATCCAAAACTCTGCATACAAGATCAAAGTCTTGTACACAAATGTGCTGCAATACATTTCTCCATATTTTCTGTCCTTTTAGTAGTGAAAGCAAATAAATAATTATCCCCAGAKCAGGTAAGAAATAAGCACCTCCCTGTCTGCCCTTTTGGGAGAGAGAATGTATCATATCAGTATTTCATTGCTTTGGSACATTCAACCATACCTGAGATAGGGGAATTTCCTGCATTGAGAGTCTTCATGCAATTACGAATTCCAGGAACTACAACTTGGCCAAGCCTCTGAACTGAGAGGACAATGGTACCTTTGTGTGGCCCCTTTAGCAGGGAAAAATCTCCAGTGTTTCTTTAACCTTCCTTCTGCTAGTCTTTTAAATCACTTATGAGCAGGGATAATTTAATCAGCTGGTTTGAGAGAATATTTTTATGTCTATACATCTATATGAGTTATTATATATACATCTATTAGTTCATTTGAATTTTACTGTAAAATAAAGTCTCCAGAATTATATTCATGACTGAAAAYCAAATAAYWACATTCTTTCTTACTTTGTCAACAAAACCGATGTCTTGTACCATCCCCAGCTCCTCTGTTGTAGGTTTTGCTACAGACACAATGAACACATTGACTCCAAATTCTCTGGCCACTATGCCAGCTTCTTCTAGATCATCTGAGGGCCAGCCATCCAGAAACACCACAATGATCTTGGGAATCCCCTTCCGYGATCCGTTTTCCAAAGAGAAGAATTTCTGAGCTGTGTACTTCAAAGCTTTCCCTTGTTTTGAACAGAAAAAGAATATGAAGAAATAATGCATACAGTGATGGTACATTCTGGGATCAGCTTCCCATCTGAGACTGAGACTGCAGGATTTATATTGTAACCATGGGACTAAGCCAGTGTAGCATTGGATTGGTGCCCCAGGAAATTTGACAATAATGAAGCTTGGGCAACCTCTAAGTTAAAAACTAATCACCCCAAATCAACATCCCTCCTTCCCAAAAAAAAACCCCACAGATAAAGCTGAGGTAGAATTCCCAGAGATGTTTTTTCACTCGGAAGTAGGTATATTAATACCTGCCAAATATATTGGAAGAAAGAAAGCTCAGGAGTTACCTAAATTTAGCTTGTGAAATGTGTCATTAGATGCTTATTTTTAATGTCTGGTTTTGTCTGTGGTAATTAACTTCCTTCAGATTAGCTGGTAGGGACTGAGTTTTGGATTTGTGTGGAAAACTTTGTGTGAMTAATAGAGGGACACTTTATTGCTAAGCAGCTCTTGCACAGTGCCATGGCCTTTTCTGCTTCTTGTGCCACCCCGCCAGTGAGCAGGCTGGGGGTGCACAGCCATGACAGCTGGCCCCAAACGACCACAGGGATATCCCACACTATGTGGTGACATGGGGAGCATATATAGTTGTGGGAAGAAAAGTGAGAGAGTGAGGGGACATTTGGAGTGTTGGTGTGAATGTGAACTGGAGCCCTGCTTTCCTGGGGATGGCTGAGCACCTACTTACCCACAGGGCATGGTGAATTAATTCCTGGTTTTGCTGTGCTTGCATMAGTGGCTTTTGGTTTCCCTAACAAATTGTCTTTCTCTCAATCTACAAATTCTCTCATTTTCCTCTTCCCAGTTCTCCCCCATCCCACTAGGGGAAAGTGAGCCAGCACTGCATGGGGTTGGGTTGCTGGTTGGCGCTAAACCATGGTATCTTCTCACAACCACTTACTACTTACTCCCAGTCTAACTCTTTAATTAGCCACCCAACAAGAAAGAAACACTAAACCTTTTATGAATTTGTCTCATTCTGTTACTCGTGAAAAGTTACTGTTGAAATGCAGGAAGAATTATACAAGCATAAACACTTGTACTCTCATAAAATGTGTAATAAGCACACTTAACTTCTAGAAATTAAAATGTGGCAATGTTCTAGTGGAAAATCATTGAACCTGATTAAGGTAAGTGTGGCATCTAAAACACTTCYTGACCTTTGTGAATTATAAGAACTTCAACATTTACACACACACATTTGTACATACATATAAAAAAACATAAAGAAGTAATTTCTTTCTCACCTGTATTGGAATTGCCTCCTCTGAACCCTAATTCCTTTATGGCAAACAAAACATCTTTTGCAGCAGTAAAGTTTTTCAAATAGAATTCAATTTTTGGATGTTCACTGGGGAAAAATAAAACAGAATAATAAGGCTCACTTTTCATCCTGGCATTAGCAAACTAATACACACTTGGAATAATTTTGCTCTTGATAATACATATTATTCTCTAGATTTTAATACTAAAATGTAAGTATGCTTCTTGCTTAGTAAGTCTTGCAATCYTTAACAAGAGGAATTATCTACCTGAATGGGTAAATTAAGGACAGCTTGATTCTCATGATTATCAGACAGCTAAAAACATTAGGCTGAAAATATGTAAAGAAAATAAATGAACATGTCAGTTAAACTAAATGCATCAGTGTAATTAAAAATTGGCAGGTTTTTTACTATTTGTATGACAAATACCTTATAAAAAATTCCTGCAAAATGCAGTTTGAGTTTTTTTATTTGAGAAGTTCAAGGTATGCTAGCTGTTGACTAAGAAATTACAGACTTGAAKTATTCTGTGCCCAGATTTCATTTTTAATTTACAGTAGAAAGCAAAAACAARTGACCAGTTACAATTTGAAAAATATCAGCTGTAGTATTTTATGAGTTGCTGACAGCAGGTTTTTGTTTTGTACATGTACATAGCCATTAGGGACTATTCTCCCTCTACAGTTTYTAGAAACTGGCATCTCTYCTTTGCAGGGTGTTTCCTGCTGTTCTACTAAGATGAGATGCAAAGCTGCAGCAGAGGGGCTGTGAGGAGTCCAGCTGCTCTCTAATCAAATATCAGAGACAGAAGATGTTCATATTTGTCATGTCCTCTCACAAGCACACCTCAGTATAGCACAAAGCAGACAGTGCTACAGCTCAAGAGTTTTTTTCCCTTGCTATTCATCAGCCATWACTGAGTGATATTGTTCTGCAAAATGAGAAGTGGTATGTTAATTGATTCCTCTTATCAATGACTCCATTATATTTTGTGTAGTTGTGTTCTTACCTAGCCTGTACAACTCCAACATGAGGCCCTTCTGTTCCAATTCCCAACATTACAGCTACTTTTCCAACAAAGTTCTTCTGCAAGTTAAACCTACGTTGGCCAATGTTGTAGCTTCCATCAATGAGAAATGCAATATCAGCTTTACAGTCTGTGAACATCCAAAATAATTAAGACTTATTAACACCAAATAAAATGTTAGGATTCTGCTTTGCAAAAGTTAAATCTGTGTGTTCTTCTGTTACCTTTGTTTCCAGACTTTTTATCAATAGTCTTCTTAGGTCTTTTACCTTYGGTGAAAAAAACAGCATGGATCATTTCAGAACAAGAAGATGAACAGACTGAAGTAGACCAGAAAAAGCTCTGACTGCAAAAMCTACAGTGCAATCTATCTGCAGTAGGAACTGTCAGTCAGTTTAATAATTAAACTTGTGCTATTACTGCTCTGCTCCTTCCTTTCTACACCTGTCTGACTGATTACTGAGTTGTACAAAGCTGGGTGGATTTCTGTATCACACYTTCCCAAGTGCTACTGGTTCTCAGTTAGCAACCCTGCTGTACAATGGAGTTTTAATGGTTTGGAAGCAAACCATGACTTAAACTGTAAACCAGGTGGTCTATTCACAAACAACATCCAAGTCCAGTATTTATATAGCACTAACCTTCATAAAAAGAGTTTAAGGCAGCATTTTCTGTGGTGAAATTCATGTAACAACTAAATTTCTGCTATGCATGCCCTGACAGCACTCAGCTGTTCAGCAGTTCTGTAAGAAGGAATACATTAACTGTTCTCCATCACTTAAAAAAAAAATGAACATTGCATGAGCTCATGAACTCTTACCTTCCTTTGTTTATCTGTATTACTTTTCAAAAATTACTCCAGTATTTTTTTTAAATTTGCATGAGCATTAGTGAGATCAGAACCAATCTCCAAGACTACATATGATTCCTCTTTTTTTCTGGTGAAAGATATTCTGCAAAAGCAGATACTGCATCTGTTTTCTTCTTTARAAAGAAATGAATCACATGAAGCATGTTCTTTCAGCCAGGGACTGGCACCCTGCAGTGCAGGGTGTCTCAAGGGCCTTCCCGTGCTGCAGAGATTGTGTACCTGTAGCAGGACGTGCTGTCGACACCGATCGTCCAACTGCTTCAAGGGCTGTGTTCTTGGTACCTGCTAAAATGAGAATATTTTACTGGATCTTAGTGTATTTAGATGAGGCTACATCTTGAAGAATTACTGTACTTGCAATAACCTTTCTTTGTCATTTGCCATTAGCTACTCAGGGAGCAGGATATGAGCCTAAACAAACCTCTAGTGTAATCAGTATTGCGGTCCTTGTTTCACAGGTAATCAATTTCTGCATTTGAAACTACATCAGCTGATGAGTAATTACACCATATATAGCTGATCAGAGATTTTGAGCTGTAGTAGCCATTATTTCTAGCCAATAAAGTGAGGACTTGATCTGGAGAACTGGATTCCACCTTCACCCTCACCAAAAGCACCTGTAATTCCAAGTCCTTAGCTAGCAACTTGCAAGGGGCCACAGMGTACTGGTATCTTAGAGACAGTAGGCTAAATTTTAGCTGTGTAAACAGTAAAAACACATTACAGAGATCTGCTTCACAAACTTTTTATATCRGCAAACACACATRCTTCAATRTTTTTGAAACCACAACAAATATGCTTCTGCATACAATTTTATGAGAGTGGTTTAGCCTCACCTGAGTGGCAAGGCATGACAACTGGTTTGCAATTAGGCAACTAATAATTAACAACAATGAGGACAAAACCAGTGCATTACACTGTAGCTTAATGACCACATCACATGTAAGTTGAGTTATTACTATTTTTGGAGGGTCAGTGTTCTCTTTGCATGGAACACTGCACAAGGTATTTGAAGGGCCTGACAAAGTGCTGTTGCCCTGCACAAATGCAGGCAGAGGGAGAGAAGGAATAAAACTGGATGGCTGGAAGTGGCAGGAGGACCAGACTGCAATGGCAGGATCTAAGCAGTGACTTTGATCAGCTCATAGAACTGTCAACAGCCTGCTATCATGTCATTAYATTTTAAATAACTGACCCATTTTTATATATCAGCTTCTGTTACAGACTAGCTACTCTAGCTGGAATAGTTTTTCTTTAGGTAATGGAAGAAAAATRAAGTTAAAATAATGAATTACAAAACTTCTGTTGCTACACACCAGATAACAATCACTTTCTTTATGCATACAGAATCACAGAAGAAGTGTCCTACAGTTCTGCCAGAGCTTCAAGTATACTTTGCAAAACAGTAAGTGTGATCCACCTACCAGCCACTGAGAAAGACGAAGCCCATCTAGAGAGMACCTGAGACTGGATCCCATTGGCATTTACAGCAGGGTAGCTTTCCTGTCCTGGGAGASTCTGCACCCTCACAGCTCCTCCTGCATTGGTAATCACCCCACTAAGGTTCAAAAAGAGTTGGTATAAATCAGACATTTTAGTCACAAGACAATGCAGTACAGGTAATACCATCATTAGAATTTTTCTCACCAGCCTTCTTAAAAAGATGCAATAGAGGCAGGCAGTTGTCTTCAGCCTAAAACAATCTCTAAGTTGCTGAAAGACTTTAGAAGAAACTATTCAACAGAGCATAACACAGATTTACTTGAAAAAAAAAAAAAGTCAGGAAAGCCTAAAATTCTGTCATTCAGACCAATGCAGAACAGTGATGCTTCMGGCCATATCAATTCCAAAATGACAATAGGAAGCATCAGAACTGTCAGATCTCTTTTTATGTACCACCAAAAGAACAGTTATTATTTTTAGAGGCCAAAGTCAAAGTTGAACTCCTAAGAGGGAGTAAAACTTGATGCCTTGAAGTACATGGGCAGGTAGAGTTSTATGGGAGACCAGCAATCATTTCAAGACTATTTAAACACAGCAATGTGTGCCTTTGTGTTTACTTTTTGATTCTGTTTGGCTTCCTGCTTGAAAAGAGAACCTGGCCTAATCTGATTTAACATATTGTGAAAGTAGAATAATCAAGACCAGAAAACTTKACATATGTTTCTGATAATATGAGATCTGGATATCTGGACAAAAGCAACTTCCACATAAAATTCTATGTGGATTGCTGTTAAAAGACATTAATTCTTCAGGGATGTGGCTTGCATTTCTAAATTGAACTGTGATTATATATATATATATATTTAATTCTTGTAGCTTGGAACAGTTTCAAAATATGCAGATATGTTGTCATCTAGGAATACTTCACAGAGTATATAGACAAAGGAGCTTTAGTAAGGTTACACTAAATTAATTTAAAATCAGATTATAAAGTTGGCAAATACAAACAGCGCTGTATAGTTCTTAAAAAAAAAAAGAAAAAGTAAGAAAAAAATCAGATGAGAGCCACTAATTAGTTAGTTTTAAATGACAGGAAAATCCAGTAAGTCAAAATTATCTTTGAGAAAAATTACACATAAATATACTTAAAATATTTAAGTCTACTTGGAATATAAATTTCTTCTCCAGTACCTGGTTCTCTTAGGCATTCAAGCCTTCACTAGTTCTCAGTCTTAAAGGATAAGGAAATTTGCCAAATAGAATGTGTTTGATTGGAACAGTTTCTTTTTTAAGTTTGTACCTGCAATTTTAGTGAAGATACTTTGGGCTTACATCAGCAAACCTGATTCATGCCCATGTCAGCTCCTAAGAAGAGCTCAGTATCTCTTTCCACTTTCTTGGTTGTGGACATAGAACTTAAGAGTGCTGAACTGAAGTCAAGAAAAACATTCAGATTAAAAGCTCAGCCTGAGAAGTATTCCTGGGAACAATGATTTAAGCTTATTATAGGCACACTGTGATCAGTGTTGTCTACATGGTTCCATTTTGTCTATTGGTCTTTACATTTTAATTTCAACAATAATAATTTAATTAAATTTCACTCAAAATTCTAGAGGAAAAATAAAAATCTACCTAGTCTCCACTGAATTTGGGAGCTTTACAGTGATGCTGGAGTAGATTTATTTGCTCCTTACCTATTTGTTGAAAACATTTGATTCTGTATTTGAACACAAGTCAAAGTTGCATACTGCTTTCTGAAGATAGACTCTTTCCATACAACAGCTCTGCTATTTTTAGTGCAAGTGGGGGCTGATATTAGATGTGACTGTAACATGACCTGTAGCCTTATTACAGTTATTCCTTCTTTCTTGCCATTTTGTTCTGTAGGTGAGTTAACAGTTAAAGGCCATCTTTTACAATCTGATCAGTTTTACCTGGGATGTTTCATTAGGTGAGTTACTCAGAGTTTACATATATAAACATATATGCTGATGTGGAGCAAACCATATATTGCCAGTCTGCCTTTGTGTTCCAAACCAGGTTGGCAAATTCCTTTCTGCAATGATTTATTATTGACTTTCAAAGCAAAATTCATGCTGTGTGGGTCTGCAATGGTTTTTAAAGAGTGAAGAAGAGTGTATACATTGCTCAGAATAACTTATGTCACTGCAATCTGCTTTGCTTTTCACTGTGCTTTGCTCCTGTGTGACTGACTTGCATGCCATGGCTGTTTTGATTAAACTGGAACTCAGTAGATTTTCCAGGAACAGCTTTCACTTCCCTGCTCATTATGTTATTTGCTACTGCCAGTGCTGCTTAACAGGGACTTTATGCAAAAGCTGTCAGTCCATTATCTGGCCTAGCTTGTTAAAAACAACCTACAATTTATATGAAATGGTATTTTTAAYTTGAAAATGGACACAAATTAAATGGAAAAGCAGACACATAGGRCAGTAATCCAGTACTTCACTGCACAACAGCTCATGAAAGTAAGTATACCAGCCAAGGGTAGCAGAAAGGTCTTATAAAATACAGGAATTTCATCTAAAACATACTTCAAAATCTGAACTGAATCAAGGTAAGCCACCAGATTAAATGGRAACTTTTTAAGATCCCCATGCACTTCCTCAGCGTGCAAGAGCTGCTTATTTGCACTACTGGAGAAAGAGACACAGAGTGTTGCTGAATTTTTCAAGGAGTCTGCACATCAAAACTGATGCCTAGAGCACAAAGAGAGTCTTCTGGCCATGAGAGCTGAGCCTTAGAGATGTAACTGCAGTCAGTTTATCCTCAGGGACTCCAGGCAAGAYAGCTGAATTGCCTGAATTCCCATCTTTCCTTCCTACTACCACCATCTGCAAACTCCTTCCAAATAATCAACCTTTCTCCATCACCCAAGAATTATCTTCCTCATCTCCACACTGGTCTCCTGCTGCTGCCTGATTGCCATCAATCACTGTTATGGAGCTGCTCAGGATTTCATGCCAGCATCCTCTGGACCCCTAAGCTGTGCTCCTTTCTTTCTGTTTTCTCTGCATCCCTACTGCTTTTGGCAGGAAAGATCAGCAGCAGAAGCAGGCATGATACCAAAATTTCCCAGGGATCAAAAGCTGCTCAGAAATCTCTTTGGCCAGACAAGCTTTTTGTCAATATTATTCTAGCAARCACTGGGGCAGCTCAGGTGCCATTTGTGTTCATGGGCACTTTGTAGCCAGCTTGGTAATACCATGATATGCTTTTGTTAGACTTGAGTTAGACTGGGACCCTAATGCTTTTCACCCTTTGATAAGTTAGGAAGGTTATGAAAAAATTTACATCCTATTTAACATGTAAATAATACTACCACATTGGGCTAGGTCTCCATTTAGTGGAMCTGGCACTAGAACAGAACTGCACAAGATGAGAACCTAGTCCTTCATTTGACCTTCTGATTATTAATCCAATTAATCATTCAGTGGTAGATTTAACACAGTTCCTCATGCCTACATAGTGTCAGCCTGGTAGGAGGTTCTCCWTGCTTCCCTCAACAAATAAATCTTTTATCCTTCTGCCCAGAAAAAGAATGATATTAAATATTTTGTTCCCTGAGAGTAATCACACATAAAATGAGAGGAAAAGCCAAATATAACAAACTAAAACAGGCAGAAAGCTTATTCATCTGTAGTACACAGAATTATTTGTAGCTGAATTCTGCGAAATTATTTTCATGTATTAGAGTATTTTCTTGCATTAATAACTGCCTCATAGTAATGGAACTACTCATAGGACTTAGTACTATTTGATTTATAWAAAATTAAGGAATCCAGCCTCAATAAGGACCCTGCATAGGAAGCAGGAAGAGACCCATGCTCACACAAAACCATTTTCAGTTAAATAATTAAATGAGCCCCGCTCCCATGACTGATGTTTCCTGAGATGCTGGGTGGTTGTCTGACAATGGTAGGTGACACAGGGCCAGGAGCCAACAGTGCTAAAGGTACAGAGCCATGTGCACTCACCAGGCAGGGAAATGGAGGCTACACCTGGTTTGAGATGAGTGGTTAGTTTGGTTATTTGAAGAAATTCACAAAATTTGCAAAGCACAAGTCTACTTATGTCAGCAAATTCCTATCACCTATTGGGAATATCTTCTTGATAYTTCTTTCATGCCAATATGGATTTTAGACATTGCAACACAGGGCAAGAAGGAGCARGTATTTTCTGTGTTTTTGTTGAATTCTGCAGCCTGCACTGAAATTAGCTGAGAATTAAACAGCTTTGCCTCGCCTCCATGAATCAATCCTTTTTCACCAGGACCAGCTGTGGCTGTTAACAGCTGCAGCAAAGCCACCAAAATGTTTTCATGTAGCAAATTCTGTTCTGAGTATGAAAGGCCACAAGAACTAATAGCCCCCAAGTTAAAGGCAGTCTTCAGAAGCAGCAGTTGTCCCAAATAGATAATTTTTCACCTTTAGTCTGATTTTTCAAAAATACAGTCTACCATACTCAAAGACTCAAGATGAATTTAAATCCAATCTAGAAGACAGATTACAAAGGTGAGTATTTTAATCCCTTTATTACTATTAGAACTCTCATTATTCTCACAATGTCTGTGGAGAGAGACTGTTAGATGCAGGTATTACAGAAATTATTACATATTTCCTTGTAGTACAATTTATATTGACTCTTRCTTTAGAAAAGTATGGATTTTTCTATAGTCTCATGCTTCTGGGCTGGAGAACAATAGTACACATAGTTTATAAAGTACAGACTTCAGTGCAGAGCTAAGTGAAATAAAATAAAGCTTGTGCTTTATTATCTATTTGATGACTGCAGATCATGGAAAGAAATACGCATCTTCCATTTCTTGTACCTCTTCCTTTCGTAGAAGTATTTCCCAGCTGTGACAGAACAGAGCCCCAGCAGCTTTCTGGTGGGACTTTGCTAACAGACAGTGACAGACAGCCCTGGAATGGGAGGCTTAGGAACACTGCCTAGTTGAACTGGTCAGGAACTTCTAGGTCTTTTCAAAATGTTCAAGTTTTTAATCCTGACAGCAAGAGCTTTTTTCTCTTAAAAGACAACTTTGGCAAGAAATGGAATTTTGAAATAAATAGCTACATCACTAAATATAAACATTGCCTCAGGGAGAAAAAAAGAAAGACAATGRAAAGAAATCTCAGTTTTCCTCAGTTCAAAAGATAAAAACAATAAAGAAAAGCAAATCCAAAGTCACTACCTGCATTTGACCCAGACATTCTTTCACAAACTTTTAAAATATACCTTAACTAGGAAGAGCAAAGAACCAAAGTGTAACTTTTTTAAAACACCCATGAAGACTCTTAAAACACACTAAATGGAGACTGCAGTTCTTTATAAAGAAGCATCAGAAAGAAGCCTGTCTAACAATAAAATATGCATGGAAACATAAATGAGACAAACTCTTCAGCTTTAAAAACAAACAGAAACAGACCCCTGTAATACTTCCCAAACTCCTTCTAACTCCTCCTATAGTACCTTAGCCCTTAGATTCTTTTACAGCATTTGAGAAATTCCAGAGTTTCTACTCAAAACCCCTCCTTAAGTAATTTTTTTATTTAAAAGTTAATTTTAGTTTACTTAGGAGTTTAAATATTGTACAAGTAGCCCAAATTTYGGAAGTCTTGTTAAAAGCTGTAAAATTTTAATTGACACATTAAATAAAATTCTAGATAGTAATGACAGCCCCCTAAACATTATTTAAATGCTTGGCATGGTTTTTTATAATATTTAAGGTGTAAAGCAATGACTACTAATTCAAGAAAGTTTTATTTTTCTCATTTATGTTCTAGCCACTTATATTTCTTCAAAATTTTATGGTCATAGTTGTGGGTATTTTGACATARAAATGCTCTGATATCTGCAGCATCACATCAATATATTCTGAAAGAGCTTTCTYCTGTTGCTTGATGCTAAAAAAATTTAAATAATTTTCCTCCATTTCTATTAAACTGTTTGACACAAGCTTTTAAGAAAGTCAGAAAGTGAATCTGCTTTTATTCTTCAATTAGTTACTATTTATACTGTATCCTTCCATATCTACTAGTGATAGAARTGATTTTAYAGTGRAAGTCCATCTGTGGACAATGCTGGGCCATTTCAGAGTTAACAAAGTGGTTTTCAGGAATATTCAGACAAAATTCAGATAACTGTGACCTGCACAGACATTCTTCTTTTTCTTTGTTTTCCCTTCTCCCAGGAACATTCCTGTTGAGTTAATAAGACCCAAGGCCCAGAGATGTTTGCTATGATGGCACCAAAAGGCTAAGATTTGTAAATGTGGCAAAGATTATATAAACTCCCTTAGCACATGGATGAGCAATGATCTGACTTACCTGTGTATGGCAGCTCCACAGACACTCGAAAGAGAGGCATAAACTCCATCCCCAAAGACATAAAATTGCCACAGAGGACAGTTTGCTGGGCAAAGGACATCTTCTGTCCCCTTTCTAAGGTCAAGTCCTCTTGTAAAGCACGTGATAGCAGTAGAAGCTAAAGAGAAAAGAAGAACTTTTGACCTGAAAATCTTTAGGGTTTGTTGTTGGGCTTTCTTTTTAATGTCTCAGTTTCCAAGTTTAAAGCACAATCTGAATTTGAAATTAGGTACAATGTCAACAAAGATGTCTTTGGAGCTTACAAATGTACAGTTATGACACGGAAGCACACACTTCAAAACTGCTTACAGAAAAAAAAGAAACAGAAAAAAACACTGCCATGAACAAACAATATTAAAATAATATCCAAGGAACACTACACAAGGAAAAGCAATTCACATCTGTAAATTTACTGCAGAGACAAAAGGGCAGGGGGAAGACCTTTGAGGGCTGATGGACCACAGATACAGGTGGCACTTTCCAAGGAAGAAATTAAATCACTCTGACATCCCCACAGAAATCTCCAGCCATAAGACATCTATGAGTCTCTTGGGAAATTCTGAGTCTTCTCTCCAGTGGCATTCATGAAGCAAGTTGACAAGCAGCATCTCCCTTAGCCTCTTGCAATAAACCCTACTGAAGCCAGTGTTAAATAAAAAAAAAAAAAGGGACACCCATCTCCTTGCTCCAGTAATACAGTAACATCTAAACCATTGGTGTGAATTCATTACAGTGAAGTTTACACCATTATCATTGTGCAGAGGATGGTCAGATTCATGCAGCGATACAAAAGTTATTTATTCAGCTRAGGCACATGCATTTTTTATGTAGAACTCTGCCTTTTTTCAGAAGTTGCTCTCCAGGTTATCATCATTAAGCTTTCACTGTGCTTGCCTGYGTGCAATGAAGGTATGCAGACACAGATTAACATCAGTACACAATTCTGCTTGGCATTGTTGATTGATTTTTTTTTGATGCTTTTTCCTTTGGAACCATAGAGGTCTTTATCTTGCATGGTAACTGCCACCTTCTACTACACCAGATACCACAATCCCCTGGTCTGTTGCAKAGCAAATTAGAGATTTGGCTTGGAYCATTATCAATTCAGCAGCATAAATCCAACCCACACCTGACTGTTTATTCTGAACTGCCTAAGACACATCTTGCCCTAGCACCCAGAAGGTAAAAGAACCTTTTCTAAATGCACCTGGAATACCTCTGCACAGCGTTAAAATGAAAGCTGGCAGAGGCTGGCCAAGSTACCAGTGCATGCACCACAGCATTATCTGCCAGGGACTGCATGTTTCAGGGATCAGTGATCTGTCTCTCACCTGCTTTTCTGCCCACTACTTTCATTCTCACCCTGGGGTGTTTYCTGACCCCGACATATGCTGCTTATGAGTGAGAGTTCTTGGAGCATATGCTGTTCTTCATGAGGGGATGGCAAAGATGATACCTCCAGCTAATCTCACTGACTTYAGAGCTGACAAGCAGAACAGTTGCAGCCACAAATGCAGAGRGAAGCRTRTCTGTTCATTCTGACTGCATAAAYTGAACACACATACATCAATTATGCAASTTGTTTTGCTCTCAATTATACACAATGGTCATTAATGCTGTGCTGAAATGATGTTAAACTAACTATTCACATCTTCCTGAAAAATCTTTGCTGCTATTTGTTAGCACAATTACTGGATTTGTGTATGCTTAATCCAGGGTAAGAAGAAAAGAAAGCAGAAAGCACTTCTTTATTTTTACCCTCTCAAGATAATAAAAGTCTACCTAGCAAGAACTAAAGTGATTCATTCTGATTATTGAGTATTCTATGAAATAAAAAAGTTTCTTCTAGGACTTGGTCTTAACTACTCACATCCTAGCCATGCTTAGTCTTATTGAATTGCCTTAAAAACAAAAGATGGAAAAATCAAGCAGAATTCGTGCTTTTACCAAGAAATTCCATATTTTCATTGTCAAAAGTGCTACATTATTGGCATACTAAAAGACGACAATTTGCTTTTCTGTTTGAGTCCCCTAATCCTTTCATGGAAGTTCTACAAGYGTATTTGCTAATTACTGGGCACTGAACAAGTAGAATCCACCAAATGACACCTAGCAAGACCATCAAAATCAAACAGCAGCTGGAAGGCTGGAAATCCTTGGGGGAGTAACTGCAATAAGCACCACAGGTAATCTCTGCTGTCACAGCACTGCTTGTGCCTCTCACCCTGCAACATTTTTCCAGCGTCTAAAAGTGCAAGACACCACAGGAAGTTTTAACTCCTGTCGTTTCTAATGTAATGTACTTGACTGAATTCCTTGGCTGGCATACTAAGACAGTAATTAGATGTGTCTAGTTAACAAACYCTGTATTGCTTGGAGATCTGTATTTCCCTCATCACCAGGTACTTACTAATTACTGTCATGTGGCAGGCTTTTGCATAGCACAGAAGATGAGGGGGGAAAATAAACTTTGTGCTTTCCCTGGCAATCAAAACACAGAAATCCATTGTAGCCCAGCCACAGGATTTTTCTGTACTGGCAGCCCAGAGACTGTCATGATCCTTGTCTACATGAAAGGCAGGCTTCCAAGGGAAGGGTGCACGCTGCTGCTGTGAGAATTGAAGAGCTGACATGCTGTAACTAGGGGATTTAGCAGTTTATACCTTAGCTGGATCAGCACTGAGTTAAAAATACACACTTTGTTGTTTTTAACTAACAGCATCATTTATCTCAATTTCATTTTAGTTTTCTCTGTAGGTAGGTACAGTTTTCTCTAAGCCATAACTCTAAAACATAGACTAACATCAGAAGTGTTTAGTGAAGTATCAAAATGAAAACTAATTTTTTTGCTGACTACCAAAGTTAAGACTTATTACATCAGCTCTGCAGTGGTTTTTGTTCTTCCCTGTTTGTTAATGCATCATCAGCCATCTAACCCATAAAACTTCAATTATTTCATTGCAAACATGAAAACGTATTAATAAGGTCAGATTTATATAAAATTGTTCTGACATCTTACATACTCATCATTCTTACAAATTTCATATATGATATTACTATTGAAATTGAAGAAGTGCTTGCTTTTGTTAGTCTATCCAAGATTCTTCAACATGGCAGCCAAAAACTGCCAAAGAGCTGTATCTATATATAAAGTAACTGAGTTAAAACCCATATGTTTTAATCACTGTAATTGAAGGATCCAAGAGCAGTAGCAGTGGGGRCATTTCTTTCAATCACTTATGTGATGCAATACCCTAAATCCAAGTATTTTTGGAAGAGACAAATATAAGCTTACAATTTACAGGAAAGGATTCAGTTCTAGATTCCTACCCATTATGGACTCTGATCTGGACAAGGGCAATGGGATTTAGAGAAACCTGTTCAGGGCCATATTATTCATTTCAATCTGAGAGCTGCCTTTTTCTCCTCAAGGTGAAGATGTGAAGATGTGTTATACTCATTTAGGCGTTTAGAAACACAACAAAACAACTATCACCCCATCCTGTCAAGACACACACTCTTCCAGATTCACAGATAMACACTACATCAGAGTACCCTACAAAAGCGAGGTACAAGAAAAGAAACTGTAATTCTTCCTGATTTAGGCCATATTTAAAGTGTAGGGATGAATGTCTTCCATCATTGTTGATCTAAAAAAAAGAAAAAAAAAAAGAAAGCAAAGACTCACTTCTCTCTTAAATCAACCATGTTTTCAAYCAGACCATCAATTTCCATCTTTTTGGTGCCTCTTGCCATGTACCCTGGTTTTGCCATTAATAGCTGCCTCTTATGTCAATCTATAAAKTTCTGACCYAATTTTTAGCAGGAGCCACTGCTTTAAGTTATTCTAGGGAAATAAAACCCATCAGCAAAATCTGATCTTTTCTAATCTTGAAGCTTCCACGTGTTGCTTCAGGAAAACAGTTTGTTTATGCAAAGGAAAAAATAAATCCTATGCACATTATTATAAAATTTAAAATAGGGGTTCCTACACGAAAGATAGCTTAATAAGTTGTAACACAGAGAAGTACATCCCTATTATACTTCCTATTTTTTTAGTATTTAGTATTTTTTATATATAGGTACTTTTTTATTTTGAGGTTTCAAACAAGCCTGCTTTTTCTATCTTATRCAAGGAATATTGATAGTTGGGAAAACAAAAGACATACTAGCAAACCTACACTTATTAATATTTTGGCAAACATGTTCACAGATTGCATATTAATTCATGTAAATCTTTAAATCCTGATCTGGACAAGGGCAATGGGATTTAGAGAMACCTGTTCAGGGCCATATTATTCATTTCAATCTGAGAGCTGCCTTTTTCTCCTCAAGGTAAGGCCACTTGCCATCACAAGTTCACCCACCCTCACAGCCTCGGGTGTGGCAACCAGAACTGCTCCACTTGGCAGCATTTKTATCCATTCTAGTGGGAGTACAAAGAAAGTTGTAAGATCCTCCAAGATCTTCCCAAACATTATGAGCCTAAATACAGTAGATCCTTGAGGAAATTATTGCTCTCTCATTACCTCGAACAACAGAATTTAGGCACTTTATAAATGCAAGTTTCTAGTTCAATAACCAAGCACTGCTAAATTTAGGCTCAGAATAATTGTAAGAGGCAGTATCTTACAGRAACTGTTCATATTAATGCTATTTTAGCTAGATCCAGATACCTTCAGGTTACAGTTGCTTCTCCAGCCCTGAAGGAAGCATCCCAAAAAATTTTCGTTTGTTTCCTGCCAGTACTTCATCTATAATGCACCTGTAAAATAAAAAAGGGAAGGGAACTGGGGTTAGAGAGGGTTTTCCTCTGCTGTGTGTTTTTTCCTTTTTTAATCATAGCACTCCTGTCACATATAGCTTTTATCGCTTTAGCACAAAAGAATTGTCCAAATGTTTGATTCAACACAAAATGAGAAGCAAATCCTGATTCCTAATAACTGTGAAGTCATTAACAACCATTCAGAAAAGCCTGGGGTCACTCACCTTCTGCAGACCAGGCCTGCATCTGGAAACATATTCTTCTGGAGGCTCCTATCCTCCTTTAGTGAAAGGTTCCACTGAAAGGGGCAGAYAAACTGCTTCCGTCCTTCTGTCACATATTTCTCCAGCTGCTTCCCGTGGCTTCTGGTTCCCATGGATTTATTCTGGTTCTAGGAGAGCCTGCCCTCCAGCAGCAAGGATGCAGTCCAGCACAGGATGGTRCAACAGGCAGTCCCTGCCACACCCTGCTAGGCATCCTAAGCACCTTCTTTTGCTTTCCARGTCGAAATAGCGGCAGGGCAAGTTYAAAATGTTTTTAATCAATTCCATGGTCTAAAACACGCCAGAGATCCTCAAATTTGCCACGCACTGTACCTTTAYAACACACAAACACACTCCCACTCGCTCTTGCTACCCGCACTCCCCTCGATGGGGACACTCGTCACCACGGCGCTGCTTCAGCCCGTGCCAGGAAGCTTTTACCCGCGTCTGCAAGCGTTCCGAGGCATGTTGCGTGCCCCTCTGCAGTTTCCCACCGGCCGGCTCCGCGCACCCCCCGCCGGCGCTGGCCCCGCGGCCCGTCCGGGTCCCGCAATTTCCCGGCGGGGCGGGCCGGGCACAGGGCCCGAGGGGGAAACACCCACGGGATGTGGAGGGGGACAGCGGCCAACTCACCCGAGCCGTCGCTGCCGCGCACCGGGCCGGAGAGCAGGAAGGCGCCTGCGAACAGACAGGAGTGTGGCTCGGGGCGCTGCTCCGCGCCCGCCGCGCCGGCCCCGCCGCKGCCCGCGCTACCCACCGAGGAGCAGGGCCGAGAGCCACATGGCGGCGGGGCAGCCCACAGCTGAGCCCACAGGACAGCGGCGTTCCGGCCGGGTCRCCGCGCCGCGCCCCGCACCTCCGCCGAGCCGCACAGCCCTCGGCRGCCGCCGCTCCCGCTTTAAACCTCCGGCGGGCGCATGAGCACTGGGGCGGGCGGAGGGAAGGAGGGCSCGGGGCTGGGCAGCTCCGCCGCTGGGCCCGGCAGGTGCTGCCCGCCCTCCCCCGCCGCGCCCCCCGCCGGCTTCTTCCGCCGGCAGCGGCGGCCCAGCGCTCCCCTGAGCGCTCGGTGCAGCAGTTCGCCTCCTGGCTCGGTGACTTGCCCGCTCYGGACGGCCAGTGGCGGTGTGAGGACGTTCCCGTGCCCGGCCAAGCGCCTTTGCGGTTTGCCTTCCCCGCCCTGCCCGCGCACCCCTCGATATCCCTTCCACCCACGGTTCTCCAGCACCCCATGTCAGGTGTCTTTACTCCAGACGTCTTGGAAAATGGAAGCGAGGTGTTGGCTGCTTCGGCCCCACCGCTGCCTCTTGCTCGAAGCTGAGCGAAGGGACAAAGCTGTCATGAGCACTCCGAGGTGCTGCCGAGCTCGCCCCGGGCCCGCGGGCTGCAGTCCCGCCGTGCGGGGCCTCACCTGGTGCCGCGGGGGCTGCAGCGGAGAGAAGGGGGCATTTAAACCTAATTGAGTCATTCCAAGAGATGGAAATACCCGGACCGGCGTTTYGGGTATCGTTTCCGTTTGGTCTAAAACGTTAGTGCAAAAATACTGCAGGTGCCTGCCTTTCATTTAAGTAGAACTTTGCTTAAATTAAATTGAATGAGGGGAAAAAAGCAGCAAAACCAAAACAACCACCCCCCTAAAACCCAACCAACCAACCAACGGAAAACCAAACCAATCAAACCAAACCCCCCACTTTACAGCCTAATCCGTTTCCGCAGCTGAACGCACACACACGTGTGCTGTGCAGCGCCGGCTGGCGCTGATGTGCCCTGCACAGGTCACTTGGGAATCCCGGGCAGAGGGCAGAAGTTCGTGTATTTTAACGAATGCCTCAAAACTGCATTTTGTGCTGGCCACCAGCACACACTGTTTGACTTCTGCTGGGACAGCTGTTCCCGAAATGAACTTTTACATATAAATAAGATTTCAGATTTCATAGGAATTAGGATTTGCCGGGACAGCAAATTACGTGCGGRCGGGCGTTGCAGCCAGCCCTGATAGAGACCGGCTTTGGGAGGCAGCTGCTCAGGGCAACTCGCTTTAGGGCTGTTTGTTTGTTTGTTTTAAGGTYCCATAAAAATACCCTTTGTGAAATATCTCTTGGTATGATTAAAAATAAATATATTTGAGAACTCTGCGATCCGTTCAGAGATACGCGGCCCGTAAAAGCAAAATAGGAAGCATGACCGGGTAAATTATTCGTAATTTATTGCTTTTCCGGAGTTTAATTCAAGCAAAGCACAGARCTGGTGAGAACACGATACCCCTTTYCCCCACAGCTTTGATCGTCCCAGGAACACATTTTTGTGCCTCCCACACAGGATAAAGGTGGCGATGTTTTCCTCATGACAGCGTCTTCTTCTACGGGAGCATCTCAAATGCAAAATTATGCAAGGCGGATGATGAAGATGTCAGGAACTTCTGCTGGCGTTTCTCTCAACTTCTCAGGATCCCGAGATCTTGTCAATAAACTCCTGCTCCCTCCACGGCTAGGTCGCTCACACTTYGCCTCCGTGACAGAGGCCGCCAGAAGGTGTGTCCCTGAGCTCTCCTCCCGCAGGTGCCGTGTGCTCGGCTCAATTTTAGTGGCAACCCTCGGTCCCATTTCCTTAGAGCGGAGGTATTAGAGAGAGAAGGGACATTTTAAAGAAAAGATGTGTGCAGCCCAAGGGCGCGCAGGGCGCGATGGCAGCCGTGGGGCGGGCGGCGCTGGCGGAGCGGGATCCCGCCTTCCTGCGAGCCATCCCGCTCCCTTCCCGCCGCCAGCCCCGTTCCAGCCGGGCCTACAGAGGCGGCACAAAACCGGACCTCAAGCCCGGCCGGGGCTGAGGAGATGGTGTTGGCTAGTCCTGGGCTAATGTTTCAACTTCTCCGGTGGCGAGAGCAAATTGCTCCGCAGAAACTTTTGTCAAACGGGACGGGGTGTTTGCCGCAGTGAAATGTCCCGGGAATACCTTCCTCCGGAGGTCGAGGGACAGGCAGGAAGAGCAGGGAGAGGCATCCCATTTATGTCGGGAAATACGGGAAATGCCTGAACCGAGGGAGACTGGATGCCCTGCCACACAGCCCCACAGAAACCTCTCTGTCCTTTGTGTGAAGAAAGGCTTTGTACAAAGATCAAAAAGAAYAGAAGAAAGCACTAATTAAATTTTAAGCCCTATATTCCAGTTGGGTAGGAAGGACCCTTCCTGTGCCTTGCAGTTCACTYGCTGGGAAAATACATTCACCGATCGTCATTGCAGTCCTCCGTTACCTCCTTTCTACATTTTTCTTTCCTCTGATTCCCTTCGTTTTCTCGAGGTTTGTGTTTCTGGCTTGGCCCTGCATTCCTTTCAGACCTATAAAGCTTTCCTTTACACCTTCTTCACAAATCATCCTTCAAACTGTTTGGCACTGACTTGTGCATGTCACTTTCAATTTTATGTTGAAGAGGTTCTGAGCTGTGCTTGAATTTTTTGATTTGAAACCATGCTGTCTTGGGAATGGCATTAAGGAGTTGCCAGGAATGCTGGTATGAGACAGGCGAACTGGTGCCAGGCTGATGGAGCACACACATGTGCCTGGTGCTGGGCAGCCATGTGTAGCAAGGCTGTTTGGTGCCCTAGAGACAGGTGATTTGAARGGACTTTTGAGAGGTACATGCAAATGTTACATTGCCTGTGGACACAGCACTTTTCATGACATCGTGGGGCTCAATTTGTTAATTCACACCACCACCTTAATTAGGCTCCTTTATGAAGCATGAGTTTTTGTTTTGTTCCCAAATTGCTGTCTTGCTAGTAAAACAAACAGTATCTTACGTAAAACAGTTAGGAAAAACACATCGAATAAATAAAAACATTCAAGCCAGAAGAAGGAAACAAATGACTGTGAATGCAGCACTTAAAGCAAAGACTGTAACATGGGATTTTGTGATACCCTCTGTGCTGGGTTGCAGGGGAAGCAATCGTTCATGTAATACTATATATCAGCATGCATGCAGATATATAGTATTAAGCAGCACCAGGGCTGGAGCACTGGAGCTTTGCCACTGTTTCTGTCCCACTGCTGCAATGCTCCTTGGCAGCCCTTTGTCCCCCAGCACCTGCTGGGCTYCCAGCACAGGGGTTACTCCCGCCTGGAATCAGAATTCTCTCCTTCCTTTGAGGGCAGAGAGTGCACAGACAGGCACCAGCCCACGGCAGATGGCCAAGGCCYGTGGGGAAACCCCAGGGTGGGGTGGGGACAGCAGGAACCTTGCCTGGCATTGCACAGTCTGGACCACTCTTCTCTTTGTCCCATCCAGAGGCAGTGTGGAGCCACCTCCAATGCACCAGCCCAGCAGCCTGAGCACTGAGGAGGACAGGGGACTGCATGCAGGCCTCCCCTTTCATGAGTTCAAGTATGACTGCTAGCAAAAMCTTCCTGATGGGTGGCAAACCCTCATCTACCTGCAGTTTATATCTTTTAGATCAGCAATTTATTTTATACCGTAACTGCAGAGCTCTGTGAGGAGGGACTAGATGTGAGTCTGTCTCCTCCCTTATCGGAGCTTCCCCCATGAAAAGGGAGAAGACTGCCCATCTCTCACCCATGATCAGTACTGAYCTCACCTCTGTCCTGTCCTGTTGTGTGCTCTCCAGAGTAACCTGAGGGTTGGTCCTTATGATGATGTCTGAAGAGATTTCTTTTTCAAGATAAAATTTTAACTATGTTTGTTACTGTGGGTTCTATTGCTGTATTAACTCAATTATCTTATATGTTTCACTGACATGAGGATAAAAAATAGGCCTGGGGACAAAATAACATAGGTAAGGGCAAATAGATTAAATTTACTTCACATGTGAATTTTAGAAACATGTAAAAATTGTAATAATTATTTCAGAAGTRGTTAATGGCTCTGGATGAATCCTTGGATGCTTGGCCTGAGATATTATGAAGACCTTTGTAAGCTAGGAGGTATGTTTTTATTAACATTTTGAAAACTTTAGTGTGTTAAAACGTTGAGGACTCTTAAATAATTCATGAAGATGAGGATGGGGCCCTGCTTCTGTTTGCTACCCATTGAGCCTTCTGTTTCACTTGGTGCAGCAATGCCGTGGTGTGCAGGGGTAAACTGTCAGTCAGAAAATCTCTTTTGTACACTGAGAACTGGGGGTTTCGATCTCTGTGGCAAGAGACAGAGAAAGGCGTGTGCTTTCTGGAAACAGAATTTCAAATCCTGTTTCTGTAGCCAGCACCTGTAGCCTGAGGGTTCATCCCTCTGGTCAGTGCAGAGGCTGCAGGTACTGCTTCCTGTTCCATGGGCACAATTTCTTGGAGAAATGCGTATCTTTCTGTAAACAAGGCGCATTTTTCTGTTGGATATAAATATTATGTTAATCCTGAATGGAAGTGCCCRATCAGAGCCTGCCTGTAGTCATATGGCTGTTGTTGAATGTGTGGCTTCTGTTATTCCTGGCTCTGTAGATGGTGAACATGCTGTTCCTTCCACTTCCTTCGGCAACGGTCATCTGCACATTCTGAGGGTAATCCAGGGCACCACACACACACTGTAGCCATTCTTAAAAACAGGAATTCTTCATCTTCCCTTCATGYGCACTTACATTTGCACACAATATTTACAAGTTTTCATAAATCAAAAAGACRTTTTCTGACTAACTTCTGACTAAGTGGAGAGACAGTGAGTTCAGTTTATCCACTTTAACCCCTTATAATTAGAGCAGAAGCATCTGTGGGTTAGAATTTGAATTTTTCTCTTGATTGTTGTGAAATGTCCAGGAAAAAGAGATAATTGAGAAATATTTGTAAAYGTGCATGACAAGCGAAGACCCTCTGTAATGTGCTCTTCTTGTTAGTCCAGAAAARTACATATTGCCAAAACTAGCCAGTGCTGGGCCATTTTGACAAGCAGAAATATGTCACTGGTGGATTGCCCAAAATCAGAGTCATGCAAATTCATTTGTAACTCTTTTATTTCACTGGGCTTTTGAATGTAATAAACTAAGGGAAATGAAGTCTAGCTATATTTCATTAATTGAATGAGAAAACCCATGGTTTTGCTGAGCATGATTTAATCATCTCCACAAATGGTTGAAAAGGGCCACTTTCCAGTTTCTAGAAGGAGCACACATTATGATACCTGTATCTCTGTATTATTATAATCTTTAGTTTAAAATMTTTTTGTAGAATTCTAATGACAGCAAAGTAAACAGATTTATGATATGTYTTTAGGTACCATTATATCTTTAATACTGAGATTCTGATGACACTCAGAGATTTCAGACATAATTGTGTTTCTGTCATGTTCAATGCAATGTAGGCTTGTAGGAGAATAATTGTTGATCCAGGGTAGTTTGTGGTCCCTAGAGATGAAATGTCTCTTTTTTAAAATCAAGGGCACTATCATCTATCACTTAYAGGGATGRMATTTCAGTTCAGATTTCACTTCTGCATGAATTGTAAGCATTTATGTGGGTTTTGAAACATTTTTACRGTTTCTATTGTGTTGATTTAAAAAAAAAATCTGACACTTGTTGTTAAATCACTATTTTTTACACTTGGAGCTTGATTTATTCTCCAGAATTCAGCTCCTTTAGCTAGAACTCATATCAGTCTACCAAGTGGTAGACTTAGGTTTTGAYGTTTTTGCAGCTATTACTACCCATCTCCAGCAACAGATGGAGCTGTAAGTATTTTTCTCTCTATTAGTCCTTCATTGTTCTTTTTCCCCCCTYCAGTAGTTATTTGAATATATTTTCTTAAAATGGGAGTTATTTACCACAACACTAATTTACCTCTAACTCCAMGTTATGTACTGCTAGAAACACAGCTTCTCCAGTAACTTCATCCAAGGTATGGAAAGGGTGGGCAGGTTACAGAGATGAAAGCAAATTGCTTGCATTTTTCTCTCTCTGGAGGCAATGGCAAGTGTCAACCTTTTTTCTTCCTGCAAAAGTAAAGAGCTTGTGGAGAGTTTGTGGCAGAGAGAATGGTGACTAAGGATGCCTGGGTTTGTATGGTGGCTGGTTTTGTGTAAGGGTGCAGGGGAAGATTGATTAACTCTTCTTGAATTAGGCAAAAAGAAGACTTCCCCCTGTGGATTTCCTTTGCAACAAAAATGATGGTTTAAAACTAGAATTATTCTGAAGCCCACCCTTAGCCAGGCTCATCACTCATCTCTGCTTGGGCATATAACTGGAGGGCAGCCATGGATAAGAGAGCAAAACTGCCACCTACAGAGGGATGTGCAGTGATGGTTTCCTTGAAGGGTTGTGGTCTGGTCTGGATGGCTGAGTATCACAGCCACAGACTGACTCTGGGGTGAAACACCTTTGGTGGTGAAACCCTGCCTTTCAGAAGAATGCCTTGCACTAAGGGTAGATGGTTTTAAGATCCTCTAAGGATGTACTGAAGGCTTTTTATATTTTAATCTCTATAAGCATGTATGTTTGGCTTTTTGTGAGGCTGTTCTTTGAGCCATTTCAGTGAATGCACTGATATGGGAAGAAAGCCTGGTTCCTTTTGAAAGAATACAAGTTTGARAGGAGAAAGCAAACAGTAAATTGGCCTTTAGCTCTGCCAGTTCCAGTCAATTCAGAGAGATGATATATTGTACAAAGAGTATTCAGCACAGTGTTGGAATGAATAATTAATTTCTTCAAAACTTCTTCAAGTGAATGGTARTTCTGAGATACCAGAGATTTCTGGATTAATTCCTTTATTGATTTTTATTTYTGTCTTTTAACACTGTATTCTGTCTTGTTAAATGGGTCTTAAAAACCTATTCAGATCATGAAATCAAAGAGAGGAAATATTTTCCCCTCCAAAACAGCAGAGATTAAAAGACAGAAAAAAAACAATGCTTCTTTTATTTTAAAAAGTCATGCTGAATGATGAATACAGATTTTCATTTTGGTGCAAAACTTTTTTTCCCTGTCAGCTATTGCCCATTTGAAAGAGATAAAGATATTTTGCAATAAACAGGCAGTACAGAAATTAATGGCCATTCCTTTTCTTCCCATGGAGAGAATTTTTAAGAACGGGTGTTGCTGTAACCATTTGCAATAGAAATTCAAGGTATTTTATTCACATATAGCACGGATAGTGCTATATGTGAATAAAATAGGACTAGGATCTCTCTGAGCCCCTAAGTTCAGAACTGCTTGGAAAAATATTAAGAGTAGCATGGGTTCTGGTAGAATTGCTGGAACTGTTTTGGATGACARTGTTTACTTTGATGTCTCTGAGACTCACACCCTGTAAAGGATTTAAAGGCCATAAACTCGTCCGCTTTGTTCTCTGACTTTTGTTTTAATTCCTTCTGGTTTTACTGATATTTATTTCCTTTCTTGTGCCACTGCTGTCTGTATTGGCTCTTAAAATCTTACTCAGATCATGATATCAAAAGAGAGGAAGTATGTTCTTGTATTGTCCAGCTTGGCAGGCAGATTGGTTAATTCTGAAAATGGGAGCATGGCAAAGGATTTGAAGTTCTAATTTGTTACCTCCAGTATCATCACTATTCACTGTCTCTGAATTGTACACTTAYTTGTATACAGCATGATTTTTTGCTACTGTGATGTAAGTACTTTCTTTTTGCAGTAACAATTGTGACACAATTTGATTATTGTTAGAAGAGAAAAGAATAGGTTTTATAATTTATATCTGAACCAAAAATGAAAGCATTTTGTTTTGAATTGATCACAAAGTAATCATGGGTGTTTTATTTTACATTAGGGTTTCAATTAAAAATAATGGTATTTTGATTGAAAATGTGAACAATTTTATTTTTAAAGCATTGAAACCCCCCTGATTTTCTGAAATTAAAAATCTGATTTTTATGTTAGAATATTCTAATATTCTAGTAATACTATTAGTTAAAAATATCAGATTTTTTTTCACCAGATTTAATCTTACTTTCCAGAATATCTGTCTGCAGTTCTGTTTTCTGAATAATTCACCATTCATAAAAAATATAGTTCTTCAGGGTTTTTTTCCATTTTATGCATTTGTGTGYGTGAAACAAATACTGTAAGAAATATTTACATATCAAAGATTACATCTCCTGATAATTAATGGCCAGTATAAATAGATTAATCCATAGTTAACCCTTGTGGGACTCAAGTGTCCACAAAGCCAAGTACTTTTTGATACTTCCTTGCCAGTGGCAGATGTGACAGTCTCACTTTTTTTCCTCCCATGGATATCTCTCCAAGATATCTGTTTTTATTAGCAGCATTTGATCTCTCTCTAATGAGGTGACCACATTACAGCTTTGTCAAATTCCTTCCCAAGAATGGTACTTGGTGTTCAGATTTTTTGTTTATGTCACACAGTGTCACAGAAAGGGCTGCTGCAACCCTCAGAAGTTGATTTATTGCAAGKACTCCTTGCTGGGAAAGATTGTTTTTATTTTTTGGTAGTATACATATTTTTAACTTTTACAGGGGAAGATGAAACTCTCAGTTTTCTTGTTTGCTTGYGCTGCAGCCTTTTGATTAACATTAATTAGTTACATTAAAATTAAGAATGTTTTCCATGAAACTATGCTAAAGGAATGCTTAAATACACTTTTTAAATGTTTCTGATCTAAATAWGGACAATTTCTTAAAAGAACACTGGTAGGAGGTCCATTCTTCAGTTTTATAAACATTTCTGTGCCTCACTAAGGCCCACAAGACCTGGGATAAGGCCAATGTAGACCAAATACAAGTTGGCTGATACATGTGCAGGACTTAAGGCCAATATAAATGCATCTATGAAATGCATGTGCATGAAAARTCTGGGGAAAACACTTTGAAGAAGACCACCAACAAATAGATCACACATGAACATTTCTTTCATGTGCCTGAAAGAGAATCATTACTAATATATTTAGACAGTTTTATTTGTAGATTGTAACTTACCATGGGGCAGGAGAGAAAATGGTGTTTTACAACTATGTCCAATAAGAGAGAGGAAAAARGGAACCTATTATGCCATGTTGTAGAAGAACATATAAAATTTTAAACAAGTTTTTGTGAGTGAAGCATTTGATAGAATGGAAGAAATAAATGTCTAAATTTATGATGCTACTTTGTAATATGTGTCTAAAGGACTGTTCAATCATTTAGCAAATGTTACACAGAAATGCTAAGCTGAACTGATAAAATATGTGCAAGTTACCACTACAAACGCTGTACCTCATCAGAAGATTTTTATAATTCATTAGKTGCTTGAAAGATAATCCAAATATAAGAAAAAACCAATTCCATCTGCTAGGTAACAGATGAGAGTGTGGCTGGTAAAAGACCCAGGGGCTGCAGCCCAAAGTCTTGTTCATGAATCATTCTGAATTCTGTGACAGTGAGCCCTGTTCTGCCTTAGTGAGGGTTGCAGATTTGCATTGTTTATTAGCATTAATTGTGTACTCTAACTTTCAAAGGGAAATGTCACACTAATGCCAGCATTTATCGGTATCCAGCAAAATTTAGAGACAACGAACCCTTGCTCTTTCAAAATCAAACACTCCATGAAGCAATTCTTTCCCCAGAAAAGGATTTGAACTCATTGTCCCATCTGGCATATGCAAAACCACATCTAACTGTTTTGGGATTTTTCTTTGCTTCCAGGAGAAAAAAGACCAAATGCAAAAAAAACCTCCAAACAGAACACCTCACTTCATAACCCTAGCTACAAAAAATATATTGTTCTGCAGCTATCCCTCCCTTCCTGAGTTTCCCCATTCTGTCCTCTGTTTATGAAGGTAATGCTTTCTTTTCATTGTGAACAATTATTAGATTCACAATTTATTCATTTTTGTAATGAGAAACGATTAATTTTTTAAAAATCTCTGCAGGTTTAATGACATTTAAGTTTTTCATTTTTAACTTTGTGATTCAACTGTCCATAAAAATTCAAAATCCAAACTGTATAATTTCATGGGGACAAWATGTAGTACTGAATTAGTTAACTTTTCTCACTGGGAAACACAGTAAGACACACTTCTTCAGGTTTTTGAATRAAATTTTGAAGAAAGTAGAATGTATAGAGTGCATTTAATAGCATAAGTTTTGTCACATACTTCAAATACAAGATGCTGCCCTAATGATGTCAAGCCATGTTAAATGGGATGCACATGCATGCTATTGACAAGTAGAAACTGTAATGGGAATGTTGGATATTACTTTCTGGGAAATATTAATTACCCCCTTATTTTGGACTACAAGCTAATCTGATAATTTAGTAGTTGATTTCAATTGCCTTTCTCTGCAAAAGGCAAGGGAGTAATTTCATTCAGAAAACGGAAGGGAGCAAATGGAGCCTGCCTTCCTTTTAATGTGGGGAAGTCCCCAGTGTGGCTAACACCTGGCAGAGATGTACAGAACGAATTGTATGAGGCTGAACAAGGACTAGTGCAGAACCCTGCCCTTGGCAGCACTACAGGCTKGGGRCAGAGTGGCTGGAAAGCTGCCTGGTGGAGAAGGACCTGGGAGTGCTGGTCAAGAGCAKCTTGGCWTGATCCAGCAYGTGCSTRGCTGCCRGGAAAGCCAGYGGCATCCTGGCCTGGATCAGCAGTAGTGTGGCCAGCAGGAGCAGGGCAGTGACTGTCCCCCTGGACTTGGCACTGGTGAGGTCACACCTCTGGTTCTGTGTCCAGTTCTGGGCCCTTGATCACAGGAAAGACACTGAGGTGCTGGAGCACACCCAGGGAGGGGTGAATGCTCTGGAGCACAAGTTCTATAAGGAGCAGCTGAGGGARCTGGGGGTGTTTAGCCTGGAGAAAAGGAGGCACAGGGATGACCTTCTCTCTCTATTTATTTTTTTAATACATTTACTATATATATTTTTATACATAATAGTATAATTATCCCTCTCTACAACTGCCTGAAGAGAGGCTGTAGCCAGGTGGATATCAGTCTCTCCTCCCAGGCAACTGGCAACAGGACCAGAAGAAACGTCCTCAAGCCATGCCAGGGGAGATTCAGGCTGGACAACATGAAGAATTTTTTCATTGAAAGGGTGGTCAGACATTGGACCAGGCTGTCCAGGGAAGTGGTGCAGTCACTATCCCTGGAAGTGGTGCAAGGAGTGGCCACAACACCTGGTGCTGTGGTTTAATTGACATGGTGGTCCAACAAAGGTTGGACTCAGTGATCTTGGAGGTTTTTTTCCAGACTTAATGATTCTATTCTATGATTCTTTTCTATGATTCTGTGATTCAGGAGATGAYAGTCCTCTCTTCCAGAATTGTCTTTGGTGGTCTTGTGCCTGGGACCCCATTTGCTGTTTCCTGCCATGCCATGGAGACCCAGGGATTCTGGCACTCCTGAATATCCTGTCTTCCTGATAGGAAGAAAAGCATACATTTGTTTTGCACTCTGTGTAAAACTGAGTTCCACRTATCAGTGCTGATAAAAGTTATGGAAAAGGCTGTTAAATGTGTGAGATGATTTTGCACTGGAAGTTGAAATTGGGGTGGTGGTGCAGCGGCAGCCAGATGAAAATTTTCTTATGCTGGGAGTAGATTGGATGTTGGTGGGTAGAGGAGCAGTCAGGAARACTCGAGATGAATCTACAGGTGTTACACAGTAACAGCAGACTGGGGGAGGTAGTCTGTGCATGTCAGTGCATGGACTGGCTCTTGGGGGGGGGTGTTTAAAAAACTGGTATTTGTATTATATAAATATATGCACATAYCATGTATAGACATTTATTTATGAAGTGTGGTAACTGCAAGGGTAAATATGACGGGTTAGTAGAAGGCTTTAGCATCTTGAGGAGAAYAGAGAAAATAGCATGCAGTGTAAATGTTARCACWGAAAATTTTAGGGGCAAATTCACAAGGATGAGCATTGTCCATGAATTGTATTGCCACAATCTCCTGCTGGAACAGCAATTGGTTGCAGAAGTGGTTTTTTATGTCTGATATTTCTGTGGCAACAAGATGTCATCTGGAGTTCAGAAAAAGAAGCAACAAACTCTTGAAAATGAGGATCAGACCAAGTCAGAAAAGCCCAGAAATAGGAAGAGGCAAGGAATGAAGTGTTGAAAAAAGATGACAGGCAGGATACAGAATAAGAGAAAAGACAGGAAAAAGAGATCTGGCTGGATAGCTCTATTTCTTGTTGTTTTTCCCTGCTTACCATTTGAAGCACTGATTTTGTTGTACTCTTCTCAAATACTTTGAGGCTTTTGTCCAAGAAGTTACAAGTCCAAAAGTTACAAGAAGTAGGCAGACATGGTGAATACTTACTGACTTAATTGGAGTATAATATTGATAACAAAGCAAAAGCCTTTTTTTGCAAAAACATGGCAAAGGAACAGGATTAAATAAAATCCCAGATCCTCTTTGGCTGCAGTATCAATCCAGATTAGTCTCAGAGTGCAAGAGTTGCGAAAGTATAAAAATAATCTAGAATTAAAGACTAAAATAGCTAATATTGATGTCTTGTTCAGGTACCGAAGCACCAACTGAATCAACTGAAAAACAGTTTATGCAGCCAGTCCTTCAAATAGGCATCTAGGAGCCAAATGACCATTAAAGAACACATAGAAGTGCTGAGAGAAAAGACAGTCATGAGGGTGGGTTTTTCCTTTGCTGCTGCTTTCYGAGCTAGGAAATGTCCTCTTAATTAAAAAAATTCCTCCCAGCAGCYAGTTCTCAGAAACCTGCAGAAGAGAGTTGCCACTGAGAATGAAGTGTAGGACGCATCAAGCAATAAACAAAGGAGAGAGAACTTCTTAGGAAAAAGATTTCCTCCTAGTGTTTATTCAGTGCTTTTGAGTAATGCAAGTACCTGAACACCTTGGTCTCTATGGACATGAAAGCACTGACAAATCTCAAGTACAGTTCTATTCTCCCATTTTTTCAGAGCAGTGCCCCTCTTCATTCCTGATTGAAAATGTCATAGTTTTATAAATGTGCACAGATCTTTACTTTTATCAGAAAGGTACTCCTATTTCCTCTCTGTAACACCATCATTAGAAGAGTGGTCTAAAAGGTGCTGTGTCATTATCACCGGAATTAAGTGCTTMTGCTGTGAATCACTGCCACCCAGTTTATTAGCAGAGATTTCTCTTGTGAATGTCTCTGACATCTCAGGATTCAGATTTGATGGAGTCCTTTAGAAGAGGCAGTTAGTTAATTACACYGAGAGGATAAAAAAAGTGAGGAAATAGTTATTTAATACTGCAAGGCATCTCTATGTGTATATTTAGCTATGGACACAGAAAAAGAAAGGAAAAGTATTCTGCTGATTTTTAAGCATTTTGGAAAGTCATTGTTCTCTCATGGCTATGATAGAAAGAGCAGTATCTTTCCATCTCTGTGCATTGTGCAYGCAGTTATTAACCCTGGATGTAGTTTCACCTTTCCCTGCCTTCAGCTGGAAAGCCAGATTAAAAGGTCCTCTCTCTCCCCCACCCCCAGCCATCCTCTCAGCCACTCATCATCCTGCACTTCCACAACCGCCCCTGKGCACAAAGGCTTGTGATGCCACCCTGACAATATCTGAAGGGATACAGGTTACAAATAGCTCTGCTAGAGAGTTATTTTCAGCAATCCCTGTGCTCCTGCAAGCAGTTGTTSTGGCATAGCTGGAGAGGGGAAGCTGCAGAGGAAGAGCAGGACCACGCAGCCGGAGGTGGGAAGGAGAAGCAGATGCCAGCCTCCTGTGGCAGGATGGACTCTGCTGCCATTAACACCTTCGGAGCTATGGGTGGGGTCCTATTCTTGCTGAAAACAGTAGGGTTAACCAGAGGCATGAAGGAGGTGGTCTTCTCACCTCAACTCCCTAGAGCTGCAAAGGTTGTTYGTTAGTGGCTTTTTCTCTCTGAGAATCCTTTGCTGTATTAACAATTCTACAATGATTTAATTATAGTTATTAATAGTTCTAGAACTGTCTTACATGAACCATTCCTTTCTGTGTTTCTTTATTGGATTGTTTTGTCAATTGCATATCYGCATGTAAAATTAGAAACCTGCAGTCAAAAATTAGCAACTGAGAATTTTCCAACATCAAGATTTAATATTCCGTAAACCAACACATATTTCACTTCTGATTTGGGTACATATCTAAAGGATATGTGGTTAAAAGTTAGTAGATTGTCTTGGATGTCTCCAAGATATTTGAAACAGCTGAATGGGTTTTCTGTGTCAACAATTTTTTCCTGTTTCTGAAGCATAAAATTGACTTGATAAAAATAATTTATAAAACTAATTTTTAAAAATAGCTTTTAATATATCATTTTTAATTTTCAAATTTAAGAAATKGAGCTTTTGGGCATATACACTTGGTGGCTTATTAAATTAATTGGATCTGGTTTATTCTCCTGAAGTTTCTTCTCTTAAACTGTGACTCATGGCTCGCATGTTGCTKAAGTGCCACAGGACAGTTTATTTTTATCATATTAAATTTGGGAATATTTATAGATAGTGCACTTGGCTGGGAATAAGAGGCTTGTGAAGATGTGTGAGAACAAGAAACATGAATTCACCCAGTTTGAGTGGGCCCTTAGTGAGCAATGAATGCCTGCTCTCCAACCTGACCAGCAGGGCACATTAGAAGTTGCTGCACAAATCAAAAGATTTGGGCCCAAAGGAAAAACAGTAGAGGGAGATGCATTTCATTTCATTATGAGCAGTAAAAAATATGTAGTATTTTAATTCTTCCCTTYGCAGTTATTTAGAATTAGAATTACTTATTAGAATAAAAATGCTGCTTGAAATAATCTTGTTATGAATTWAGAACTGCCATAATTTCAAAGTCTTCCCAGTCTCATAGYCTTGTGGTTACAAGGTCTGGTTRCACTTTCTCTTCYGAACCTCAACTGTATTAATTAATGAGCTTTAATTAATAAAACTCTTCTGAATAATTTTGATATTCCTTCCTCTACCCTCTGCCCTTTATCTGCTGTAGTAGGAGACTGGTCGTTCACAGGCACATCCAGAACCTGGATCCAAGGAGATAAAATTTCCTTCTAGTGGCTGCATCAGCTGTCTCCTCTGTACTGACCTGTTTCACATTTTTTGCACAGCAGCCTCTTCTCCAGGGAAATAGAAATCCCCCTGTATCCATATCTTGGCATCAGGCTGATCATGTCTGCTCTTTCAGATCTGCAGCAGCTGTATCCTGATGATATGTATAGAGCAGTCAGAAACTGATCCTGGGGATTAAACACAGTGGGGCTTGTGTTTAATAGGTGTCAACCTACACAGGGATGAGTTTCCAGCCCTCTAACCACCTGTCTCTCCCACCAAGTGCCATGGGTGTTAACAAACCTTATAGGATTAGGCCCAGGCAGAAGAAGAGTAATTTGTRAAATGAGTTGTCAGRTGTGAATTCCCCATGCACACAGARACTGSTCTGTAAAGCCTCYTGTGTGCAGAGAAGCTGAGARGCCAATAGAGAACTGATCCTCATGYTACAAAACTGACTGGTTACTRGTTTGGGTATTAAAATAATTTCTATGGTGCTTCCCTTGCACTTCAGCAATATTTAATGATAAAATTAAAAATTAAAGCTATACTAAAGGCAAATTCAAACAAAACATTGCTGATAAATTTTTAAAGTTGTAGTTGATGTGTTCCTTATACCTAGAAAAATAATTACTGACMTTCCAGTGAAAATGKGGTTCATTTTGCTGTTTTGTCATTATTGGTACAAGGATAGATACAGCTGTAGCAGTGGGACAGTTTGCTACTTTGCCTTAGTGCAGATGCTACTTCTTGGAGGGAGCAGAGATACAGAAAGCTGCAYTTCCATAGACTTTTAAGTATATATTAACAGAAGGACTGAGTGTTTTTTAAGGCATGACAGCTGGCCAACAGTGGAAAGTTAAGTACTGTTGAAACAAGAGATCTATGATGTTGCCATTTTAATGAGGCCATTACAGTGCCAGTAATCCCTGCAAATATAATCTGTTGACAGACACAAAAATGAACAGAAAGAAGTCAATAATCACTTATAAAATACTGCTTTTGAAACCACATTTCTAACACTGACTTGTTMATCCAAAACAGCAGAAAATGCTAAGCCCATCTGAGATTYTTTTTCTGATATTGAGAATTACTTTGGAAGGATCTTTGAGTTTAACTTTTCAAATTAAGRAAAATTCACCAACGGAATGCCAGCAATTGGGAATGTTGAGTTCTGAGAATTTCCTGCAATGGTAGGAGGTGGTACTGAATATAAGTTTGAAATACTTGGGGTTTTAATTAAAAATGACACTCCTGATATGTGAGAGCATCTCAAGGAAGCAYTGCAGTAATGTTGGGGTGATTCAGCAGAGTTTTGGACTTTCTGTTCACTGCCTGTTCTTTCAAGACAGTCTGACTTTAATGCAGTACTGCTATAGCAGCTGTAGTACCCACTACATGCAAGCTGACTTGCAGCAAGCCAGCTGGGTCAATAAGCAGTGGGAATCCACCAGAGGCAAAGGAAGAAGAGGAACAGAATGGGTCCAGTTCAAACTGCACAGTGTACACACACGGCTGTGCTCCTGTCCACAGAAACAAACAACTAGGTGAACATAAGTCATTAAAAATATGGACAKAGTCTATATACCTATATACCTAAGTCAAACCATATAGAGACTTGAAACTTAAGAGAAAGAAGTTAAATTTTCTCAACTTATATGAAGATTTTCATACTCAAAAGTAAAATTCAATTACATTTCTCTTCTTAGTCTTCATAAATAGATGCATATTTATACGTAAATATCCTCTTGTAACTAATCCTAACTAGAGYCTCATGCCTGCCAAACTGCCAGAATTTTGTCCAACAGCTACAAGTCTTGGCAGAAMWGACACATGTAMGCACATGCATATAGGTTTACAGAACATTCTGCCATCGTGTTACTCTGTGGCCTGGAAAAAAGTGGTACTTGGAAGTTCATGAAATTAAGAAAATCTTGACTTACAATGTAGATGGATTATACCACAGAAATTAGAACTCTTTCACAAAATTTTAGGGCGCGGTAAGTCAACTTTGCTCGCATTTTTGAGAGGTACAACGTAAGAGATGAAACAATTCATTTGCAAGAATACAGAAAATTACTCATTTTTGTGGGTTTTATGATCCTTGAGGCAAACTAGGATTTCTGAGAGGGTCAGATGGAGCTGGGGTCTGGACTGGCAGCATAGYTCCTCATTAGCACTGTAGAAGCCTCTGCTCTTGTTGGCCTTGATTACTTGCAAAGCTTGCATTAGTTCTCTCTGCTGAACCCCTCAGTCTGCTCTGAGGAGATCAAGGCTTTGGCAGTTTTGGGAAAAAGTCTGCTACTACCTCCCTATACCCCATTTTCTCACATCTAAAAYAGGGATAATAGGTCTCTGTTTGGTGAGGTTGCTGTAAGACAGCAGTACATGTCCATTGCTGCTGTTATTACTTGTGARTTTGGGACCAGCATGATGGGAGAGCTCAGTGAGACTTACAAACCAGGGAAAACCTCAAATCTTCAAACATTCACTTATCCTCAGATAACTGGCWTTTTTTTCTATTATCTGCTAAACTCCAGACATGAATCCATTTACTAGTCAGTCCACAAGTATACAATGATGCATATCACTGGCTCTGAGGGTTTTGGTGATTCTTCCCTTTGAGACTGAGACGGCTGGCTCAAGAACTTTTATCCAGGGAAAACTTAAAGCTATCTTTGTAGAGATACCAAATCTCTGTGTTCTGTCTGTGTCACTGGCAAATTGCGAGGGTGTGGATTATCCCATCATGTGTTCTGTTTTCCTGCAGAAGGAATCAGAAGCATATCAGCATGGAGGAGGATMAATACTTCCTCTGGAGTGTCAGTGGAGCAGGACTGTGGAAAACGACTTGCCCTAACGCTGGTCTGTGCCCCTACCCCCTGCACTCCAGMCAAGGACTAAGGAGTGCCCCAAGGCACAGCTGTACCTTAAAGGCAGCACAAGCTRCATCTTGGTGATGACCTAACGTCCTGGGCTGATGTCACTGCATCCCCCCTCACCTTTCTGCTTCTATGGAGCTTGAAAGTGTCCCTTCTCCCTTTCTTCAGTCCAAGCACAGCAGCGTGCCAGCACCAGAGCTGCTCCTTGCCCAGCGGTCCCCGGTCAGTGAGCTGCAGAGTGCGYGATCTCAGGGCACACAGCTCCTTGAGGCTCACATAAATGAGGCAATTTACTCCAGCCGAGGAGCCCATTTGTCTGCTGGTTTGTTCCATAGCCCCTTCTGTAGTTTGGCTAATTAGYGACTTTTTCTTTTCAGATGAGTGAAAATCTCTAGGCTTAAACAAAAGCTTTGTGTTTTAAATTACTTTTTCCTCCTACTAAATCTCTGTTGAAACAATTGCTGAATCTAAGGGCCTTCTGAAGATTTGCATATAAATACCCGCAGTAAGTAGATGTCTGTTTTACTTGTGTTGTATCACGTTGCACTACATCTATTGACATTTAGTCATTCCAAATACGCTTTTTATGTAAGCAGAAGATRTAAAACGTGTAGTCAAGTAAGAGAACATGTTGTATATTTTGTTGTATTTCAGTGAAACACTATATCTAGAATAAATAAAGTGATACTGGGGTTGGTTGTTTTTTGTTTTTTTT